>CM034155.1:598851615-599077504 GCA_019776745.2 Taxus chinensis | reverse complement strand
TACATCTCCATCTCAATTGCATGACATTCACTAAATATCATGGTTCTGTCTTTGGCCTAACCATTATCCGTGACATATATATGTATATGTATTTCAGTACTTGTCAGTAGAAGCTAAATTTATACTAAACAAAGTTGGTTGCTTTTTCCAGGTATTATGGCCATTCCAAGTGGAAGTCGATCCATTATCACAATATATGATGATACCTCTAGTGCCAATGTTGGGAGCCCTCCTATTGAATTGGTAGCTTCAAATGGGACCCCTCAGTCATATGCAACCCAGGCAGCCACCAACGAAATCTCAATACAAAGTGTCCAACCACCGCTTGTGACTTCTGTCCATTCTTTGGCTACTTTTGTTGCAGCTACATGCTCAACCATTTCTGGTAGGATATCAGAGTCCCTCATCCCATCAGCAATGATTCTCGATAGCGATTTAACCACTGTCTTAAACATGATGCACAAGGTAGATGCAACGTACCTTAGGCTTGACGCATTGTACACTTTCCTTCGTTCGCTCAGCTATGACCAGTACTACTCTGGCAGCGAGGAACACTCCATTAGAGATGAATTCAAATATTATCTTGCGTCCCTCTAATTTTAGTCCCTACCTCACCCCTAGTACGACTTTTCATTGCTCATACATATGCCCACCTCTTTCATCCTACCCCACAGTAACCTCTTTTTGAAGGACTAACTTGATAAACCTATACTTGCATACATATGGTGTACATGTTCCATTTTGAAACCGTCATCAGAAGTTTTGCATAATTCCAATCACGATATATACATTATAGTTGTTGTACATATGTTTCGTACTTTACTTTGAATGAGCATGGAAACTATTGTGTTATATAAACATCTTCCCCACTGTACATATCTTTACATGCTTATTCTCTAAAAAAACACTTTATGTGGGCCATAACTTGGTTCCCCACTTTATGGTTTAGCGCCTGCTCCCTCGTACTTTACGTTACCCCATTTGCTAATTCATTTCCACTTTATTTTATTGTTTAGGAACCACCAGCATCGTAAACTCCATTGCCCCCAACGTTGTGCCTCCCTAACTGGCCGTACACATGACAACATCCCGCACAGATACTTTGGCGTCGACTACTCATGAAGGCCATCATGTACACTGCATGCAACTCACGCCAATTAAATCGTTAAATCCTTACCAAAGTGTTTGGACTATTGAAGGCAGGGTCATCAAAAAAGGCAACCTAAACAACTATAACACGGACAAACGCACAGGGCAAGTTTTCAGCTTCGACATTATCGACAAAAGCAGTTAAGATATAGTGGTGACTTCTTTCGACCTAGCTGCAACTTCTTACTACAACTAAATACAACTAGGTAAAACATACACAATCAAAGGAGGCACCTTGCGGACTACAAAAAAAGATTACAACAACTCCACAACTCCTTGGGACATCATCCTAGACTTGGACTCCTCTATAAAGCTTAGTACAAACCAGTCCGTAAACATACCACAATATCTTTTCCGCTTCAAAACAATAGCAGAAATCAACTCCTCCCCCGCCAAATCCACCATTGACCTACTAGCTATTGCACTATCCATTATCGTCCCCTCCACTATCAGGAAAAGTGATAGTACTTTCAAACACAAATGCACAGTTGTACTAAGTGATAACTCGGCACTATGTATTGAGGCAACATTATGGGGTGCTTTTAGTGACAATGAGGGCAAACTTCTAAGTGAACTATGTGCTACACAGACATCAATCCGACCAGTTCTTGCAATTAAGAGAGCAAAAACTACAACTTTCAAAGGAACAACATTAGCCACGGGCCCTAATACACAAATCTTCATAGATCCTGATATAACTGAGGCTCATGCACTGCGTGCATGGTTTACTTCGCTCGCTGCTACAACTGCATACCCTTCAGTGAGTATTGGAAAAATTGAGAAAACCGATATCGCAGGCATGAAATCCTCCTCGCAGCTAGGTAAACCACTCACCTTCTCCACCGCAGCAACAATTATACACATTAATATGTCCTCCTTTAGCTATCCAGCATGCACATCAATTGTTAACAACCAACAATGCAAGAAAAAACTTGATCTAACTGCAAACTCCTCTTGGTATTGCCAAAAATGCAAGCACGACGTCTCTCATTGCGACTACAAATATGCATTACACTTCATCATTGAGGATGGCACATCAACAACATGGGTAACTGCTTTTGATGAGGTTGCTACATCAATCATGGGTATATCAGCACAAGAGCTACAACTTCTTGCACCAACACCTGACAAGTTTTGGCCTGTTGTTAAGCCAATTCTGTTCCACCGCTACATGTTCACAATATCCGCAAAGCTAGAGGTCTATAGGTCAGAAGAGAAAGCCCAGTGCACTGTTGTTGCTGCAGTTAAGGACATGACTTCCAGCATGCAGGAATCCCCACTAGATGCATTCCTCGCATCCCCTTAACTATGTATTGATGAAAAAGATCCTGCACTACCTCAGAAAACATATTATACTATACCCACACAATGTTAGCAACTTACCAATACATACTTACCATACCACCTACTCCACATATAGGTTTTTGCATTCATAAGTTATATAACCTTTAATATTAATGCATGTTGTGCTCAAGTTTTCCTATATTTATATACCACTATGTGTTCTTAATATGTCTTTATAATACACATATTCGGGTGCAATCAAAGTCACTTTATACTAACAATGCAAACACTGTCAACATACATTGTTACACTTCACTCCAATCAAACAAAAGAACTTTTCTTTTTTGCATGCATTAACTACGTTCTATTCCTAATTATTGTTACCTTTTTAACTCATTTTTGGCAGGCCTAACCCAGACTGAGAAAAATGCAAAGGCTCGGTTGAGGTATGCAACCAACAAAAACAACCTCAATGAGCATCGTTGCCATATAGCTTGCATGAAATGACAAAAGCTGAACACACAAGCGCTAGTCTATATAGCCAACCATGTCAACCTACTCGAAGATCACACACCAAATACGCATTCACTCCAAGATACACAACGCCAATTCTGCCAAAGATTAGATCACCTCCCACCTCCAAACACATGTTCATGTTGTAATGACTTATATGTTGGGCTACGTACAAGGGTTTACAAAGGTGCCCATACCTGTCACAGATGCATTGTTGAAAAGGATGATTGCCGCTTATCAAGTTGGAATAACATGGACCCAGGCCCGCAAACTAAGGGGTTATCTTCACTAACACAAGTTGAGGAAATGTTGATAGCAAGGGTCAACCCAATATTGTAAGTGACTCAAGCTATAGGTGGCCAATACAAATATAGGGGCCACACCATATGCTTCCCCCAAGATGTTTCATCCATAACTAAACACTTGCCTCGGCGCATTGAAGACTTGGACATCTTAATCATCCGAAGAATCGGAGCAACAAATAAAGCTTACGACTGCTTTGTAAGTAGATCTCGTGTTTTGGCTGCATTGCAATTCAAAATAGCTCATGACCCTTACTACAAGGATGTTGTCCTAGACCAACCTGCATTGCATTCCCTACCACCTCACAGTATTGATATATCTACTTCCCTACCACACTTCAATTCAACTATCGCAGACAATGCTGAAGTAAAATCAGAAGCAGAGCTTCCCCCAAGTTCCCCACCAAATACCCACGAGCGGCAGCCATCATCTTTTGTGTCCTCCCTTCCTCCAGCCACTTCAGAAGTTGACCAAATAACAAATTTCATCGAAGGCAGAAAACAAACTCCACTACAGTCAATTGAGTGGCCACACATTGGTTCATTTGCAGTCAATGAATATGACACTGAGGGTTTGTTATCTATGGCTTTTCCAACATTGTTCCCTACAGGGGTTGCATTGTTCCACCAAGCACGCATCAAGAGGGTTCACATGCATGAATACACACTACACCTACTATGTTACCATGATAATAGATTTGGAAGCCATCCACACTTTCGTTACTTCATTCTCAACATTATGTTGCGCCACAGAAGCCAATCAACATCTGTTATTTTCACAAAAAAAATATAGGTGATAACTTGCCTACCACGGTTTCGATGTTATGCCAGCAACTTGCACACTACCCAGACGCCCACATTGCAGAGCAACTAATGCGCTTTGGGTCCAATTTGCGAGGAACTAAATCATTTTGGTGCAAGCGCAGACATGAACTCACAGATATGATAACCCAACTAGAAAGCCCTACACATTTCTTCACTTTAAGTGCAGCAGATACTAAATGGCTAGATTTACACAAAGCAATGCCAGGAACACCGACGCCACCCTCGACAATTAGCCAGTAGTGGAGAAACGCGAACTTGAACATGCACCCCCATATCGTCTCTGCATACATGGAAAAAAGATTTACAATATTTTGGGAGGAGGTGGTTAAAAAAAAATGCATTGCACTGACTATTGGTACAGGTGAGCTCACTACCACTTAGATTTTAATACAATACCCCACCTACCCCATTTACCAAGTTGGATCCTCTTTGTGCAAAATACAGGTACGAATGGCAACACTGAGGCTCGGCTCATATCCACAGATTTATATGGCTTCCAAATGCACCAAACATGGAGGCCCTAAACTGGGACAACCCCCGTGAATTTGATGCAGTGAAGACTTACTTCGACCAATTAGTAACTGCATGGAATCCAAGGGGCCATGAGAGTGGAAAACCTGGGATACATCGTTCGCAAGAAGATGACCCGTGCTTGTTAGACACATACGAGATACTTACATAAAACCCAGTAGCTGACTATCAGAACTTGTTGAACCGCATGCAACGCCACTCAAAATGTATTGAGGCAACTTGCTTGTAGAAAAAAAATGGGACACTTCAATGTAGATATAAAGCCCCTTGGCCACTCCAAGAGTATTCGAGCTTGGGCTTAGATGAAACCCGTAAAAAAAAGTACACCCCTGCATGCAATGATGCACGGGTCAACATACATAACTCAGACATGCTAGCACTATGGCGAGCCAATGTTGATTGCCAGCCCGTTGTGTCACGACATGCGGTCCTACAATACAAAGCAAAATATGCAGCCAAGGCAGAGAAGAAATCAGAAAGCTACCATCACATGTTGACAAGGATATCTAATGAAGTTAGCATCGATCACCCTGCAAAGACAGCCTACAGCAAATTCCTCTCTGAAACTATTGTCGATCGGGACATTGGTGCACAAGAAACATGACACATGTTACAAAAACTCCCCCTTTCCAGTTGTAGTCGAACATTTATTACCCTATCAGTCGGTAAGCAGGTATTCAAACGTGTCCTCCTAGACCTAGGAAACACTTTCCAATTCCCTTCATTCATAGATGCATACATAAAACGCCCTACACAATTACAAAACACCTCCCTCTTTGAAGCTGCTCGTTCCTGGTCCTACAACAACCAAAGGAAAGTTACTCAATGGCTACAAAGAAGAACCCCTGCTGTCGTCCACGTATTCCCCCGATACAGTGATGTCCCCACCTTAGATGTGATACACTATGAGGATTTCTGCTGGACAGAGCTTCTGCTTTATAAACCCTTTCGACGTATCCAAACAGACATTGGCATCTCTACATTTGAAATAACTAACCAATGGGAAAAATTGAAAAACTCTTACGTCCCTTTACATGTTAATAGAGCCACTACTCTAGAAGAAACTGCAACTGGGACAAGTAGTGATGACAATGACTCGCAAGGATCTAATCCGCTGCATACACAACTATTTGAATGGGAGCATATATCACGCATGCACCCAACACTGAATACAACAATTGATGATGTAGACATGATAGGCTTCCGTGACTTTGACATTAACCACGATTGGAAGGTTCATTCAATCCCTGTTGCCTTACAAATAAGTGCACCTAAATTCATAGACATTGCCCGCACTGAAAATTCACCACCAGTTGTTACTCCACCTACCCAATTAGACGCTCTGCAGCTATCATCAAAACAACACCTTGCTACTCAATTGTGCTTTCCCATGCAACTCAACAAGGGGAACACCCACCATTGAAGATGATCATTCAGGGAACCGTTGGTACAGGAAAATCATACCTCATACAATGCATAAGAAATGGGCTTGAAAATATGGTTGGCAAATTAAAATCCTCCCTCCTTGTACTAGCCCCAACAGGTATTACTGCATTCAATATAAAATCATCTACTATACATTCTTCCCTCCGAATACCCATATCCGACATGAAACCTCTTGAAGGCCAAGCCCTAGCAATCTTCCAAGAGCGTATGAGTGCCATACATTACATACTCATAGATGAAATGAGCTTTATAGGTTCTACAATGTTACACAACATCAACAAAAGACTTCGTGAGGCATTCCCCCAACATAGTAACCACGCATTCGGTAACTGCTCAATGATTTTGGTGGGTGACTTAGGCCAGCTCCCTCCGGTCAACGATGTACCATTATATGTAGGCAACAAAGTAGGAAGCTCCCTTTGGCATGCTTTTGATACCGTGATCACCTTGGACACAAACTTTAGGCAACAAGGATTAAACTCGACACAACTTGAATTCAGAGAAATGTTGACCAACATCAGAAATGCAAAAGCAACCATTAAGGATTGGTCTCTTCTCATGTCACATACAAAGTCGTGCATGTCTACCTTAGGGTAATCCATGTTCATGACTGAGAAGCACCTATTTGCAACAAAGGACCTAGCAAACAAGCACAATAAACAAATGCTAAAATCCTTACACGTACCAATTGCAATGAGCATCGCAGAACAAAGCAAACATAACTCTGAATCAGACATCAACGACACTCAACTAGACCCAGTAGTTTTCCTATGCACTGGACAAGAGGTCATGTTGACATCTAACTTATGGGTTAGCTCAGGATTGGTTAATGGTGCACTCGGGCAAGTGACAGATGTCGTGTACAACCCAGAAACACAACCACCAGACTTGCCATCCTTTGTTTTTGTCAACTTCAAACACTACCAAGGGCCCCCATGGGACATACTCAACCCAACCCACTTGCCCCTACCTCCTATCACACGTGGAAATCGTCGCCAAATCCCACTAAAAATGTCTTGGGACCTCACCATCCACAAATCACAAGGCCTAACTCTTGACAAAGCCACATTAGACATCGAAAACGTTGACCGTCAAAGACTAACATTCATAGCAATGTCAAGAGTTCGTGCCATCAACGATCTACAAATCCTACCAGCTTTTACGTTTGAACGCTACACAAGAATGAGATATACAAAGAACGTAAAATCACGCAAGGAGGAGGAGAAAAGACTTTACAACATAGAATTGGCACACAACGTACAAGGCATGGAAATACTCCTTCCCCCATCATGCGCACAAAACAGTACCACGATCTAGGATCCATTAGTAATCTCCGACATTAAATAAGTTAAGAGTTGTACATATATATACGCAAACCCCACTTGTAATGCAATACAAATACAATTCACCTTCACTTTGTATCCAAACTATATTGCATACACAAACCTCAATCCCTCTCCGGCATATGGGTGGGACATGCAGGTATTTGATTCCCACATTTTTATTTAGAAATATCTCTTTTGAATGGTTGATGACACCCGCCTTTCGCTTTTATGGCCAACTGCTTACGTGGCTCAGTTATCGATTCTTATTCGTGAATCACTTGTTCCCATACAAGTACTAAACTTGAAACTGAAAACAAAGCTTTATTGGGTTTTCTTATTTTAAAATTTTTGGTCCCTTTAAACGTGAATTGCAATCGTGTGCATGTTGTAAGAGAGATCGAGACAAAAAAATGGATTGCATAGTAGATTTTGTTTAGGTGGGAATAATCTACCCCCTTGAAGAAGGATAAGCATGCATGTATTTAATTCTCACATTTTTATTGACCTTACAATCATGTCTTCATCTTCCTTGAAAACTCCTTTTATACATACATTCCTTAAGCATACATTCTCATTTTTTTTCAGGCCGTTGATTCATGTCTTCATCTTCCTCGACCATTCCTTTAAAGCATCCAAAGTAACTGATCCCCTGGGAGTAATTTCAATTGTCGGGTTGTCATCTCTACAAACCTCCCTCCCAAGCATCTTACTTGTTTATATTGCATTGCATCATCTTTCACACTTCCAAGGTTTCACCTACATCGTTTACACCTAGAAGCACTATGTGCCTCGCGACTAGAGACAAACCCTTTTTTTCCATGATACCTACATAAAAACCCTATTCACAATTGTCTATGAAACCCCAATCTCATTTTTGTATGAAAATATGATCACAATAGTGTACAAAGTGGAGCACATAGTAGATATTATTTGGGTACGAACAATCTAAGTTGGGAAATATGTGTGGGACATGCAAGTGTTTAATTTCCTTGTTTTTGCTAAGTCGTGGAGTAAGTGTGGGACATACAACTTTATAAATCCAAGGTGTACTTCACCTAAATTATCCACATGTGTAAAAACTATGTACCTCATGGTTGTATACAAACCCTATTATTTTCCCTTATAGCTACATAAAAGCCCTCATCCAATTTCCTATAAAACCCCTAATCACAATTATGTAAGTTATGCTTGGAAAAATGAGTTTTAGTAATGGATGTTAAAACTAATTAGTAGAGCCAAATTACTACGATATATCATGGGGATAAACATATGTGTGTGATGGAATTGTGTTAATTGGTACATTGAAAATATGTAGGAAAATAAATAAATAAGTGATCTTGATTTACAAAATAATCAATCAAATTGTGTTGATTTATATGCTTGGTGGTATTCAGTAATTACATATATACTCTATTATAAAAAGTTTATGTAATCATCGATTCACTGTTTTTTTTGTTTGCTGTAGCTTTGATAATAATAATAAAAATGAATAAATAAAATTTATATAAAATTTGGGGAGGACCGCGGTTTTAATCGCACAACCCTTGGGCCATCAATCCACATTCCCTTGGTAAATACACAGTCACAGTGTATTATGGCTCACAAAAAAAATAAATCTTTGCCTTACCAAATGCAGGCAGGTCGGAATTATGCAGCCGGGAAAGAGCCCTGCTAGAATTTGACGTTTTCCAGCAGGGCACTCTTCATAGAAGACACCTCCAGTGAATTAGGTTTATTTATTTAATTACACCAGAAGTCGTATCTCAGTTGAAGGCCTCTTTGCAAAATCTGACAGTTGTCAGAAAATAAATGGTTCAGATTACTGCTGCCATATACCTTGAAATCTAAGGGTGGAGGCGGCGGTGCAGGAGTAACCACTGACAGCAAAACACACAGCATGAAATTTATCGCAGTTATGTGAAATTAATGGGGAAAGAGGCTAATGCCGTCTGTGTATCGGTGAATGAATGAAAGATTTTAATGACGTCCACGAGACTAAGAGTCTATGGGACCACAGAGACAATATTTTAATCAGATTTCAGACTCCTTTCAATATCCGCTCTTCGGCTATGAATCTTGAGGATAAAACCTGTTGTCGCTGGAAGCTTTGTTCCTTCGAAGAGTGCCTCAAGTCTATCCACCTTTAGGTTGTTTTTGTACTGAATACGGATATCATCATATGCTGAACACTCCATGACAAAATGCCATTCTGTCTCGACGACCCCTTTGCTGCAGAAGAGACAAATTCTCCTTTCCCAATCTTTCTTTGGAATGGTCCATCTACCAGTTTCACATCGAAGATGATGCGATCCAGTTCTTAACTGCGCCACTAGAATTTTTGCTTTACCCTTGATAGTTGTCCCTAGATAAGCTTTTTCATCATGTTCCCCAGTGATCATCTCATCTTCCAATATTTGGAAAACCCGTCACATGCAACTTTTCCGAAAAATTGTTTGACAGGCTTTGGTGGCCGTCAAAGTTAAACCCTGGTTCTATGATATTTGTTCACAGGTTAGTTTGGGGGTTTTATGCCCGGGTTTAGGGTTTTATGGCAGATTGGAGGAAACACAGATAAATGTAATTGCTTTGGCAGATTTACAGAGCCGGGGAAAAAAGAAAAGAACATGGCCGATGAAGCGCCATCTCGATGGAGCGAAGTGGCGAAAAAAGACGCAGGATCGCCATTGCCAATCGAACAGACTATCCTTCCAAAACAAATAGCGGGTTCTTCGTTCAAATCGAGTGACGGAATCAGCGTGGTGGTGGTGGACACAAGCTCTATTATCGACGGCGGAGAAAAATTAATGCGCTCTGCAGAAAAACTGGTGTCTGTAAAAGAGGTTCTTGATGAAATCAAAGATCCTGTGTCTCGTCACAGGATGGCTTTCATGCCTTTCACTATACAAACCATGGACCCATCCGAGGAAGCCCTTAAACAAAGTATGGTGAGCTCCACCTATCTTTTTTGTTATTGCATTTTCGTATGGTACACCGAAATTTGGGAGGATGTTTTTTGAATCGGTAAATTCATATCTTTGGGTACTCTTGGGTTGAGTTGCCCCTTTAGTGAGGGGTATCTCTTCCTTCAAGTTCCCTCAGGGCTCACATCCAGTCTCGTCTGTACAATGTGTTGGATGCTGTTTCTATGGTATAATTGTTTCTCGCAGATGATTGATTTGTCCATATTAAACATACCAAAACACAACTTCGACAAAAAACAAAAAGAACAAAACTTTTCACTTTGCAAAAAAATTACTGGAAAACTTTTTTAAGGGTTCAAATCCTTGCCCAAAATGAAATCCGAAACCATTCCTACATATATATACAGTTGATGTTTGTTTAGTTTTTGTTTTTCCGGATGATATGATTTTTTTTACTTGCAGTATATGTTTTTTTTTGGTAGATTTTGACTTCAAATGCCCTACCTGTGCTGGAGATATTTTGATCATCTGAATGATAAATTGTTTGTCAACAGTTATCAGTTTTGCCAAAGCCACAGGAGACTTACGGTCCCTTTCAGATGTAGATATTAAGCTGCTAGCTTTAACGTATACTCTAGAAGCTCAAGTTCATGGTACTGCCCATCTCAGAACTAAACCCCCTCCTCTTCATGTATTGAAAGTTCGAAGGTTGCCGGAGAAAGATCTTCCCGGTTGGGGTTACAATGTGCCAAATTTAGATGAGTGGGAAGAGTTGGAAAGGGCAACGGCTGGTAATCAGAGTACACAATCTCGTATTTTAGGACTGAAAAGCTTGACATTGAATGTGCCAGAGGCTGGTGGGCCATCAGGGGATGGCCACACCAAAGCCTCAGTTGCAGTGGAGGTGGAACCTCCACATACTGCCAATGGCCACACCAAATATAGCATTGCAGGACAGGTTGAGTCAGCTGTAGATCGACCAAACAAACCAAGAAAATATAAGCCTCAAATTCGTGAAGTTAAGATTGATGGCAAATTGAAGGTTTCTGAGGGAATAGATGCCTCTAAAGGAGAATCTACAGAAAATATGGAAGATTGGCAGCCAGCCGTCTCTAGAAGCACCAGAAGGAGATATATAAGAAGACAGGCAAGGAAAGAACTTTCCCGACAATCAGTTGAGTCTGCAATTGGTGCAGAGGAAAAGCTAGAAGAGGAAACTCCAACTGAAGTGCCCAGTGAACTGTCACAACTTGAAACTCAAGCTCCCGAAGAAGATATAAATTCTTCTATTGAGCAAGAGTCTAAGCATGAAACATTTATTAGCAGCGAAGAAAATAATAGTGATGAGACTGGTCTTGTTGAGAGCTTGGGTTCTTCTAACATTACAGATTGCATTAATGGGGCAGCTTATGCAAAAATAAAGGAAGAAGAAAATTCTGAATCTATGCAGGAGCATCATATTGCAGACACACTTTTTGTGGGTGAGATTCACAATCCCCTCGATGGAGGGAGTTTGAAGGAGGAGAGCTTGGAACGGGAGGTGGATGAGATGGAATATGACAAAGAGGAAGCCTGCAGTGGAAGTCAAATGGAAGGTTCTAGATTAGATGATGGACATGCAGGGAGCTACCAGTTGGACGACAGTGCTAGTGAGCAAAGTTGCAGTCTGCAGGTTTTCTCAAATTCCAGCATTGCATGTGCAACAAATGATTTTGCAATGCAAAATGTTATACTACAGATGGGACTACGACTTCTGTCTCCGAATGGCATTCAAGTGAACCAACTACACAGGTGGGTATTTGCCTTTGGTCTTTATAAGTTTGTTTTTCATCGAGTAGGTGTAGAAGTGATTGCATCTGTACAGAAGGTATTTGTTTACAAATTTAATGGATGATAGGGCAGTATGTTGCTTTGATTGACCTTAAAGGATTCATTAGATCTAGATTATTCAGGGCAAGAAGATAAATTATAACTAATGCCAAATCTGACATATTTGCTCTCCACATCAAATAACTATTACTTTTTGTAGGTGGGTGCTGAAATGTCATGCATGCAATGGTGTCACTACAGAAGTAAGCAGAATTTTCTGTCCCAAGTGTGGCAATGGTGGTACTTTGAGGAAAATATCAGTCACTGTAGGGGGAAATGGTGTTGTGCAAGCTGGTCGCCAACCACGCATCAGCATTCGAGGCACTAGAGTATGCAAAAGCTGCTTCCCTTTCCGGTCATTGTTACTTTGTTCACCATTTCAAACTTTTATATTTCCAGTATAAATTCAGAATCATACCTGGAGAACAAAACTCATCCTTGCCAGTATCCATTATGCTTTAGAATTGCCCAACATAGCTTACAATCCACTTCTCATGGTAATGCATTCTTCAAAATTGATTTGCTTATTAGTCTTTGGAGCTCTGAAATTGATATTAAGTTGACTATAATAAAAACTCCAAGGAGCTTACAATATTTTAACTTTCTAGAGAAAACTGCATTGATCGGGTTGTCATTATTATGATTTTTCCTCGCATTGCAAAAAGCAGAATGACTTCTCCAATCTAAATTTCCATAAGGAGCCCCTCTTTCGTCTGATATGTAAATTAAGATTTTTCCCCATGCATTATTTGCATGGTTCCATTTATCAAAATTTATTGGAACCATTGAAATCAACAACACAAGCAATGGTTATGGATTTAGTCACGCATCACAAGCTTCTTGAACGCCAAGTTGCATTTTCTGCTGAGAGGCAACAATTCTGTTGGATTACCTTGATGTGGATTTGTTCTATCCCAACTATTTCCAAGCTAAGATACCAATTCTCCTAGGCATTCAGCTGGGACCTTCCTCGATACGTCCCAGGTATAGGTCTGGTTCTTCATGGGTTCTGCCCTGATTTGCCCTCGGCAGCTGGGATTCACCTGGGTTCTTCTGGTGGTTTAGGAGTTCTGCAGACTATATATATGTTAAGTTGTTAATAGTTATAGAAAATTATAAAACATAAGGCAACATTAAATTTCTCCTGTATATATATATATATTATATATATACTTCTGGTGGTTTAGGAATTCTGCAGACTATATATATGTAAAGTTGTAATAGAAAATTATAAAACATAAGGCAACATTAAATTTCTCCTGTATGACATATATAAATATTTTACTTTGAAAGGATGAATTTACGAGGTCCCTCGGAAACTACAAGGTCAATGCGCAGGGGTTTGTTGAGAGACCGAGCAAGTCCTTCAATCTGGGTAGGATCTGGACAGCTATACGCATTAGGAAGTTCCTTGCTGGCACAGTCCAAGTCAGTTCGTTATAGGGGTTTGTTGAGAGGTTAAGTAAGTCCTTCAATCTGGGTAGGATCTGCACAACTATAGCCATTAGGAAGTTCCTTACTGGCACAGGCCAAGTCAAGGTTTGCAAATACACCAAGTCTCAAAATGTTGATGGACTTCACTACCTATGGCATTAATATTTCTGCTGAGAAGGGCAGTAGTCCAGTCCTTTTCTTTTCAAGAGCACTTAAGGCTATGAGGATAAAGTGTGTACCAGAATCAGGAACATCTGTATTCTTTTTAGTATAAGGGTCATCACAATCCATTCCCTGATGACAATGCCTACCAAAACTTAATGAATTTCTTTCAAAATATTCCGCTGAGAGGGTTTTAGAGGACATTTGAGACACAGGATTGTTAGTGGCTTTAGCAGGTTCACTATTCAATGCATTCCGTTCGGCTGGGAGAGGATCAACCTGAAGATAGTAAGTTTGGGTGACGATGTCCTAACCAAACAGGTTCTCATGATGGGCATCCTCATTATTAGGAACATGAGGCCAAGAAGGTGGTCTAGTCACTCTAGGGAAATACCCAGTTCCTGCAGGTAGTCAGGATCAATCTGTATGGAGCCGGAGGCTAAGAACTTTCTCACCGCATGTGTAGTGACCACCATCTGAATATTGACCTGCACAGCAAGCAAGTGAACTATGATTTCATAATTAATGGCAGAAACCCCCCTGCTGCCAATATCTTGAAAAACATCATTATTGTGGGCTTTCCTGAAAGACCATAGGACTTCAGTGGACACAAGGAACCAAAGCTTGCACAAAATAGAAAAGTATCTTAATTTCAGAGTTAGTAAGACCAAATATAACATCAAACCAACAAATTTGCTTTTGACCGACCATACACTAAGAAAATAAAACAAGGGACCAAACATTCTTAGCAAAAGAACACAATTTTTTTTTTATAGCAAACTCCACATTGCTAACACTCAAGGCATTGCCTATTTTACCAGTTACCCATTTTACACATGGGAGCCCCAACAAGAAGATTATTATGAAGTAAAAGCCATCCAAAGCAAGAAGACCACAGAACATTAAATCTTTCAATACATCTGCCAATAGGATAGTAGACATTTCACTTATTGTCAAGGCACAAGGTAAGGTTTGGGGAGAATACAATTCTTTGATAATAGTTGTTTGGAAGTAGCCTCCATGAGAGGGGGGGCCCTTTGAGCCACCTCACAGCGTCCTAAAAGTCAACCTCCTACTCCGTATTTAATCCAGTAGAGGGAGGTTTGAAAGATTTTCTGAACATTCTCTATGTTCTAAACCGAGATTGAGGAAAGATTATACACAGCATTAGGTCTATCCGTTTCATCCTCTTCCCAAATCTGTACAAGTCGTGAAATGTTTTAATTCTTTTCTCAAACTAAAGGTTGGCAGAGCAGCGTCTTGTAAAGGCAAGGATCCTCTCTATATATTTCAAATTGCCACCAAATCGCTCTATACTCTTGGCACCGAGTGTCAAAGAAAGTGAAGATACACTGCCCAACGACCAATTGCTTATCCATTAAACAGTGGGAACTAATCGTTCCCCAGGCCCTTAATGGTAAAAAGATTTATAGTACCTCTGAATCTATAATACATATGCACATCTAGTAATTTTAATCTATTTTCTTGAGCTGCACACCTGACCCATCTTTCCCTGTTTCTGATTGAGTTTTTGAGCTCAACTAATTCACACTACTTGTTCTTGCTGTTGTCCCTGGTCTGCTTGGGTGTCGAAATGTGCAAAGTGATGTTTTGTGTTTTACTTGCCTAAACAGAGTTAGTATGTTAAAAACCCCGGTTTGGGTTGGCATAGTTATGAAGGGGACACCTTAGTTTGCTTCTTGTTTATATTGAATCATAAATCGTGAACAAGTGTTGAAGGAAGGTAATAAGATATCAAAAGAACGTGGGCGAATCTGGGCTGCTCAGGGCGGATCTGGACGGAATCCATGAAGAACCAAAGGCAAAAATGCCTTCTTATTTTATTTTTTCATTTTTGCCCAAAAATAAACAGAAAGTAACAATAAAATATAATTAGAAAACATTTTCAAACCCTACAAGCTAGGTGAAACACAAAAAGAAGATTTTTCTGTTTTTTAGGCTAGAATTTTCTATATGAATACTATGTGGTTGAGTGTCACGATACACACACAGACACAGACACAGATACACACACATTTTTTTGTACGGCCAAACCCAAGCTGTATCCAAGGCAAAAATTTCTGCCGTACCACCGAATCCGATTCTTCGAACCTGAACTGGAACTGAATCGGTAACTTAGGTAAATTCCAAGGATTACAAATGAAAGGGTCCTATTTAGATGAGCGAAGGGAGTGATTTGATGTTGTTCATAGTATATCTTTCTGAGTCCCAGAGTGAGGGTTTTGCAGTAAGGTGTTTGACTGTGATAAACCCCCATGAGGCTTCTAAGTTCTAATCTACATCAATGTGAATAAAGAGATACTATCCCACGTTTAGGGGGGATATATTTGGAAATGAAGGCTGGTCATCTACAATTTTTTCTCAACTTGTGGATTATTGTGTTGTAAATGGCAAAATTTGGAGTAGAATTCACTGGCAGTGGCATATAGTCATAATGTGATGCCCCTAGGGAATTTTATTTTTAATTCAACCACATGTAAAGTTTTTCTTTCATGGTTAATTTTAGTTTCTCTGTTCCTTCTACCATGTGTAATCTCTTTCTGATACTCCTAACAATGAATTCTGGTCGGTAGCTTAAGTAACATATGTACTGCATAAACCAAGTACGAGGAACTCATTTTTTTGTTCGATTTTCGTACATATTGGGTGTTCTAACTTAAGCCCTGCTTCTAGTTCTAGTCATTTGTTGGAAATCAATTTATTTCTGTGTTTGATACCCCTTTTAACAATGTTTCCTGGTCAGTAGCTCAAGTAAGATATGTCCTGTATAAACCAAGTACGAGGAACTTATCTTTTGTCTGATTTTATTTCATACCGGGTGCATTAACTTAATCCCTGCTTCTAGTTGCACTCATTTGTTGGAAAGCAATTTACTTCTCCCTCACAGCGAACTGTGATCAGTAGCTCAAGGAAGATATTTCTTGCATAAGTCCAGTACAAAAAACTCATTATCTTCCAATTGTTCTTTGTTGTTCCAGAATGCAATTGACACTGAAACCCTCGTTCTAGTTCTCATTTGTTGGAAAGCACACCATTTGCCCTCAAGCTTCAAGGCATATGGTCGGTCTTCTATGCCTGGAAATTTTGGTCGCTCAGAGGCTTTTAATGTCAATCATTGGTTTGTAGTCTTGAACTTTGGATTCTTCATGAAGAAGGATGTGTGCCAAATTTAAATCACTTGACTATCTAGAAATGTGAAACCTGTTTTTTGTGCCCTTGTAAGGTTCTTATTGTAACTTTGAGTTTTGCTACAGTGGAGTCCTATTTGTGTAAGACATGATTGCTTTAGCACCAGCTTCAATTGGATTTCCTTTGGTTGAACCGTAAAGCTTCAAGGTATGGTATACCCCATCCTCTGGGGTAGGCTCTGGCATGATCTTGTTGGCTAGGAATGACAACTGCATTAAATATCTTTGTTTCTAACTGGCTTCTCCATGCCCCATCGTTTCAACAGATCGTCTTCTTGGTTATCACGTGCTTTACTGTTCCTATTATGATGCATCTTCAAGGCTTTGAAAACACAATAATAAGAAGCTTTGTGTATAATCCAACCAGGGAGAAAGATGATTTATGATTTAGGAAGGTAAGTATTCCTGGACAATCATGAGTAGCATGATGTATATCTAAAACATGAGCTACTTGCCTTTTATGTTAGAAGGTATTTCTATTTGGTCTCCAATTTTCATGAACTCTGCATATTTTCTGGTTTTTTGAATTCACTAGTTTATTTATTGTTTTGTAATGAAGACCTTCTAATACATGGATAATCATTTGGGGATCGGTTGAACATGTCAGTGAAAAGCCTACTCTATAAAATTGATGTTGTAGAGACTATTTGATTCAACTCTCAGGTTTTAGACTCTTAAGTTTTGAATGAGGTTGGCTCCCAAAGCATATTTATGAGATGATGATTTCTAATTACAAAAGCCTCGTGAGCAATTAAGATATCAGAGTTTTGTCTACGTAGCTGACAGAAACCTCTTCTTTTCTTGTTTGGTTTCTACAGAAAGGAAGGCTCTGCCTAAACACTTTATTCTTTAGGTCTCCCTTGTTGGCTTCCCATAGTGGAAACTGTATGTGAGCTTAAGACTAATTGATCTAGTTGATTCTTGCAGACTGACAGATCCATAACTGCAAGTAAGATTGCCATCCTTTGTTTGTGCCAAGAGGCACATTCTACATCCCACACGAACTTGAACTTTAGGTGTGTGTGGGTGGACAGATGGATGTATGAAGAACATTGAGAGACTACCTTTTTATAGATATGTAGGTCTCAACAATAGTAGTAATATTAAATAAAATGAGAAGCATAAAATCCAACTTTTCTTAAAGGTAGCATGTTGATCATTTTATTAGAAGTTTGATTTATTATTTTATAACGTTTGGCTACATGTGTGCATTGTTACTTTTTCTAATTCATGATACATAAATTCGCACAGATCCATCTTAATATTCATTTGATGTTCTACGAAGTATCTAAAAGATTTGAGGTGCTCATCCCTATGTTCTTACACTTATGTTGTGGGAAGTATCTAAAAGACTTGAGGTGCTCATCCTATGTTCATACACTTATGTTTTGGTAGGATTGGTACCTCGAGTCTTTTGGTTACCTATCGACACATATCAGATCCATATTAAGATGGATGTGTGCTGTTGGTAGAGCTCTATTGGGATCTCCATGGATCGGAGTGCCTCTTTTGGATTTCCTTTATGAAAGCTGAAGTCTCTGCATTAAACGCTTTTGAAAATACCTATCGTCATCATTCCGAAACAAACAAAATACATGTTCCAGACTGTTCTGATGTCTCCTTGAAACATTGTGGGAAATTTTCAATCGTTTTGGACATTGATCTCCTTAAATTGTGAGGATTGGGAGAAAACTATTTATGATTCATATTCGTCAAGTTCATATTCTCTGGTACTAGAAAGTTAATTGTTTACCTGCAGTTAAAGACATTGAAAATCTAGCACAAAATCAAAATAATAGGGGGTACCAGGTATCTTTATGCGGGGAAGCATTGGTAGGTGCAACATGGATATCCTTTTACTGATTGAAGCACTTAAAAGTCTTTTAATCAAGTGTTGGGGTTTTTGAAACATCACTGTAAGGTAGTCAAGTCTTTCATTTGAGAAAGGTGACATGGCAAATGTTACTGTCAATAAGAATGGGAGGATGAGCACAATTTGCAAAACTACTAAACAAGGATGTGAAATCTAGATTCTATTGCGTTAAGTACATGCAACATTTTAGATCCTCACAAACACGACATATTCACGATTTTGTATCCAAGTGTTGAAGCTATAGGAATATTCAACAATCTCCCATCTTCAATATAAAATGTGTTTGGGGGATGAAAATGGTTCATTTCATAGTAAATGATATGGTTAATGTTAGTTTGCATGTATATACAAAATCTTGATCCCCTAAAAGGCGCATCTACTAAGTCCTTTCATTGAGTATGGACATGTGTCGGCGCATGAATCAAAGCAGCAACGGATTATCAAGGATTATGCAGACGACAGAGGGAGCAAGGGGAGGTTCTGAAAACTGATGAGTCCATGCCAACTAAGAGAACCATGCAACTCTAAGGAATTCAAAAAGGAATATAGGGAATATTGGAGGACAATTGGCTATGCTAGGTTGTCTACAAATTTTATAAATACCTCATTGTTCCTCTTTTTGATAGATTTTATCGACTTAGACATTTTGTTGTGACTTTTTGACCTAGCTACAGTTAGGATTTGGAAAGATAGAAGATCTTAGGGTGCCAAGCTAGGCTTTGAACTTATTAATGGTAAATGAGCATGTGATCTTAGGGTGTCAAGATGGGGATCAAACTTATTAATGGTAGATGAGCCTGTAACCTCTTTTAATATGTTGTATTTTGTAGCACAACGCATGTTTATAGTTAATCTTGAATATGATGTATACTTCTTGTATATATGAGATAGTGATGTTTTCGTTCATGATTTGAGTGTTTTGACAAATGTTTATGGATCATTTCTACTTGAGTAGCTTGTTCATGCTATGCTCTCATAGTATGAGATTTCCGGTGTTCTCTACACGTTTCAGGTGATACTTTCAAGCTCAAGCTTGGCTGATATGCCAACATAATGTAGATTATGTATTTTGTTATGTGGTTTCTTCGTCTGCAAAGGATTAATTGACATGGTAAAAAATCACATTGACACATGGTTCCACTGGTAGAATCTCATTAGCATTGGTTGTGAGGATCTTATGCGAGCCAATGCATAGCTGGAAGGATGGGGTCAGCTCTCGAGTTTTGTGAATATTTTTGTCAATTTGTGTTGAAACCTCAGGAATGGTTGGCTGATTTGTGACATGCGAGGGCTAGATGATGGTAGAGTTGGAGTTGAGACCAATGTTTTAAAAATCGGAACCGGACTCGGAACCGGTCGAGGGTTGGACCGGACCGGAAACGGAACCGGACCGGAACCGGAACCGGACCGGAACCGGACCGGTTCAAACTCTATGAACCGGTTTACTAAAAAACACATAAAAATTACATTTTTAAAGAAAGAAATATATTTGAAAAATTAGAAACCATGATGCCAACAATTACACACAAAATACGCAAAGTTTGCTCATGTATATAGTGATAGTTGGAATACTCGCACTCGGCAAATACTCGGCAGACCCCAAAAAAACAAAACTCGGCAATATTCGGCCAATACTCGGGAATACTCGGCAACTTAAAAAATACTCAAATTTCTTTAAAAAAACATAAATTTGCAGCCAAAACCATGTATTTGCAGCGTTTTCTTTCATTGCTATTAATGCTTTCTTTTTGTTGGGACCTTTACGATAGTCTTCAGTCTTGTGTCTGAGGATGCGCAAATTGGAGTTTAAACACAAAAAAGACTCTTAAAATAGCAAAAAAAAAACCTATGCATCTGCTGATAACTTGATATGTGAAGTCAACATTTGAATAAGCAAGTCGCGACCAAGTTAGTAGGTGGGACGATTATTCCGAGCACAGGAGAATACTCACCGAGTTTTGGAAAGCTATCCAGTAATTTTAATTACTAGTTTGTCTACAAGCAATCAAAGCTCATGATTCGTTCAGAAGATTGCAAGAAGTTGCTTGGTCCAAAAAGGTGCAAAAATAGATTTTATGAAAATAAGAAAAATATTGCCATCAATGCGTAGAGCTCGAGAAAATATGCACTTTTAGAGAAAACGACACCTGAAACGGAGCCACAAAATGAAAGTTTCATCCTCAAAGAGGATATGGCACATGCAAGTTTTTGTTACTACATCTTCCCGGACCCTTTCCAAAAATGGCAAATTTTATTCTATACTTGTGTTTTTTCACCAAAAATCCAAAAAAGGAAAGAAATGCTGACTCGGCCGGTTCAGGATAAAACCAGACCGGTTTGACCGGTTTTAGCCCAAACCGGTCGGCCCGATCCGAGTTGCAGGCCGGTTCGTGATTTCAAATGTCAAACCGGTCAAACCGGCCGGTTCCGGTTCCGGTTTGACCGGTTTTTAAAACACTGGTTGAGACCATTTGTGCAAATTATGTTGAGAAATGGAGGATTTCATCCTCAAAGAGGATAGGCCGTATAAGGATGTGGAAGGCGACCCCAATGAGGTTGATGTCGTGGACTCCTGGAGAGAGGAGTTTGTCTTGCAAATGTTGTCAAAACCTTAGAGGTGGGGAAAGGCACGAGACAAACTTGCATGGTTGTGGAACACGCTCTAGCTATGAAGATTTGCGTAGTGAGGTTTCTTTGAATGAGAGGTACATTGATGTGGATGGAGGGAGACTACATAGGAGTGGAAAAGAAAGCATAGGATTTGGGTCTCTTTAACCCGACCCCACTAGAGGCCAATGACTTTGCGCGTTACTCTTTTCAGAAATAGACATTTTCACAAGATGGTTACAATTTGTAGAATTTTAAAGAAGTGTAATTCAGGCGAGGAATTGTTATCACACAAACCAGTGGATATTGTGCAAGGAAAGATGAATCCTGGTGGTGTAGGAAGTTTGAATGCTACTAAAGGAAGTATAAGATTGGCTATGCTTGTGGTTTTTGTGGGAGGGCTGTTTGTGAATTCTGCACAGACGTAGTTGCTGTTTGTTCCGTATACACAAATGTTTTATGATGTGATGATGAAACTGTCAGAATACCATGGGAATGAGAATGCGTTGGACAATGTACAAAAGTGCGAAATTGCGTGGCGAGTGAATCATATTTTCTCACCAGATGCGAAGGTGAGTTAGTTTGAGACGACATTGTTTGATATGGCGGCACATTACTTGGTATTGAAAGTAAGACCCTAATCAAACAAATGTGGATTTTTGATGCGTTAAAGGAACAATGTATTTGAAGGAGTTTCATATTCTTGAATTTGAGAAAGAGAGAATTTTTTGCATTGAAAGAGGTGTAGTAGGAATTGACGAGGAGTGCACATGCATGTGATGTGCATTTCAAGACTTTGCTTTGCAAAATCTCATATGAAATTCATCTGCTGCAACATGATTTGTGATTTGTTGGTTGATTGTTGCTTCTGTTTCAAAGGCAATTAGCTACGAAGAACTTCAAAGATCCACATGAGGTTCTGGATGTTGCACTGCGCATTGAATTAGTTGGAAGTTTTGATATGAGAGTTAGCCCATTCTTGGAAGCTCAAATCTCAACGATGGCGACACAATTACAAGAAACTGCAACATCGACTGGTCAAACCATGCATGAGTTGGAGAAGTATTACATCAATTGCAATGTGAGTGGACATACAAGGGGAGATTATATTCGTCACAAAATTGGATTGGTGAAGTTGTGCTGTGATGTTTGTCACGAGGATCTTGAAACACGAGATTTTCTTATTTTTTAATGTGCCAAGAGAGTGAAGACTGCTTGGTGTAAGGTGTGTAAAAATGATACACATGATATTATTGATTGTGGAGGCATTGAAGAGATGTGAGAGACTTGGAATAGGGAGACAAGGCAAGGGAGCTCTCCTGCATTTTCAACACAGAGTTAGGCGTATGGGGGAAGATTGTTTGGCCAAAGAGGTGGTAGGCGTGGAGGACGTTTCCATGGATCTTGTTACAAGTATGGATCTATGGACCATTACAAGGGGGAACATTTGAAGTTTTTGACTTGCGTGCGCTGCAATGAGGGGCTTAAGATTGAAGAATGCCCTAATCAGGTAAGGCAAATTCAGGAGAGTGAGAAAGCAACAAAAGGCTGCGCGTATGGCCAAGTTAGCCCACCAAGGGAAAAGATTGAAGTGCAAGGAAGTTGCACCAGAGAATAAAGTGGAGTCCAAGGTGAACATCACAACACCGAGTGGGGTAACTACACAAGCTAAGTTTGTTCGGCCCATGCAATAGTTGGATGCTATGGGTACAAGACAATGCTGATTTGTGTGTAGGAAATGATACAAACGTTGCAAGACGAAGTTCACGCAGCGCATGAGCAACGAAAGAGTCCTACTTCTAAGGAAGTGGTCAAGTTAACAAAAATATTTGCAATGATTAATCAAGAGCTTTGTTGAAGACATGGCTTCAACAAAGTGTGGGGATCGGGGCACGAAGGAGGTGTTGTGAGCTTGTAGGATCACAATGTATATGACAAGGAGTTGGTGCTAGAAGCACAAATAAATGGCCGGGATATAAACAATGTCTTGGTAGATATCGACACAAAAGTACAAATTCTTACAAAGGATGCATGGAAGAGATTAGTAAGTCCTATGTGGTGACCTACTACTAGTCTTTTGATAACAAAAATTAGCCCTATTGGGCATTTGAAGGATGCAAATTAAACATTATGGGTGTGAAGTTGGTTGTGGATTTCAAAGTGATAGAGATTGCGAAGATAGATAGCTCTCCTGCGTTGCTGGGATGCCCCTGTGCTATGATAATCACACAAAGATGAGGTTTAAGCAGAGGGTAATGTGTTTTGAGAATAGTGGTTAGAGAGTAGTGATATCATTGGATGACCTACAAGGACTGGCATATATAGAGAGGTGGATATTGATGAGGAGATAAGCAATATCTATAATGTGACCATGCAGTATAAGGAGTATCTATAATGTGACCCACAAGAAGACAAAAAGGTGGATTGGCAAAGTAGTTTGTTTAGATATTACAAGTGTTGCATTTGAAAGATGAGTGTTAGAAGACTATGAAGAAATTGGCCGGAAATGTGCAGGAGCGATAAAGTGGCATAAGTTACAATCAAATCCGGTTCAAAGTGGAGCGTAGAAAATCAGATGCAAAACCCACCAAAGGGGACTATGAAGTGGGTTTCGAAGATAACACTACAAGTTAAAAGAGTAACAAGAATAAGTAGAAAGAAAGAAAGAAATTATATTAATGTCCACAAATGACCAAAAAGAACTGAATGAGATTGAAGGATACAACCATTAACAATAGAAAGTTCTAGGAAGAGAGAAATCTAGAGTTGAAATAGAGAAATAAAGTGCAAAGACAAAATAGAGCATTGTGTCACTAACACAAGTGGTGAAGAAACTAATACAAATATTAATGAGGGGCAAACAAAAACCCCAAGAGCATGTGCCAATGAAGATTGGAGGCAAATCTCATTGAATGTATCTGTCTATGCTTGAAGTGGAGGAATCATCTGAGGCATTATCGATCAATGTGAGATATCTGATTATGTTGTCCGGTGAGTTTGTAGGGTCGGAGGAGCCAGGTTAGAGATCCTAATAGGAAGCAAGACACTTCGTCTGGAATCTCCCCTCACATCTAAGGTCTACGTAACTCCCATAATAGAAACGAAGCTTGTAATATTAGTTTTCCCCTGGGAGATAAGATAAGTTGCCCAAGTATGATATATCCACTTATGTGTAGGTGTATGTGAATGATTTAGAGGTTTATCTGTTGAAGGGAAATAAAAGGGTTGTTGTGTTGGCTCATACTACGCAGGATATTGCCATTCTTTGGTGAACCACACAAAGATCATATCTTACTGGGGTGGGTGCATATCAAGGAGGATATGTGTACTAGGTTCGAGAGAAGTAATGTAAAGAGAGGACATTCAATTTATTGCTGGAAATATTGATCTTGGTGAATAATTGAAGGCTTGTGAAGCAATTTGGATGTTAAGGGAATTTTTGATACCAATCTAGTTATGGGTGCGTGCACTCTATGGGGTGTTGGAAACTTGGGCTCGCAGGTGGTACCTACACAATGAAATGAGGGAAACTACGGATTGGGAGGTTATTAAGGATGATTCTAAGATAACATTTAGTTTTGATGCAAAATAACAGGAGTTGATTGAGCCATTGAAAATGATCAAAGAACTGGTCTTTCATAAGGACACACACTAGGAAAGATTGGTTAAGGAAAATCCACGACGAAGAGGATTGTTTTGGTGCGTAAGTTCCAACAAGGATGCAATAACATATTAGCTTGGGGAAGTACAACTTCCCACACTAAGACTATCTCAAGGGATAGCTGATGTATGAAGGGACCAATGGAGATAGCCGACGAGATTGATATTTGAACATGGAAACCATTGAGGGAGAAAGAGTTGTAGAGTCTACGCAAAAATATCCAACAAAATATTATAATCAACCTCTGCACCAGAAAGATGTGAGTATAGGAATTGAGGAGGACCCTTGTATGGAAAGCTTAGGAGATTATTGGGGTGATATTGAGTTTCCTCTCCTTGTAGGGCTAGTAAAAGAGTATAAGGACTTATTCCCAAAAACCTATCTTGAGATGAAGGGGTTGCATCGAAGTCTAGGGAAGATGCGTATCAAGTTGTGAGATAAAATGAACCCAAACCAATGTGCGAAGGTAAAGAAAGAAATCGATAAGATGATCGACGCATGGGTGGTATTTCCTATTAAGGAGTTGGACTGGATAAGTTTGATGGTGATTAGTAAGAAGGATGGAAGAGGATGTGTATGCGTGGATTACGTAATGTTGAATGATGCATGTGTGCAAGATCCTTTCAATACTCCGTTTACTTGGAAGGAGTTGCGGGTTGTGATTTACTCTTTTACTAATGGATTTCCAGGCTATCACGAATTGCACATTGCAAAAGAGGATAAGGTAAATAAATGTTTGCTATGGAATGGGGATATCATTTGTTATAATGTCATGCCATTTGGCTTGAAGAATGCACCTGATGTATTTTTATGCATTGTAGTAGAAACATTTAAAGATTTTATACACAATTTTTTGGTAGTGTATGTGGATGATTAGATGGTTTATGATCTAATGAGGGACCATCATGAGAATTTCTACTTGATGTTTGAATGGCGTTGGCAGCTCCATATTTCTTTGAATCTTAAGAAATGGAATTTTGCAGTACCTTATGGGACTTTGTTGGGACATGCCATCTGCAAAGATGGCATGTTAGTTGATCTTGCAAAGTTTGTAATTGTATAACAGTTGGAGGCTCCATGCTCCCAAAAGGATGTCCATGTGCTTCTTGGCCATTCTGGATACTACCGCAAGTTCATAAGAAAGTTTGCACACATCGTACAATTGTTGGAAGTGTTGTTGAGAAAGGAAGGTCCATTCTAGTGGACTTATGCACAAGAAGGGGCATTTGATACTTTGAAAGAGAAATTTGCTAGTGTGCTGATTTTACAGTTTTCGGATTGGAAAAAACCGTTTGATGTGCATGTGGATGCGTCTGTAATGGCAATTGGCCCACTTCTTGCGCAACCGAGTGAAGGGAAGATAGACCACCCCATTTATTTTGCAAGTAGGAAATTTTTTAAATGCAAAAAAATTACACAACAATAGAAAGAGGCATTGAGAATGGTGTGTGCGTTGCAAAAGTTTAGGCTATTCTTTTGGCTAATCTGTTTGTGTTATGCACAAACCATGAGACATTAATGTACTTGGTGAACAAATTGGTATTGCATGGGAGAATGTGCTAGTGGATGGTGTTATTTAAAAAATTTCAATTTTTGGTGGTCATGAAGCCCAAAAGGTGAAATGCGGGCCGAATCATTTGTTGTGAATCACTACTTGACTAACTACATGACCTATTGAAGACGATTTGCCAAACACAATTATTTTGGATTTTGTGTGTGCTAGAAGAGATGGCAAAAATTATTGCGTTCTTGACATTTGGGACGGCACTTGAAGGATGGCCATTGTTACAAAAGAAGCAATTAGTAGTAAGAGTTGCACCATATCAACTCATTGGTAGAAAATTATACAAGTTAGGTTGTGATGAGGTTTTGTGCAAATGTGTAATGGAGCATGAATATGCAGATGTACTTGGAGAGTGTCGTGAGGGGATTGTTGAAGGTCACTATGTAGGGGAGGCTACAACACAAAAGATCTTGCTCATAGGATTATGGTGGTTGATTGTGTTTAAAGATGCCAAAGAATATGCACTCCAATGTGATATTTGCCAAAGAGTGGGTAAACTAAATAAGAGAGATGAGACGTCGTTAGTTTTGGTGGTAGTGTAGGAATCATTAAATCCACTTGCAGGAACGACTTGTGCGCGGTATGTTATGACGATTGTAGATTACTTAACACGATGGGTAGAAGTAGTGTTGACTAGATATTGTACTTTAGTTACGACAACATGAATTTCATAAGAAAACAAGATTTCAAGATATGGGTTTTTGCTAAGTCTAACATGTGACAGAAGTGCTCATTTCCTTGCAAAAATGATGCTTGTGTTATTGCAAGAATTTATGATTACGCATCACAAGACTACACACTATCATCTGCAAGTGAACAACATGATCAAAACCTTCAATTTCTTTTGGAAATGAAACTTATTAAGATTTGCATTGTTGGCAAAATAAATTCGGATGACCGAGTGTGTGGTTTTATGGGCCTACTGCACAACATGTAAAAGGTTGAACAAATATATGCCATTTCAATTGGTATATGGATGAGAGGCGGTGTTTCCGGTTGAGTTTTTGGTGCCAATCTTGCACCTTGCATGCACAAGTAATTTGGATGACTGCGATTCTATTGATGATAGATGGGATGTAATCATGAAGTTGGACAAGAAGAGATTGCTGTCTTGGTGGAGTCGAGGGGTTGAGAAGAATTGCCAAAAAAGCTTGGCATGATAAGCATATAAAGACAAAACAGCTATGCATAGGTAGCAAAGTGTTGTTTGACTCAAGGTATGAACAACTCCCTGGGAAGCTGCATATACAATGGATGTGTCCTTTCATTATCCATCACATATTGGACATTGGTGCATTCAAGTAAAAGAAATTGGATGAAGTGATGTTACCAAGTATTTTCAACAAGATTAGGCTTAAGCCTTGTTCAAAGATTATAACACTGAAATCTAGAAATCACCAACCCAAAAATATTTCTTGCTTTCTAGGATTTCTTTTCGATAGACACATGTTTTCTTTTCTGACATTTGCTTTATGCAAATAAGTGAGTTTTTATTTGTATCTATATGTAAATGTATGCAAAATATTTTAAGACTAAGATTATATCATTCATAGCCTAAGCATGGGTGAGACCATGAACATCAATTGTGTGCACAAAGGAAAAGGCACATGGCTTGATAAGTCGGAATATGAAAGGGTGAAACATGGACTATTACACGATTTAAAACTTTTGCGCAAGAGGACGTTGTTTAAATTTGAGGAGAGATGTGCTAAAGAGGTTATGTAGAAATTTGCACTTGCAGTTTGTAAATCCGGTCGAGTGAGTCGAGTGGGGCCAATTTTTTTGGTTTTCATGTTAGACATCTTGGTTTTTGGGGTAACTCAGTTGGAATTTTTGTAGGTACCATGCAAAAAGGGAAATCGAGAAAGTTGGAATGATGGTTTTGCACAAAGAGAAGAGAAAAACAAGAAAAGTCAAGTTTGAAACAACAACATTAAAAGTGGGGATGACATCACATGATTGTTGGAAGGGGAAAATTAGGGCTAATGCAAGTGGGGTAAGAGTTCATGGGTGAGCTAAATGTATGCTAGGCTATAATAGGAAGGCTAGGCTATGACTCATTTCGAGTCAAGGTTTGAGGAGAAGCCATTAGAGTCGAATTAGAGGAAGTTGAAGAGCAAGAATTAGATAAGGGTGCAGGTTTGATCTGCGGGGTAATTGGTGAGAAGTTTATAAAGCCATAGGGATGTTGATGAAGAAAAGGAGGAGAAGAAAAAAAAAGCCACAACAGAAAAAGGCAAAAATTAGCTTCGAAACACCATGAATGGGGTTTCCAAAAGGGTCTTTGGTCGGTGAAGTAACCACTATGGTGTACAAATTCTCAATGGAAGATTTCAACCACTTAAAGGGTAGGTATAAAAGGATTATCTCTACAAAATTAAGGAATTATGTGGAAGAATGACTCAATAATTGCGAAGTATTTACAGGATATAGGGGTGTTGGCCCTAAATTATTTGCCACACTTAGAGAAGCCAGAGGAGTTGGTAAAGTGGGCCATTTCATGTACCCACGGAGACCACACATGTTGTGATGAGAGAATGAGGAAAATTGATGGAGCAAGCATAAGTTGAGTTAGCGGATTAGCAAATGATGGCATTGACGTGTGTGTGTCATGTGGATCTGTTGAAGAGCAAAAACAGACAATTGTAGGCTTGCAAGTGGGAAAGGGAGATTACATGAGGAAGACCAACAAAATTGCTCATAAGCCGACAAGTTTAGCTGCACAAATGATCACTATGAAGTCAACTGCATCAAATTGAATAAATTCTACATCGCAAGAAATCAATAACCTTGCCTATAATATTGGCAAAGACAAGTTCCAGGGTAATTTTGCCAAATTTGTTGTTGAAGAAATGATAAATTCAGTGGAGTACGCACGGGACGCGGGTGGAATTTTCATGTTTGGCTATACCTGATATTATTGATAATAGTGAAAGTTGGGATTCCTGAGGGTTTACCATTTGGAGTATCTGTTGAGGGTGATATGACTGCAGAAAGGTATGGAACACACTAGTGTAAATTTTCTACGAGCTCTGTATACAAGGAGAAAATGCCTGAATGGTGCTCAAATGATGCAGAACATCTAGGATCTACACACTCTCAACAAGATGTATTAGATAATCAATTTCAACTTAGTCCAAGTTTTGCAATTGTAACTTGTTCTCAATACTAGGAAACATCAAAAACCTGCAATTCTGGCTCAAATTAGTGCATTAAATGCTACAAACATGTTTTTTATCCTTCATCCAACCTATCTCAGTCACTCAGATCCTTGGAAGCTCAAGAATTGATCATCTTACTCTCTTTTTGCAAAAATTGCCAATTTGGGCTTTTTGAGAACATTGCCAATGGAATGGTGGGAGATAGAGGGTTCCACAGGGTCTTTGAGAAAGATACTAGAAGTTTTGAGCACCCTTTTTGAGGTTCAAGGTGTGGGTGAATTTGTTTAACCCAACTCCTGAAGGCACTAGTGTTTCCTTTACAACTTACCTTTCCAAGCCTAGCTTTCTTCTACCAGCCCTGTCTCCACACAAATCTTGATACAACTTCTAATTCCAAGAATTTCTTCCCTAAAAAAATTGTAATTAAAGTATCCATTTGGGTCAACTTAAAGGCTACAAAAAATCAGGACTCTTTCCTTCAGGAAAATCTTCTCAAACTTCCTTTTCTCAGACGTCCATTAGGTCTCTAAAGGCATGCTACAGGACCTTCAAGAAACTGTCATCAAGAACACTCAGTTAAGATCAAAATTTTGCTAAATACCTTTCCATTCTGAGTTGGGAGACTATGTAGATTATTTGGACTAAATTTTGTCCCCTGAGTTAGTGTTTTAACCCTTAAAACATACTGTTTTCTATAAACCCTAACTGTGAATGTACAGTGAGCCGGTGACAGCAATTCCTCCCTCCAATTTTGCTATATTGAATTTCCAAGGCTAGAACTTTTTCAAGGATGTCTGTACAAATGTTTAGAAACTCATCCTTTTACCAGAAAGCTTCAATCTTCTGTGATTCACGTGCACTCTCCTCAAGATACCATGCTCTGTGTATATAAGTCAGGGTTTGGTTAACAGTGAGGGTTATTCGAAGAAGAAAAGATGATTATCTCCTTAACTTAGTCTTCCAAACTTGGAACTCGTTCTAATCTGCCTGATCACACCCCTAAGTCACCCTCTCTTACTGGAAATTGTCTTGATCCATCCTAAAAGACACTGAAACAAGTTTTTACAAAACCCCTGGTACAATTTTCCCAAATCTCTAACAACTTATGATCACAATAACATCAGTCCTCCATCAATGTTCATATACACACACTAAAGTAAACTATTACCTTCCTGTTCCATCAATGTCTTGCACATTAACTGTCATACATTGCTTGAAACTAACCATACAGTCTTTAAACTGTGAAAGAGAACAGAAAGCTATAACCCTTGAACTTTTGGAGCTCCAAAATGTTGTGTTGATTGATCAATGATGATAAAACAGTTACAATGTCCTTTTATACTTTCCCCATTCGAATTGCTCTCATGTAACCACCTTCATGATACATGCACAAGGTCACATGTGGAGTCTTGAATTGACAAGAAGGAGCTTATATGAAGCTTTACGAGCTTATACACGACCTTAAACCCAAAATGAGGCTCCAAAAACATAAAAAGACGAGAACAACCTATATACATGCTAGAATTGCTAATAGACTCCCTACACCCAATGAGAAAGCCAAAAGTGTCTCTAGACATTTTAAAAATTTCAAATTAGGGAAAATGGAGGGAAACCTCCTAATTCAAAATTTTGAATTCCTAGAGCCTAAAGGACACCAAGAATGACTCAAAGACACCTCTAAGGACCTAAACAAACCAAAATTTGATTACTATAAGCCTAGACTAACCCTGGTAATGATGCCCCTGCATCATCAAACATCATTTAAGTATTTGGAAATGGACAATAAATGACATAGGAATTGGTGGAAGAGTATAATGACCATGTTGAATTTTGCATATTAGTGCATAATACTCTAGCCTGAGTAAGAGAGATAGATGAGAAATGGAGAGAACGGATGGTTATGCCATTTTTGGCCTATGCCTGATATTTGGAGTGTGTTGGATACGATAAAGGGAGTGCAATGCAAAATTGGTGATGTTGCCAAGTTGGATGTCAACATGTATTAAGAGGGAAATCATGCTCAAAGACAAGAATGTGGTGTCTAATGATGATGATTTTGAGGATGATAGCTTGGATTTGTTGGTCTACGATGATTTTTTTGTGGAGGTGGAAGGACAAAAGGTTTGTGTGAAATGCATGTTGAAGCTTGCCTTCTAGAAAGGCAAGCCAAAAATTCTTGTTGGAGATGTAGATGTAGTGATTGTTGCATAATTGGGGTTTGAGGCCCCAAGGAAGAAGTTGAAACCGAAGAAGACCATTACTCCTTGACCTAAGGTGTGTCCTAAGACAAGGAGTTAAAAGAATATGCCATTGAAGAATAAGCCTCCACCAAAGCCAATGGCCAAAAAGAAATAGAAGGGAGCAAAGGAAGAGGAGGCGAGTGAGGAATCTGAAAGTGAAAGTGAAGGAGAGTTGTTATGGATGACCGAGGATCTAGGGTTTAACATTAGAGGACTACAAATACATATAGACTTGGACTCTCCAGCACTACAAAAAGAAGCATTTGAAAAGCCTAGGGACGCACAAAAAGAGAAGATGAAGAGCTACAAGGAACACACTAATGAGAGTGAAAGCACTCACTTATAACTTATATTAGCTCTCTCATTTAGGGGGAAGTGAGGAGGAACTTTTGAAAAGGTCTACATCAAGGGATTTGGAGGTCTTGTAGAAAAAACTGTGGGGAGATCTTTGCTTTGAAGTACCCATTGTATTGGTAGGAAACATAATGAGTCATGATGGTGGCCAAGTGACAAAAGAAGTGACGATGTGCAACCCACAAACATTCACAAATGAACTGTAGGGGTGTGCACTTGTTAAGATGTTGGCCAACCATGTGCGGAGGAGTGTTGACACAAAGACACTCGAGAAGAGGTTTAGAGAGCAAATCAGGATGGCAAAGGAGAATGAAGCCAAGATACGAGGTGAGCGCAACCAATGGAAGAAGGGTTTGGTGGACTTGGTTAAAAATTAAAATGGTTCAAGAGAAACACCTGCAAATACTTCTCGAAATGTATGTAGATGTTATGAACTCGCTAGAGCAGTTGAGTGTAGCTTTTCCAAGGTGCAATCATACAATGCAACAGGACTAGTGGAAGAAGACCTATGCAAAAAAGTTGAGCAATGTAGAGTGGGAAGAGATTGAAGCAGTGATGGATACAGAGGAAGAAACACTCCAAGAGGCATGTAAGGATGCTAAAGGAGTACATTCGACTTTTGAGGTTGCTCATGAATTTGTAGAAACAAGGCACTTAGAGCTAAATTGCCTGATTCCAAGGGTGTTGATCAAAGTGAGAAGATTCTGTTCGAAGTAGGGGTTCTTGATAAGGAACTGTGGAAGAAAAAGGACAAGATGATCCAGAAGTTTGAGGACTTCAAGGTGAAATGTTATACAAAAAGAGAAAACTGTGTAGAAATTGGTTTTGTTGGAGGAACAACACAAGAAAAGAGAGGGGCTATAAAAGAAGCATGAGTAGAGAAAATTGAAGTTGATGCTTGCTGGAGAAATTGGGAAGCATTAAAAAACCCATTTGCAAGGAAAAGTACTCACGGTACCCATGCATAAATCATTTTCCTAAGGAAGGAACACAAGAAAATGCCCAACTTTTTTTAGTGTGGGGAAAGGTTGATCTCACGAAAGGCGTATAAACTAAGTCCTGTCATTGAGCATGTGGGAGTGAGACATGTGGTGCAAAGTGATTGTTTAGCACAAAAATGAATGTATGGACACGTTTTGGGGAATGAATCAAAGAAGCAGCAGATTTTCAGGGATAATGCTGGCGATTGGGGGAGCAAGGGAAGGTTCTGGAAACCAACAAGTACATGCCAGCCAAGAGACAACCACACAGCTCTAAGGAATTCAAAAAGAAATCTAGGGAATGTTCGTGTGACAACTGGTTGTGCCAGGCTGTTTGCAAATTCTATAAATACCTCTTTGTTCCTTATTTTGACAAATTTTTACCGACTGAATTAGACTTTTCGTTGGTGTGGTGACTTTTTTACCTAGCTATAGTTAGGATCTGAAAAGAGAAGAAGACCTCAGGGGTTTCAAGCTAGGGTTTGAAGGTATTAACAGAGGATGAGCCTATAACCTCTTGTAATATGCTGTATTTTGTAGTGCATAGTGCATGTTTATTGCTGTATCTTGAATACGATGTATACTTCTTGCATATAAATATTGATGGTTTCGTTCATGATGTGAATGTGTTGATGGATGTTTATGGTTGATTTCTATTTGAGTAGTTGTTCATGCTATGCTTAGTGCTTGTGCTAGATATTTGCAATACTCTCATAATATGAGGTTTCAAGTGTTCTTTCCGTGTCTCGGGTGAGACTTTCAAGCACAAACTTGACTTATATGCCAGTGTAGTGTAGATTGTGTATTTTGGTGTGTGGTTTTTTAATCAGCATAGGATTAGTTGACATATGGTTGAAAATCTCGTTAACACCAATTGAGGTTAACTTGGGTTACTTTTCAAGTTATATATACCAAGCAAGCTTAACTTGGGTCATTTTCCAAGTTAAGTGTAACCTTGGGTCTTTTCACGACATGGATGATTTTGTCTGCGCATGGATGATTTTGTCAGTCTTTCTTGTGTTGTCATGAATGGTTTTTTGTCCTAGCATGTCTAATTTTCAATGTGTGGCCTACTTTGTCATGGCATGGATGTTTTCCTCATGTGGTCTATTTTTTCCCTACATGACCCCAAAATCAACAGTCATGGTTTGTACTTATCCTTTTGATCTACTCTTATGGTTCATACTTAAACATAACTAATCTAGGGTCATGGTTCATCCTTGTCCACAAGTAATGAATGGTTACAATTAGTGATCCATGAGAACTCACCTGATTGGTCTGTTGCTCATCTGCTCCTCATTGTTTTTCCCTATAAAGAGGGCACAAGGTCAATGTTAGAGATAAGGAGTAGGAATCCAGGCTTCTCAGTTGTTGCTTTGAAAGCCTTGAATATTATAATATGAAGGATACTTTGTACCTCATTTTGTTGTATCCATCCTCATGAGAGATTTCGGTATGCAAGCTTTTTTTTGGGTGCATTGCATATTCAGTGTACCTTAACCCGTCTTTCAAATCTAACAATTAACCATGTTCTTTTTGTAGCCAAAGCAATCAAAGATTTAGAATCTCAAAAACTGCACTTCATTTTGGAAAGAACCACTCTTTAAGATCATCATGCTTGTTCCATTTAGTGTCATTGTGGAAGTGATCAACAATCAAAGTTAAACAATAAAGTCAAATATAAACCTCGCTGTTCATAAATAACAAATGAAGCAGGGTAACCACTGGCTGCTCGAGATCAGTGTGATATGGAGGAATGGGCATAACTGGGGAGAAGGATCCCTTGTTGTTTCCATTCAAGACAAGGTGATTGGGATTGAGCAATAATGCCAAGTTTCAAGTGACCTAAAACTCTTACAGCGGTGCTTGTTTTTTTGCAGTTAATCTATCAACCCCAATTTCACCTGAAGTCAAGAGGACACAAATTCTATGGTAAAAGTACTATGATATTAAGCTGTTTGTCCTTGATAATGATGTGGCCCAAGTTTTTAAATAAACACAATCATGTTCCATACATCTTGAGAAAAGTATTTTGACTGGGGATCAACCAACTTCATTGATGCAGATAAAAAATGGTTAGAAAACCTGGGAGTATAATAAGAAGAGTGGTAGGGGGACTTAGATAATGTTATTTACTGGGGCCAAATCTTCGAAACATAATAGTGCCAGTGGTGATGGGCTTCATATTGCAGCTGCCAATAAATTAGGAGATGTTTGGTTGTTCAAATAATCTCTTCTGCTATTGGTAGGTCAATGGAGTTTACTAAAGCAGTTACCCTTCAAACTGCAATTTTGAGGGAGGCACCAATTTTTGTTCAGAAAGTTTTTGTGCAACAGTTAAGAATATTTTTCTGGCCTTTCTCAGAAAATTTAGCCAAGACAATTATAACACTATTGACGATTTTCTTTTTCTTATGAAAATCACTGTTTTAAGGATGTCGTGTGGTTGAGACACATTTATTCTTGGCAGGATGTACTTTCAAAGTTTCAAGTGAATTTTAAAGATGTAAGATGGTTCTTGCCCATGGGGCTTGGAATACGACTTTCGTTTTAGAGTACTTTGAGCAGTGGAGGGGCAAGCTTGATCCCCAGACCATGTCTAAACAATTGTTTGCCTTTGTGGATTTTGATTCCATATGCAGGTTATGTCATCAAACAAATCATGAAGCTCTATGTCAAGTCTGCCAATAAACTAATATTCTAAGAACGAAAGATCCTAGGACTTTTCACATGCTAGAGGCGCATTTGGAGGAAGATTTATGTAGAGACTTGACCATCAGTAGTTCAGAAAAAATTAAAAGTTTGGCGGAGTTAGAACCAGTTAATTATTTGACTATTCCATTGCTTCACATGTAGAATGATGGATCATCAGATTATGGACTAACCTTTGAGGGTTAGATCAGTTAGGTAACAAGAAGAGAGCATATAATGCACAAATGGAAGGAAAACAAAATAAATCAGAGAAGGATGCTATTAACTTCGGGCAACAGTAAAGGAGAAAGTGTAAGCAGGCATCGAAGAAAGTGCATGAGAAATGGGTCCACAAAACCTTTCTTATCAAGTCTCATTCAGACCAAGCTGTTTTGGGGAAGCACCAGTTCAGAACAATCCTTGGAATTAAAATGTTGAGGAACCCTAGCCTTCTCCAATTTCTGTGAAAGATAATCTTTTCAGTTTGTCATTAATGTAGGATGGGGAAAATAGTCATGTTCTGAGCAAGTATTGAAGTAACAAGAAGGGTCTTGTCCATCATGAGAACTCAAGCCTAATATTCAACCAATGGGCACCCAAAATGACACCTGTTTTGGTAGTGGCACTTGTATTCATCCAACCAATACTTTTGTATCATTGGAAGATTTTGATTCCCTTGTTGAATATGAAATGTTCAAATTGTGTCTCATAATGTTAATGGCGCCATCTTATATGAATAAAAAACATGCAGTTTCATGTGTGGCGTGTTAACCAACAACTTGTTAGGACACATATTGATGCATGGGTTTATATAATATGATACACATTATATATATCAATGATATAAGGATATAAATAATATGATATAAATTCTATGAACTCAATGATAATGTGATAAATTATTAATGTCATATAATACATCTGATTTGATAAGTTTGGTGATAATCTGATCTTTCACTTTTCAAGCGATGTTTTAATTTTGATATCATAGTGCACCCATATTTCGATATTTTGGAGAACTTGCTGCATACTCACACCTCATGTACCCCCACACCTGCGAACCCTTGTAACCTTGGCAGCATGTTGGTGACAACTTCCAAAGTTGTTGGTGACAGCCTAAGGTCAAGATACAGAAAATTACACTACAATCAACTACACAGTCTTTCCCCGTCTTGCCTCTTTACATTGTTGAAGTGGTGCCAGTTTTCTAAGTATTCTGATAGTTTGGATAGTTTGGAGAGCTTGCTGCATACGTGCACCTCACGTACGCCCGCATCTGCGAACCTTTGTAACCTTGGCAGCATGTTGGTGACAACTTCCAAAGTTGTTGGTGACAGCCTAAGGTCAAGATACGGAAAATTACACTACAATCAACAACACAGTCTTTGCCCTTCTTGCCTCTTTACATTGTTGAAGTGGTGCCAGTTTTCTAAGTATTCTGTTTGTTTTCAGATATAATGTGAATGGATGGTTAGAGTAAAATAATGTGGCACAATTTGTCAAATGAATATGAAGTGCCTGCTAATATTTACTGTGACGCATCACAAATATTAGTGGTAGAATAATGGCATATTGTTAGCCTTCTACTTAATGCATGTTTCCATCCTTTTCTGAAATCCTTGGCCCATATCCATTCTTGTTAATGTTCCATCCCCAATGCTTTCTGTGTGTTTTCATTTGGATTACCTCATTCATTACTGGTTCCCTTGCTTTTATAAATTGTAAAATTGCTGTATCTATTTTATGTGTTAGATATCTATGTATTTGGAATGTGCATGTCTTAATTTTTTTAGTTATGTAATCGTGTTGTTTGCAGTATTCATTACCTCTGCCTAAAGGTGGAAGGGAGGCGATCACCAAAAATCCCATTCTGCGAGAGGATCAGCTTGCACATAAGATTCTGTATCCAAAAGAGAAAAAGAAATCTGCCAATCAAGTAAGTTTCACTTCATAAACATTATTACAGCCATTTAGACTGAATTAAAATAATTTCAGATTCAGTATCTTACGTCCAATGCTGTGTAATTCAGGGTATGAACATACTGAGCTCTGGAGAGATTAGCTTCCAGGTGAAGGAGAAAGGAGCACCGCTGCAGGCTCCAGTACGGCAAACTGTAGCTGTTTTCAGTGGTAGGAGAAATCCTAATGACAATCATTTCTCTCGTCGCAAGCATTGATGGAAGGGATGGATGAGGTATAGAGTGCATGGTTCCTTCCCTATCCTCGATTTTTTTAAAACAACCTGACTAGGAAAAGAAAAAAGGAAGTACAGTGGATTCACCCAACATTATATGATGCCAAAGAGATAAAGGTAAGGTATGTAATAAAGAAATGACATGAATGGTTTATTATATAGTTACTGTTGCGGGTTATGGACAATCAAAGCTCCCTCTCATTCTTGAGGATCTTATCAGATTTTGGTTTTAATTGCAAGAGTTGGAATGAATAACATGGCCTTATTTTAGTTATTCATTGATTTTATTTTATTTGCTAGCCACTCAGAAAAAATCCAGCTTTAGGCATGGAGAATATTGCTTTGTTTTTTGGATTGCATTTCTCATTATAATTTCTTTGGTCTCACCTGTTTTGACATTTTAGTAATAATGATTTTTATGTGGAGATCAGAAGGTCCATGGCATGTTGCTATCCACATTACTCTTGTCCAAGTTTATGACAGGAGAGCTAATGCTAGTGCTAACGTGTGGTGCATTTTACTTGCAATAAAGCATCCTTAGGTAGGGATGATTTGTTTTTAATGATTAAACTATCTATTTGCTCTGTAAGGTCTAATTATTTTGACATACAAATACCCTCATCTTTACGTTCTATACTTCATATTTCAGAATTTTCCACTAAGGGTTAAGGCTGTAAGCTATGTTTTGTCTTTGTTAGAGACTGTACAGATTAGCTTACCTCGTTTTAGCTATGGAATAAAGAAATGAATAATGTAGAGATGGATGGTGATAAATTTTGCATCCTTAATGTGTCATTATGGCATGCTGATTATTCGTGTTTTGTTTGGCTGTAGCACGACCTTGCTAATATCCAGAAGAAAAAGGATGAGGAAAAGGTAATGTTCTTTGTTCTGGATACAAAGTTCCAACTTTTGTTAATTGTTAAAATACCATCTTAGCAGTAGCACACTTGGGAGAGGGATTTTACTCTATTCTTAATGAAGCAGGCCACTTCTATTTAAGGAATTGTAAGTTGTTTTTCCTTTCTTTCTAGTTTTTTTAATGAATGTTTTATTCTATTTTGTTGTGGAGGCAGGCCTTGAAGGAGCTAAAAGCTAAGGCACAACAGAAAGGTTCTTTTGGCGGATCAGGGCTGAAGAAGAGTGGCAAAAAATAGGCTGCGAAGGATGCTTTTGGCATCCAATATTTACTTTGAGTGTGTTTACTAAAATATTTGACATGGTTAAGATGTCTTTTGTCCTGTAGCCCTTCAGTCTAAGTAAACTTCCATCTATAGATAAATGGTGTGATATCTTTATTATTAATTAAGGATACATTTGTGAAATGAGGATCTCTTTCTGCTATGCTGGAGTAGCCAGATGTTTTTTGTGTCTTTTTAGTGTGGTGTAATATCTTGTTACTGAAGAGGATAGATTTTAGTTGATGGCAGTTTATTTAACATATATCCATATGTGATTGCCAAGCAACTTTTTTTTTAGAGATGTTTTACCTGATCTTCAAAACTTAATTTCTGTAGTAATTTTGGCTTAACAATTTTGTTAAGGCAGGTCATAATCAGCTTGAATGTGTTTTTAAATGTTTGACATTTGATTGGTGATTTACTTGTTTTTTACATGGTCAATGCAATTTAAACCTTTGAAATGTGTTTGGTGGTAGGAAAAAGTTTTTTTGTGTCATTTTAGTGTGGTGTAATATTTTGCTACTGAAGAGGAAAGATTTTAGTTGATGGCGGTTTATCCATATGTCATTCCCAAGTAACTTTTTTTTGGAGATGTTTTACCTGTTCTTCAAAACTGTAGCTAAGCGACTTCATTTCTGGAGTTATTTTGGTTAACAATTTTGTTAAGGCAGGTCATAATAAGCTTGAATATGTTTTTAAATGCTTGACATTTGATCAGTGATTTGCTTGTTTTTTGCATGGCCAATGCAATTTAAATCCTTTGAAATGTATTTGGTAGTAGGAAAGAGAGTGCGGGGATATCTGATATTGCTTGTTTAAATGACTTGTTTGCAACAATTATTTAAGCTGTTTCTTTTAGCATCAAAGAGAGAACTTGGGCAGTTGAAAATGCCCCATTTGAAGTGTGGATTAAAATTATGGGCTCAGTTAATTAGTGTGAACTCAGTTTTTTTTGTTTTTTCATCATGTAATTATTCAATAGCACCTCTCATGCAGATAGAGTCTGTTGCATTGTTGTTTTAGCTTTTGCTACATACTCAGGTCAATGGTATCTTTTAAACGTACTCTCTTAACTGGGATTCATGTGTTTACTTGTAGTTCTCTTGCAACTAGGTCTATTTCTATTATGACTATTAAAGATTAGACCGATTTTTTTAAATTTTAAAACTGACATTCATCCACTGTTACCTGCGTTTGTTTTGAATGGGCAGTTTTATCACATATTGTGGATTTGAATATAAGTTTGTGTATTGGAGGTTGCTCGGCTACTATTCAGTCTCTTTCTGGTGGCATATTGTAGTTTTTAAAATCTAAGCATGTACCATTTATAATTATTTATAACATATGAGTTTGCTTCAGGTTCTAATCCCCAAAGCCAGAAGGGACTGGTCACCTTTGCATTTCCACAGGTGACTAGCCAAACTAGTAATCTAAAAAAAATGTTATGAGTTTGCTTCAGGTAATTATTTTGTTCGCCGTCTTGTATTTAGATTCAGGGACTATAGGATAGTTGTGCTGCTAACAATACCCCCAATGACAGAAGCAACATTTCTTATGAAATGAGTGATCCAGCTAGTAAAAGAACTCATTCAATGTTCATTCTTGCTAAAGAAACAACTTAAAAGTACTCCCACCCCATGCTTTTGATTAATAAAAGCTTTGTAATGGGGCATGGATCTCTTCACGACACACCCCCTAAGGTTTCAGATTGAATTAGATTTAGAATTATTGATGGATAGTATTAACTATTTAGTGGGATATTCAAATATATGGTTTGGGGGGGTCGAGTCTTGTTAGAAAACAAGGGGTTTGTGACTAACAATTGACAAAGCATAAACTCATGTCAGCCCAATGCTAAAATCAATGAAGAATATCCATGTACAAGCCGTTGAATATGATGGTTATTATTTAGGATGCTCTTCTATTTTCTGCGTTCCAAGTCCAAATAGTGATATCCGGGGTTATGGAAGAGATCTTGAAGAAGCCGTACGGGCCTGTGTGATGTGAGGAATAAGAGTTTTGCTTGAATGGAGATATAGATTCCAAGATATCAGCATATTATGCAAGGCAAATTTTTTTTTTGGAGAGTGCAAATCTGTCTTTGTTAGAGCGATTCACGTGTCTGATAACGATATTTTTTGTTTTGTTTTTTTAATTGTCATTCTTGACAAATAAATATAGGTGTGGTTTCCTCGGAAATAAATTGCCATGACATAAAATTTTAACCGTATCCTTTGTTGTAGATGTTTCAGAAAACCCAAATTGGAGTTTTCTCTTTTGTTATATATTGTTACGTTTGCAATCTTATTAAAGTTATAATGTATTCCTTAAAATTATTTCCTTTCACCCTCATGGCTACATTGACAAATAGCGCGAGTGTCTTAGTCTTATTAATGGTTTTGTCAATTATATTTCATGATATCTTATCATCCAAGCCTACCTTACGACAATATGCTGCCCATGTGACTCTAATATAATATTGTTGTTCAAGCCATGCCACTTTAAAAAAACTTAAAAGGTACCTAGGGTTAAGGGACCCTAGGTGTGAAAAATTAATGGTTGAGGGGCCAACTCTTTCTTGGTGTTAACTTAACCAAACCGAGAAAATAAAAAAATTACAAGAATTTCAAAAATTAAATTTATGCATCTAATTTTTTGCTTACAGGGAAATCTATTTTATACTCCAAGCATATTTTCATTAGTGAGACAACTCCTAGTTGGTGTTAACTAAATTTGAAAAATAACAATATGACAATGAATTTCCAAAAATCAAATTCAAACATCTAAATTTTTAGCGATATGGAAATCTACATTCAGCTCCAATCATAATCTATTAGTGTGAGATCAAAATTTATAGCTACTATTTTTCATCTTTTATTCATTGCTCTTTCGTATTTTATCATTCTTCTCATTTTTTTGAAACATGAAAGACACTATTGAGTGTACATAAAGGCAATTTTCTATTCATTGAAGTTTTTTTTTTATTTCATAATTTACAATTTTTAATGAGGAGCAAGTTTTTCCTATTTGGTGCAGTCTTTTAATATTAGCTTTAATGCCAAGGAGGCATTAGAAATATTTATAAACCATCTTGCCTAATGTTTCCACCCATCAAATGGCTGCAACATCTATCGCCATATTTCCTGTCCTTAAAATTATAGGTTTCCATCTAATCATCCTCAATGATACTATTCATTTGAGAGTTATTGCACTGCCCCTTTGCTAAGAGGGTGAAAATACTAGAAAGAGAGTGCACTTAGTGGATTATAGACCTAGGAAGTTGATTTGGCAGTGTTCTATTATTGTACATATTGGATATGACCTCCAAGTGCTTTTTTTATGGAACTAGGAGTGTAAACCAAGCAGATAGAAATCGTTGGGGATGTATGGAAGTGTCAAATAGTTTAATCCCTGAAAAATAGTTATGTATGGCTGCGAAATAATTCCTTGCATCTTGTGATTGATTGTGAACTTCAATTTGAAACCCTAGATGTCACACGTGCAAAACCCTCAATATGATGCAAAATAACTTCAAACCCTAGCCACATGTAGGAGATCTTGCAAAAAGGTTATTGGTTGGGTTGAAGTGCAACTCGTACAATTGCTTTTGTTGGCCCCTTCAAAGAAGCCTCAAACCACACGTAGCTATCCACCTAGCACGTGATATCAAAATGTATATAAATAGCTTTAGAAACTTGATCATTTGATGATGCAACAATGGCTTGATATACTTAGCTTGATTTGGCTTTGGAAGCATGGCTCTATAACCTAGTTGAGTGTGGTTTAGACTTGTTTAGGGGATGTTCTTATAGTGTGTTGATGTCTATTAGAAATTTAAGAGAGGTTGAAGTGCAATAGGAATGATATTTGCTATAGGTTCTCTTGAAAGTGTCAAGTGAAGTAAATAGGCGAGGTAGACTTGCTTTTATAGGCTTTCATTGGTAAATTTTTGCATTAACGCTGACCTTTAGGATATGAATTGACCTATAAAATATATTCAATTGAAAAAGTGAATGTTGGATGGCTAGGGACAAAACCATTATCTTCAAACAAAACCACTAGACGGTTCTATCCCAAAGAAATTGTTCCATATAGGCATGCATTGGGATTCTTCAAAGTTCTGGGAATGATTCCTATGATTAATAAACTTCTTTGGATTGACGCAAGTAGTTTTATGAATGACTGAGAAGTGTGAATAAGGGTGAGTCACATAATAAGGACAATGATATGTTATTAAGTTTAGAATGTGTGTGCAAGTCATGACTTAGTTGCAAAGCCAATATTGTCATTGTTAAATGATTATTTTCTAAATTTTGGTGTCTACATTCCCTCCTTAGTATGAATTGAAATTGCATGCTTAAAGGAAAATATACCTGAGGTGTGGAATCACATTATATCTTTGTTTGAGGTGCTTAATTCACTAGAGTGTTGACACGATCTCAATAAGAAAATCTAGAACAATATCATCCCTATCACTATTACTGACATTAAGAGTCCTCCCTTAGAGCATCTCCTTCAACCCAAGGGGCCAAGACTATTAGCAATTCTTGTGTTATTGATGTTACCATGCCTGATTATGATGGTAAATACTCTCTAAATGATCCCCTTCTTAGCAAGCTATACCTAGGATAAGAATGTGGAAATCCTTTGCTCTCAGGAATCCTTACGTTCTACCTTTAGTCATAGCATCAACACCATCATCGTCTCCTCACAAGACACACATCTTGCCTTTGATTTAGAGGCAAATGATCTTATGGATGACAATGATACCTATTTTGACTTTGACTCTAAGGATGAGCTCATGAACTATACCCCCCTAATTGGCGCTTTGATGCCTAAGCCACAACTTGCTCCCTCAGTTAGCCCCTCAACAATGCCCATTGTGACATCTCCCGCTCCTTTCCCTTTTACTTCTCTACATGTTGCTACGAATCTACTTTCTCTAACATCAACACAAACTCTTCTTGTCGTTATGGCTTCTAGCCCACCTATGGTTTAACCATACTCAGCACATGGCACGAGGCTCGTGGGCATGATGTTTTAGATTGTAGAGCATATTGACGACTTATGAAGAAACTTGAAGCCAGAGGCAAAGGAGGCCAACAAAAGCCTCTTCTGCAACACGTCTCTTTTGTTCTTATCACAGTTTTTGCTCACATACATATGATACTTGTCGGGTTATTATAAGTGTTGAGCATGAGAACCTTTGCCTCATGCACCTAAGCGTTGAGCCTGATCTCCTTCATCACTCCCTTACATGCCATCATCTAGTTCTCCCTAGGCTTATCTTTCTCCCGTCCCTCCCTTGATGATATCTATTGTGAATTCCTTACACAAATTTCTAATTAGATTGACAATTCCTCTCCTTTCCACACAATCAAAAGTCTATCGTGGTATCAACATCATATGAGACAACCTTGAGGACCTCATGATTCATAATCGCTGTCAAATCCGGCACGACATAGTTGACATCATCAATAATACATGTCAATTATTTGTGCGTCGTGATTGAGACACATTATTCCTACCATCTCCCGTTTGGGTTTTTACAACCATTGTTTCCTTTCTTGGATACTTAGGTAATTCTATATTATATCCCACTTGGGTTTCTACGAGCATTGCTTCTTATCCTGGATACTTTGGTAATTCCTATTATCTCTTGCTTGAGTCTATCTTTCTCGCTTGGGTTTCTATGGCCATTTATTCTTATGATGGATACTTTGGTACTTCTATATGATCTCCCATTTGAGTTTTTCTCTCCCGATTGGATTTCTACGGTCATGGCTTCCTACCTTTGATATGTTGGTCATCATTTTCCAATTATGTCCCGCTTGGGTTTATCTCTTATTGCTTGGGTTGGCCCTCTTATTGTCGTGCCCCGTCCGGGACACAGAAAGACCAGACCAAAGTAAAGCAAAAATTTAGGGTAAATTTTTTTTGAAAGTGAATTGCCTAATAATACAATTACATTTCCCGATATTAAATAATTTAACTAACTCATTTTACTTAATGCTCGAACCACTATCCCCAACCAAGTTTATTTAAATTATCCACACACACACACCACCTAATATTTTATTTCCCATTCTCATTAAAACTACCCATGACTCAAGGGATGTAGGGTTAATTTTTGACCCTAGGATCAAAAGATCTCAGCCATTAGATCTAAGTTTTTTTACCCTAAACTTTCCTTATGTTCCTTTTTCTTTTCTCTTTTCCTCCTTTTGTTTGCTCTCTCTCTAGCTTATTGCAGGATAAATGGAGGATGACTATGGGATTTGCTTGAAATTTTCCCAAAATATTGCTGCAGATCCATTCAACAATAACCCCCCTTTTTTAATTTTAATTTGTGTAACCCTCACCGTAGTCTTTGTTTGAGATATATATATATATATATCTGACTTATTTTGTTTTGTGTGAAGGTGTGGGTCGGTGCTGGGGAGGGCGGACTGTGTGAAGGCCGCATAGGGGAAACAGGAACAGGCAGGGGTGCGTGGGCGGCGGGACAGCGACCGGGCGAGGTGGAGGCGGTGGTGCCGCTGTGCAGGGCGGTACAGGCGGGGGTGCGTGGGGCGGCGGCAGCGTTTGGAGGCGCAGGGGTGCGGGGGGGGGTTTGGCCCCCCACCCGCCATTGTTTGAGTTTTTTTTTTGTTTGCGCAGGGTATGGGGGGGGCCGAACCCCCCATTATTATTTTATTTAAAAAAAAAAAAGGTAAAACTGTATAATAGTAAAACATTTTTATTTTATTTTTAGTTTTTTTTTTGTTTATTAATACAAATATATATATATATAAACACAATATTTGCCTTAACATATATTTTAATACATTGATATACAGTTTGTTAATAATATATGACAGTATGGTTAATAATAATACAGTTTGTTAATAATAATATATATATTACAGTTGTTAAGAATTAATACATTTCTATTATGAGATCACAAAAATGGGTAAATTGAAGTAAAATCATTACTACATCATTGAATGAAATATAACAATTTTCAGAAACAATTTAATATGTTTAAAAGTTCTACCCTGGTTTGATAAATATATATAAAAAATAAACATTCCCTATTTTTTTTTTGTACTTAATAAAATAGTTTCTAAATCTTCTCCTAAAAAAAATCAAGCTTTCTTTTCTTTTATTTATTTTATCACGATTACCATGAGAGAAAACAAAACAAAAGAAGGACATGAAGGAAAGTATTTCCCATTTAATATCATATTTCATTTCCAATGTTTTAAACAAAACATATTTCAGATTTACATCCCAAATAGAATAACCAACAAGAAATATATTTTATGTATCATTTATTTATTTATTTGTTTTTGCAGAGATAAACAAGAACAAAACTCATTCAAATCCTTTAAAACCTTTTTAAATGTAGTCTAAATAATATTTATTTTCCGATGATCTTAACCTTTCATCACATCAAAAGTTACATCAAGTTTTACAAAGACATTCACCTTTCAACCGTATTCAAGAGTGGGATAAATACAACTTGAGAACACACATGCTTCCACGAACTATACATATATTCCACATGGAAGACTTGTAAAAGAGCTCACTGCATTATTTTACAAGGAACATAAGTTTATCAAGAGCTACAATTTTCTAAACAAGAGAGGGTCATAAAGGACCATGCCACCAAAGATACTCTAGCACACCTCAAGGACAAGGCACCAACTTCGAATGCTATGCAAGGAGTCAACTTCAAGAGAACAAGGCTTGTTTAACCTCCCAACCTTCAGGCATCATTACATGCCTTTCCAAGGGTTGGAAGGCATGCTAGCCTCCCCCAAGCCCATGGGAGAGAGAGCTAGCTTCCACAACTTTGAGCACAAGATTTTTAGGGAGACAAACACCACAATACACTCACAAGCAAGACCCAACCATGCATGAAGAAAAAAAAAAACACAACATTGAGAAATAAAAGAAAAGAGGGGAACCATATTCATCCTCTAAATTTGGGGAAGAGTAGATGAGATACCCGAAAGTGACATAAGGTGTGATCTAACCAAAGAATGCACACATCAAACTTCCTTCTCCACCTTATTTCTCCGAAGTCAACAAGATCCTCCTTATTACTCCATCCATTCACCAAAATCCTTCTTGGGAGGATTTTCAAACCCCTTGGGTTTTCCTCTCCAAGAATGGGAAGGGGGTTCAAACCAAATGAACCCCTTACCCACCTCAAACCATATGAGGGGAGTAAAGAAACCGACATGGCTTGCCCATCAAGCCCATGGGGTTTGAGAGGGAAAATCCCTCTCTCTTCCCCCCAAATAACTCAAACATCCATCAAACCATATGATGGATGGAGTAAAACAATGTACAAATATAATCAAGCAACAAACTATACAAGCAACTAAACAAATAAATCAACTATGAGCAAGCTAAGATTTAATAAAGGAACATACCACATAAATGAGCTCAAGAGGTTACCTCTAATAGCTCTCCAAACCAAGATTTTACAACTTTCTTCCTCAAACAATCCTCAAGCTCCAAAATTTCTCAAGCACCAATCCAAAACTCCAAGAAAAGAAGAACCAACCCAAAAAGAAGAAGAAGAAGCCCCCCTCCCCATTCCCATGGATGGGAATTTGAAGAGGAGAAAGCAAGTATCCTCACAAATGAGGGGGTGACAAGTGTCACCCCCCCTCCCTCAACAAGGTCAAAGATGCTAAAACAAAAGAGAGAAAGGGTGAAATTATCTTTTTGCCCTCTTCTCCCAAATTCCCTAAAATGTTAGCAAGACAAAATAAGAGCAACTTTTAATAAACACTCAAATCCACATCCCCTTACATGGATGTGACCAAACAAGTGGTAAAAAGGGAGGGAAAACTCCCTCAAGCCTTGAAAATAAGCCCCCCTACCCATTAGGTAGGGTCCAAGGGCTCATTTTTGTGTTGGGGGAACTCCCAAGCTATAAAGGGACCCCCAAAAATGCCCAAAATACCCTAATTTCGGGTTTTGCATTTTTGGCACAAGGGTAGAGGGTGTGGGGACCACCCAAGGGTCTCACATGTGACCCTAACCCCTTGTGCTTTGACACATTAAACATAATCAACAAATTAAAAGAAAGAGGAGTTATTAACTCCCAAAACAAGTTTACATTATAACCAACTACCCTAACCAAAATTAATAATTCAAAGCACAATACATTACATACATTGGGGTCACTCATAGTGCCCAAAATAAAAATCACCTATACTAAGGCTTCACACAAAGAACATGGCTAGGACTCAGCCACGTGGGTTGCTTGTGCCAGATTGTGTAGCTAGTCTGAATCCCACGTCCTCCTATGACCTGTCACCTGCACACTCATTGCACACATTAACCGCATCTGTCCAATACAAGAGTAAACTAGCTGCTCACTAAACGAATAGATTCAAAACATGTAAATTAATGATATCACCATCATCAATGTGGAATGCACAATTTCACACAATTCGTCGTATGTTAGGTATTTCAATACATATCATGTCATATCACCATGTCATCATATATCCTTATCAGCAAACGAATACGTTACAAAATAAAGGTATGTGACTAACTAATTATCCAACATGTATCAATTTGACCTAAATCACATAGAAAAGTGTTAGTGTCCACAATATCAAATAAAAGGTGTCAACCTACCAATTTAGTTAAATTAGCGCTACGCGCTCCAAATCACCATACGTGTTCATAAAGACAAACCAACATATCCAAAATCCGTAACTGTGGTTTAGAATTTAGCAGATCATAGAGGTTAGAAAAAAAGTGGGCACTACACTTATCAATCTCCACCCCATTCAACTTTAACTACTCTATCATTCTTACATCTTTTGTCATTTCATCCCTCTTAGTCATAAATGTTCTACCCAACCCTAATCGTCATCGGCCATGTTGTGATTGGTCATCCTAACATGGCGTGATCTTGTGTATGTCACGCTCATGAATTTATGACCCAAAATAATTGTCCAAATAGCCCGCTAAACTAGGGTAAATTATTTTTTGGTTGTAAATTAAGTATTTAATGATCATTATCATTCCAAACCAATAAACTAATTAGGTGTGCATAGAAATAATTCATAGTATTAAATGTAATTAAAAAACATTAAGTATTTAAATGATCAATTCATTCTTATTCCAAGTCAGTCCACCTAGTTGTGGAAGGTATATAAAATTATAATTAGAGCATTTATATACCACCTAACCAATTGACATCATTGCATGCCACAACCAAATAATGAAAAGCATGCTAACCTCCCTCTAAGTTCATGGGAGAGAGGAGAATGCAAGCCTCCATGTGAGCACCAAAGAAGGGGAAACACCAAAACACAACCAACAAACCAAAGCACCGAAAGGAGTTTGATAACAACACAAAACAATCCAAGAAGTTCCATACTTATATCAAAATGAGAGAGAGAGAGAGAGAGAGAGAGAGAGAGAGAGAGAGAGAGAGATTCTTAACATATAAAAAAAATTGTATGTGTCCACAAGTTTCCAAAAGCCCCAAAATTCCTTGATAACTCCATATCCCTCTAAATTTCTTATACCTCCTTGCCAAGACTTTTCCAACCTTTGGAGGTTTCCTTAGCAAGGAAGGGAGATGGTTCTCAAACCATATGAGAAATAATTTCCCACCTGAAACTATATGAGGAGAGTAAAAATAAGAAATCCCAACAAAGTACTGCCTATCAAGCCATGTGGGAATAGAGAGGATTCTTCCCTCTTCTCTTACAATTTCAAAATCCATCCCTAAAGGGAATGGATGGAGAAAAATAAAACAAAAGACAACTCATTTGCAAACCAACAAAACAATTCCAACAGTAGATAAAAAATTCCAACAAGGAGCATACAAAACATTCTTTTTTTAAATGCAATTAACAAAACTACAGAAGTTTGAGGCCTACCTCGCAATCACAAGAAGAAATCCAAGGCTTTCAAAACCCACAAAAAGCTCTCCAAAGCCCAAAATCCAAGCTCTCCAAGTCCAAAACAAGCTCTCCTTCCACCAAACTCCTCTCCAAAAATTAGCCAAGACAAAACCAAACAAAAAAAGAACCCCCAAAACCTCCAAGTTTAAAGATAAAAAAAAGAAAAGAGAGCCCAAACCTCAAACCAATAAGAAGGTGACATGTGTCACACCTCCACCTAAGGCTCTAAGTCACCAAGTACTTCCAACAAGCTCTTACAAAAATAATAAATGAATTAAATTAAAAAACAAACACTACAAATCTCCACATGGGACAACTTGCACTCCAATCCCAAAACATACACACGGTTCAAAATAATAAATTTGGGTGGTTGTAAAATAGTCAATTGGGGAAATTGGACATTATGAGCCTTGGAACAAGTTCACCCACCCATAGGTTGGTACTTGAAGCTCTTTTAAAGGCAAATGTAGTATCTAACTTGCTCCACACTCCTCACAAAAGTCACTTTTTTTTTTTTTTTTCAAATTTGAGTTTTGGGGAAGATGCCGGCCTTTAAGAGGGGTGTTAGATCCACCTAATCATGGATTATGTGATTATAAACTCAATCAATCAATAACAAGACAAACTAAATTATCCCATGCAAATGGGAAGTGATTAGCCTTAAAATAAAAACCAATTAACTAGCAAGTAACAAGGAGTTAAATCAATTAAACACAAGTAAGATAAAAGCAAAAGGTTGAAAAAAAGAGGCTAAATATATCAATAAACATATACCAAGGGGTTAATTTTCCATTTCCAACATTAATAAACAAAATAACATCATAAAGGGATCAAAAGTATATGCAAGGGGTAATTTCGGCCTATAAGGCTTATCGTGCCACACGAAGGAGCATCTCCTGAAACCCACAATTTCTTGTACTGTGAACTTGTTGTTTGCACACTCAATTTCAAACCTCATACATATTCAATACAAAAAGCTAAATAAAACAATAATATGCAAATTAAAAAATCAAGTCAAACATACACTAACTAATCCTTTAGTTACAAAATCATCCATCCTCCATATAAGAGATTAAAAACCATGATAATCATCCATGACATATTTCACAATCCAAAATAAGATACATGCTAATCTCCAAATCAATAAGATCCATAACCATCACATCAAAGTCAGATAACAATGACGATAATTGTGAATTTTCCCCATGGGTCAAATACAAACATCCTGCCAAGATAAGTTAACATATAAAAGATAATGTGACGTCAAAACAATGTACAACATAGAAAAATAACATTGTTGATAATAGGTTCAATTGTCTCAACCCAAATAAGTACAATGAGTCAGCATAATCAAAACAAAGAGAGAAACCAGTGGGCGCTAATGTCTATCTTAGGGGTCTGCTACGTTTCCTAGCATTACATTCAAAAACCTAACCTAATGACTCATAAAATCAAAATGCTCCCAAACCCACCTAGACTTTGACCCAATTATATTTTGACTATTTTGGGGCACATGTTGCTAGCTATTTTTTTTACGGCATACATCTTTCCATTTTTCTCATAACTACCCTTTCCCAATTTCAAAACAACATCGATCATGGCATTCACAACGCTGTGAACCCTGACTGAGCCACCTCGTTCGTCGCTTTACATTCTTGTCATCATCACTAAAATCACTCAAATTGGGTAAATAGTAGAACTCAATTTCTCTTAATCTCAAATTAGCAAAGTGACAAATGAATTCCTCCCTTTACTATTGATAGCATTTGTAGCTTTTCTTGATAAGGTAAAGATCGACATACTTGTCATTGACATGCCAACTGCATGCATGATGTTGTTGAGTCGGAGTTTCTGTCTTAATGTTGGTGGAGATATACATATGGATTGGTCATGTGTCAACATACTAGTAAAGGGTAAATATGAATAAATTTCTCCCTGAGAGGAAGATGAGATACATTGTTCAAAAAGAAGATGACCCGAAGGGTAGACATTCTATACCAAGATTCAAGATATGGAAACTATTTCATAACTTTAAAGGAAGATGCCAAGATGCCCATATTAATGGAGGAGTACCCAAACTTGATTGAATCAATTAAGAAATAACATGATGACTTGATGGACCCAAAATATGATAGTGTGTGCTTCTCATTGAGTATGGATATAGGTTCTCTATTTGGTGATGATAAGGATCATGGATATCTTGACTTTCCATAAAGCAACCTGAGATGATAAGCAATGTAGACCATGATGAAAAAGTGATATCAAATGAGTTCTAGAAATGTGAGCCCTAGGTTTCCAATCATCTTCTCAAGATTCAACATGAGGAATTACCCAATGGATATGATTGTGGATATGAAGCTTTCTCTTTTCAGTTTAGAGAAGAGGACCTTTTTAATGAGGAATGTATAGATAAGAAGGTGCTTGAGTCTATCAAAGATGATTTCGCTTAGGAAGAAGATATCTCCATCAAGGAGATGACTATTGTAGCTCAAAAATGTCACAATGTGAATGATGAGGCATTGGGAAGGCTTCTACATATTTATTGATAAGATATATTTTAGAGGTACAATTTCCAACCAAGCCTGCTAATCGGAGTGGATGTGTACGAGATTTTTCCCTGATAGAGGTAGTAATACGATTAGCTACAAATAATGCATCAAATCTATATACAAATAAGAACTAGCCCCAATGAAAGGGAAAAATACATTATATTAGTAAGTAATACTACTCCTAGACCTCCTAATATTGAGACTTAAGAGTTATAGGAGCCAAAATAATATCATATATCTGCTTAAGTCGATTTATTATGTGCACATATTTCGGCCCCAACCTTATGTTCATTCTTCTTTCAAGATGATGAAACACCATGTGAGTCACACCATGACAAGCAACAAATCGATAATGAGCTGGCATGTGTGAAGGAAATCCATCTGGAATAAATGGTAAACATGGAGCAACAAGGAGTTTGCAATGGTATTGAAAATCTCAAAATCTATATGAAGAACCAATTCACAAAAACAATGGTCACGTCGAGCATGACAAGCAAAGAGCAAATGCTCATTAAAGAGCACAAGCCCTAGTTGTGAACATGGTGATCCTAGTACGATCAAGAATAAGCCTTGTAACAATAATAAAGTGGAAAATGAGAAATCAAAAGCATCGGTGAATTTAAAAATGGATTGGCATATGGAAACAAAATTTCAGAGAAACAAAGACAATGAGCTATGTAGATGGATTTTTACTTGCAAGAGGATCCATACAAACCTTCTTAAGAAGAAGCATGCGACAATATTTTTCTCATGTAGATGGAGACCTCTTGCGTCACCCATCCTTCCCAAGTAGTTGAGAAAACAATCTTACTTCATTGAAATAGTCAATGGATTTTCAAAGTAACATCATTTGATGCTACTCGTACACAGGTAACATTTGAAGAAAAACATATATTGTAGCAAAAAAAGGTTGTCCCCTGCTTGTACTACAAGTGATTTAGGTTTGTTTTTGTTGTGTGGTGTGTTTCTTTCATGTCACGCGTTTTGTCTCATTTAATTCCAACATCCCTTTGAGTTTGTTCTGCCCAATGGATAATGCATTGGTTTACTTGAGATTGTGATATTATGGTGTTCCTTCTTGCCTCGTTTGTGCTTCACTCAAACAAAGTCAAGTGCTTGAGTATGAGCCAAATGCTGGCATGTAAAATGTCAAGTAATTTTCCTTGACAACCCCATGAAACATTTTGTCATTTCTCAAGAAAGTTGGTCAAAATTGTCGAAATTTGTCTCTTTAAAAGTATAAACTTGTGTGAAAGGTTTTGGAAGCTCTGAATGGTTTCAGAAGTCCAAAATTTATTAATCAGAAAATTATACGAGTTTACTTCATGTCAATATGGTTCAGGGAACATTCTGCAAGCCCTAGACTAGTTTTGGGATCGCATTCATCTTTGACACTTTTTGAGGAAAAGTTGTTTTTGGTTATCAGAGAAGGGTCAATCTTATGCGAAAGGGTTTGAGAACCTTAGATAGTTTCAGAATCTCAGACCATAGCCATCGGAAAGGTTTTGGATCCTTCTACACCGATGGTATATTCAAGATAAGGTTTTGGAAGCACAAAGAATGGAACCCTTTTAGAAACTGAAGAACCATAGTATTTATGAAATAAAGAACTTGCATAAAAGGTTTCAAGAGCTTAGAGTGGATTTGGAAGCCCTGTCAGCAGTCAAATGAAATCTTATGGAGTTGCTCACATAGATCCAGGATTATATGGGTAGAGTCTCTAGATTTGACGTGTAGATCCCGAGAGATTCAATAGGACCATTGGTTTTGTTCTTGGTCATTGCAATTTTTATTTATGGCCAAAAAATTGTCTGCTACTTTGTTATGGTTGCTTGGTCCATTTTTAGGTTTATGTCTCAAAAATCAATAAGAAATCACTTTCAGCTCTTGGAAATGGCTGGAATGTATTCCAATCAAGTTCATATATCATATGGCCTCATAAGTCCTCTTGCTTCGGGAATGAAGGTTTCACTATTCAGTTCCTCCTCAGGCCCCCAAATGCACTTTTGGGAACTTTAGTTTCCTCCTCACAACCCAAAATGCACTTTTGGGAACTACTTGATTGTAATATGAAGTAGGAAATGCACCTTGGTTCCTTATGGAGGTTCAAAATGTGCTTTTATGGAGTTCCATGTTCTAAGTTGATGTTGTGGTGCACTTTTTCACTTGAGGTTCCTCATGTGAACTAAACGTGCGCTTTTAGAACTTAAGTGAGTTCCATGGTTCTTTGTTTAAGTTGGTATTTCACTTTTAGGAACTTAAGTGAGCTCAAAGGTTCTAATTTTGAGCTGGCATTGCACTTTTTGGAACTTAATTGACTTGCAAGTTCTATTTTTGAGTTGGAGTGCACTTTATTGGTTCCCGTATTCTAATTGTTTCATTGACATTGAAATTTTTCACTTGAGGTTCCACTTTAGAACCAAAAGTGCGTCTATGATTTCTTGTGAAGGATCAAAATGTGCCTTGGTACCATTTGGAGTCCAAAAACACACTTTTGGAGCTTAAAGTTCCCTTTTCTAACTCAAAATGTGCTTTGGTTCCATATGACATTCAAAAGTGTGCTTTCCTCTAAAATTCAAGGTGAAATCGCTTAAAACGCTTCCCATGTGCCTTAAATCCATTTAATAACAAATGTTTAATTCTCCTTTGCTCCATGAAAGCCATGGAACCTATGAAAACCAACTCCATGACCTAATCTCCAAGGACACATTTTTGCTCATAGCTAGTGACTCCATAGATGAAATCCTTTGAAATTTTGTCAAGTTTCTTATCCTTAAAAAACACATTTGGAATGATCTATCAGGCATGTGATATGATGAAATGATTTATTTTCTATGTTCATTTTGATTTGCTGCTAGAAATACCTATTTTGACCTAGTTTTACCTAAGACATTTTTGCTTAATTCCAAAGATCCCATCATGCAAACCTTCTGAAATTTTAATCATAGATTCTCCATGTGAACGCCCTTATTTTTAATCATTTCTTGAATGATAAGGTGGAGGATTCCATTGGCAATTATCAAACTCATTTATCTTTCCAAACGCCATTCAAAAAATCGTTATGCATCCAAAACTTGTTTTGTCATTTCCGATGAGATAACTTTGTGAAAAGTGGAGAATCTATTCCTCCTGGAAACATATTGAAATGGATCAAGTCTCTTGTGGATTGGAAAATTATTGCTCTCATGGTGATGTAATCAAGGTTGCACTTAAAAACCTCACTTTTTCCCCCTAACAATTGAAAATGTTTTTCCTTTTTCCTGGTGACTCAGGAAGCGACATTGCCTAAAATTTGGAGCAAATGTTGTTCTTAAAATCACCTTTAATTTTATCCTTTTCTTGCATGATGAGGAGGATTATTTTTGGAGATATGGATGACTGATTTTTTCACAGTATTTTGCTAGGCTCTTCATTGGATTTTGCACTTTCCCATCAATCACGATGAGAGAATTGTCTCAAAATTGGAGCAGGACTTCTTCTCTTAAGAAACCTTCAAATGAATCCATTCATGATAGATGTGGAAAAGTCCTTCATCCATGGTGACTGTATCCATGTTGCATCCAAAAACATCATCGAGGACCATTGAAAACGCCTGAATAGGAAGAAAAAGTCATTTGTTAAAGTGCACATGAGGATTGTTGAACGTGATATATATAATTGAATCAATTGATGGCTTGTATGACGAAAGCCATGGTTCTAGTGTATTCTTGATCTCCTTATCATCGTTTATTTAGAAGACATAATAGTAAGTACTCGTATTCTTCAAGAATACATTGTCTATTCAGTCAGTGTTTGATTCTATCTCACAAAGAGGAAATGTTTCCATTAAAAGGATTACTATGTTGCTATTGAGGATTATCATGAATCTTTGATAATTTCAAATCCAAGAGAGCTCATGGTTGATTTTTCCTTACTGAGTATGGGGCATGTGTGGTGTGAGTGCATGCTTCATGATGATTGTAAGATACATGTTTTATCATGTGGGAGATAGGAGATTGTGTTTGTGACAAAGAGTCGAGTTGCATGTTCTATCATTGCTCACAAAGATGAAGAGTTAAGAGAAAGATCTCAAGGCATGACCAAAGATGATTAGTTTGGATAAGATGTGGAGCATCAGTTCCAAGTCCAAGAAAAGAGATAATTTGATCAATGATGCATCTGAAGAAGACTCTATTTAGTTGCAACATTCATTTCCACAAGGGAGAAGAGCAGAACTTCATCCTTGGTCGTCTTAATTTGATCACAGTTTCTCTCTCTAACATTTTGTTTGTCTATTGAGAAATAACTTTTGTAAAAGTGACTTAAGCCACTTAAAGTTTCTATTTCTTTGTTGAGATTGCACTTTAAATTGAAAAGTCACATGGGTATGCGAGGAGTCACTTGTTTTGGATAACAATTGGAATGCTCTCTCCATTCCAAAGGATAAGTTTTTGATCTCTTTAACATGATGTATCCTTCTATTCCTGCATAGATATTTTCTTCCATCTCATCTTGTCACTTAGTGTCATGCCCCATCTGGGACATCGAAAAACGCACCAAACAGATTAAAATTTTAGGTAAATTTTTTTTTTTTTTGACGTGTTTAGTTATTACTAATACATCTCTTAAACTCTTTCTTGATTACTAATTTTTATACCATTCTAATTTTTCTAATTTAAATTGTTAACTAACCCTAAACTCAAAATTAAGTATTTAATTATATTTTAATTTTACTAGGGCCCTAAAAGAATAAGTCTACACCTCTTTTATTATAATTTACCCTCTAGCTTAGTTTAAATAATTACTAGCCTAAACTTGTCTTCAATTATTTACTTATTTTTTTATTTTACACACCATTTAATGTCTCTCTTTTAGTAAAAAAAAATGGCAAAAGAAAGGTGCAGGATTGAATAATGACCCTTAGATTAAATCAATCTTGTCCCTTGGTTTAGAAGGAAGCCCTAAAGTTTGCCCTAATCTTCTTTAATCTCTTCCTTTTTTTAATTTGAATTTTCTCTTTACTTTTTTCTCTTACTTCTCCTCATTCTTTTCTCATTTTTGTTTTGTGCAGGTTGCAAGAAAGGAACTATGGAGCTATTTTTGAAGTTTTCCAATATTATTATTTTTTGCAATACTCTGGCTGTACTATTCTGGGTTATGGAGTAAATATATACATATATATCACTTTTGACTGTTAAAAATATTTGTACATACTTATGTATATGTTCTTATTTTCCCTGAGAGGGAGGAAGGGCGGATCTGGTTTTATCCGCAAGGGATGAAGGAGGAGGAAGGCGTGGGTTGGGGAAGTGGCGAGTGGAGGCGCGGCTCGGGTGCAGCAGGCGACAGGGTGCAGGCTGAGGGCGGGACAGGGTTGCGCGGGCTGGAATGGCTGTGGGTGCATGAAAGGGGGGGGGGGGCAGCGCCCATTGGGAGCAATGGAGGGGTTCGGGGGCACTAGGGAGGCCGACGGTTAGGGCGGCAAGGGAGGAGCAGCAGCGGCCGGGGGAGGTTGGGGCGGAACAGGCCGCCGGGCGGCAGAGCAGGGGGAGGGTGTATGTGGGGCAGCGCCCCCATGAAGAGTACAGGGGGATGGGGGGGTGGGCCGAACCCCCCCACCAATCCATTCCTTTTTTTTAAATAAATCCGATTTAAAAATATACAGTATAATATATATATATGATATATATACGTATATGTATATATATATAATATATATATATATATATATATTATCATATATATATATGCTGATGCTGTTAACTATTGATTTTGTTTATTTGAAACTTATATATCATATTTGATATATAGATATGCAGAAAACTTAATATATTTATATTATATAGTATGATATATAATAATATAATATATATTATTCTATATACATGTATTTATTGCAGGAGTGTAACATGGGTTATATCAAATAATTTATCAAGACATTTTATATATATAAAAACACATGAACAATACTTAAATACATGAAAATTGTATATTAAGAGATAAATTTAGCAGCAATGCTAGTTGGTATGACATCCAATAGGCATTTACCCACATGCTAGAACCAATTAAGAGGTATTTCATTATTATATCCTATATCTATATATATATATATATATATTTGTGACAAAAGCAAACGATTATAGCAAACCTATTTCAATTAAGGGAAGTTTCTTGGAAACAAGAATTACACTTAATGAAGGATGATGTACAATCACATTTGACTTATTATTAAAGCCATTTGTACAAGTTAGCTAGAAAAAGGATAAATGCTACCTTTCTTCATTTTCCAATATGTACTAAAAGAGAAAACTACAAGGAGGAAACATAATGCTCAATGCAAATGGTATTTTCATTTCGGATTCAACCAACTGTTACAAATTTTTTTGACCAGGAAGTCTATAATCCCAAGACATACTGCATGATCTAATAACCCAACCTGTCTTCAACAAGGAGGTTCTATTAGATGTATTTAGAGGAATATCAACTATCTTTACAAGCTATTCCTGTAATGGCACAACCTCACATATCAACTAATCTTCAATGAGTTCATGACATACTCATGCTAGTACTATTACCGACTTCTAGACAACAATCCAAGGAAAATTTCTTTCCAAGGTTGGAAGAAAGTCTTCAAATCACAAGGGCTCCCAATCTTACAAAAGAGAGAATGCTTTACAAAGACAAAGAATCACACTCTTCAAATAGCCATAGTCCCAGAATGGGTTATAAAGAGAGTGATATTCCAAAAGGAGGAATGAAGGATGACAATGAAGCACTCCAAGAAGACAAGAGACCATCAAGCTTTGAGATCCAACCTTCATGCCTTCAAGAGATCCAACCAAGGAGAAGGAAAGCTTGTTTGCCACCCAACCATAGGCATCATCACATTCCTTTCCCAAGGTTGGGATGCATGCTAGCCTCCCCCAAGCCCATGGGAAAGAGTTCAACTAACACAAAACTTGCACAAGATGGAGGGTGAACTAACTATGGTACAAACACACAAAAATAGAACACATACAACACTAGACCTCCAAATTTACAAGGAGGAGAACCCATGTTCATCCTCAAAAGTGGGGAAGAGAGGAGAAAGTTCTCCAAAGTTATGCATCAATATTATTTGCACAATAAACACATCTTCATATCCTCCTTATTGCTCCTTATTCAAACAAGACCCTCCTTATTCCTCCCCCTTTCTCCAAGTCCTCCTTGGAAGGATTTTCAAACCCCAAAAGGGGTTTCCTTACCAAGAATGGGAAAGGAGATTCAAGCCAAATGAATCAACTTCCCCACCTCAACCATTTGAGGGGAAAAACAATAAGATCCTACAAGGCTTGTCCATCAAGCCTTGAGGATTGAGAGGGAAAATTCCCTCTCTCTTCCCCCACACTCCAAAACTCCATCATGCCATATGATGGAGGGAGTTAAAGAAAACAAGCAAGCAACCAAAATCCACATACAACAAATAACAATTTTAAGCAACAAATCTAGCAACAAAAAGGCAACAACACAACAAAAGACATGAGAGCTTACCTCAAGGAAAGCTCTCCAAAAAGCTCTCTAACTTCAAATGTCTTCACACCTTGACTCAAGCCAATCTCCAAGCTCCAAAATCCCCAAGCATCCAAAACAAGAAGTTCCAAAAAAAAAGTCCCTTTCATTTCCCATGAATGAGAATTTGAAGAGGATAAAACAAGCATCCTCACAAATGAGGGGGTGACATGTGTCACCCCTCTCCCTCATCAAGGTCAAAGATGCCAAAACAAAAGAGAGAAAGGGTAAAATTAATTTTTGCCTCTTCTCCCAAATTCCCTAAAATGCAAGCAAGACAAAATAAGTGGAACTTTTGATAAACACACAAATCCACATCCCTTACATGGATGTGACTATTCAAGAGGTAGAAAGGGAGGGAAAACTCCCTCAAGCCTTGAAAATAAGCCCCCTACCCATTAGGTAGGGTCCAAGGGCTCATTTTTGTGATAGGGGGACTCCCAAGCTACAAAGGGGTCCCCAAAAATGCCCAAAATACCCTAATTTCGGGTTTTGCATTTTTGGCACAAGGGTAGAGGGTGTGGGGACGACCCAAGGGTCTCACATGTGACCCTAAACCCTTGTGATTAAGTGACACATTAAACATAACCAACAATTTAAACGAAAGAGGAGTTATTAACTCCCAAAACAAGTTTACATCATAACCAACTACCCTAACCAAAATTAATAATTCAAAGCAAAATACATTACATACATTGGGGTCACTTATAGTGCCCAAAATTAATAATCACCTATACTAAGGCTTCACACAAAGAACATGGCTAAGGCTCAGCCCGTAGGCTACTTGTGCAAGATTGAGTAACTGGCCTGAATCCCACGTTCTCCTGTAAACCTGTCACCTGCACACTCATTGCACACATTAACCGCACCTGTCCGATACAATATAATTCAATGACATAGTAAGATATCAATGCGTTCTAAACTAACCTAACATCCTACTGAAATCAAGATGCGACAACATGCACAATTATATTCCATATTCCAAAAGTTAGACAAGATGATATATTGACATATAATCCCACCATGCAACAATTATCCATCACTATAATTAGGTTCCAAACACATCATCATATTCATTAGTTTCCATGACATAACAGGAAAATGCGACAATATGGAAATTAAGCTAAATTGGCGCTATACGCCTTAATGTCCACACCTGTCTAATAAGATCAAATATCTAAATATAAAGTCCAAGATATAATCCAATCACTGTCAAAACATGTCTATGAGCAACGAAACAACAAGCTAATGAGCTATAAAAAGTGTGGGCACTACACTTAGCCGAGCACATGCTGGCATTTGTAAGAATTTGAAGGACTTTGTGCCTTCTTTATGGAATGAATATATATTTATAAGGTTTTATATTTATCTTGCATTATCTGATTCATTAATTTTCTATGATGTTGTGTTATGCATGCATGGTTTCCTCTAATTGAAATTGGAATCACCTCTAAGTTGTAGTTAATGAAACATGGGTTCATCTCATTAATACAATTCCCCTTCTTGTTTCTCTCTTCCCTTACCTACACATTTCTTGCTCTCTAGTCTACCGTTGTAGTCATAACAAGGGTGTTTCCACACATTCCTCGGCCTCTGACCACCCCAGATATTAGTCTAGTGTACATAGTTTCTAGCTTTCAGTAAATGAGAGACTCTTCATTCCCAAGAGGAGGGAATTTTTCCCATGAGAATTGATGAACTTTCATATTTTGTCTCTTGACAAAATATTTCACCAACGATTTTTGGCGACTTTGTTGGGGAATCAAACAATCCTATTGTTTAATACCCTTTTCCCACAAAATACAAAAAATCATATATTCCAAAAATCATAAAAAATATTGATGCTTATGCATGAGTAAATATCTATCTTTGTTGCAAATGACCATCTTTGGTAATGCCCCAATATTACCACCAGATCTCATGTTCTAAAATACTCAAGAAGACATAATTGCAGATTTGAGGTGTTATATTTGGGAGAATAGTGCAAACAATACCCATTCCATATTGCTTCACAAGTCTTGGATGATGAAGAAGAGTGAGCTGATTTATTGAGAAGACTCCAATTGGTTAAGAGGTAATAAAATCATCAAATAAGAACATAAAGTACAAACTGGAAGATAGAAGATACACCAAAGGAGATCAAATAAGTGGCGTTGAAGTTTTTTCTAATCCTATATTTAAGATGCAAGCGCAAGTTGATGTCATACTCGATCCCAAGGCTAGCTCCTTAAGGCCCATTGGAAAATCCACCTCCAAGTCCTATTGCATCTCCCATCTCTCCACCACCACAAAATACTCTCCCTCTAGATATGACGGGTCAAAACACCGGTTTGTTGGATTTAACTCCACTTCTTGAATTACCGCATAGGATCGAGATTGAATTTTACCAAGTTCTACGGAGATAGAAAAAAACTATAGATGAGCACATTACATCATTTATCACGACCTGTGGTGTTCTTGGAGTAGAACATGAAGATGTTGTTGTTTGGATATTCGTGGATTCATTACAAGATGCCATCGTGGAATGGTTCTACTATTTTCCATCTCACTCAATCATTGATTGAGCATATATGAAAACTAAATTTAAAGAAAGGTTCAAGTCTAGTATAAGATGCTATCATGACCTTCTTGCTTAATTGGCTCAAATAAAGAGGGAACTACAAGAACCCAAGAGGGAAATTATGCAGCCAAATTCAACTATTTGATTAATAAGATCCCTACTGGTGGCCGTCTGGCTATACATAATCAAAAGAGGTTATTTATAAATTCTCAGTTGCCTAAATTTGGGTTCATATTGCATGGATAAATCAACTAAATACATTTGGATAATTGCTCATGAAATTTTTATTGAAGTGGAATATGATCTTACCATGTCAAGAAAGATCAAGAACCATTCAACAAAAAATAAATTCTAAAGCTCCCAGGATGAAGGCATCTAATTCATTACTACAGAATTTGGTCAATGATATGACTACACTGAAGAATTAAATGGTATCAACATGTCCCTATATTGGAACCAGAAACCGGAATCAAATTATTTAAGCACCCCATAGGCTTGCACATTGGAGGCTTCTTCCTATTAATGCAACATGTGGAAGCCCAAGAAGATGTAATAAGATGAATTTTTTAAAATCAGAAACCTGAAGGAGAAGAAGAAGTTAGATATGCAAGCATTAGGTGTTTTTGGGAATACTCATTTGATGAATATTCTAAGGAGTCCATGGCTAATATGAATAGTTACTCTTATGTAGTGTTCACTCACTCATAAGCATAAAAATAAGACCTCTTCCTCTACTACCCAATTAAAGCACTTGAATCCTCAAAAGGTGACTCTATAGAAAACATCAACAAAAAGAGGATCATCAGTTCCCACTTCCATGGAGTCAACTAAGAAGAAGCTCAAGACCACCTCAGGTGAAAGACACATATCCTTCTCTGGGTAAGTCTCTTTCCTCACCCTTGATCAATTCATTTTCTTCTTCTACTTCCTAAGAATATAACTCCTACTCCTAGTCAAAGTTTTTCATTTTTCCCGAAGTATCCACCTCTTCATCCTTTGACATCACTGACAATTTTAAGAAGTACAAAGTCTAGATTTTCATGTCTAAGTATATGATAACTCATCCCAAACAATTTGATAAAATTTTCCAGTTTATCAAAGGAAGTAGTTCAAAATTATGTTTCATAAATTCCACTACCAAAGAACCACCTTCCTACTCCGAGTACCACTCCTCAGAAACTTCTTTCCTCAACATCCTCCACTTCCGAGAAATTAGAACCCTTTTACCTCTCTTTTTTTATCAATGGGTATAAACTAAGCAATCGTATCATCGAATTTGGTGCCTCTAATCATGTCATGAAAAAAGTTTTCAAGGCCCTTGGTCTCACTCTCACCGCATGATGTTGGTTATTGTTACTCCATGGAGAATAAATAAGTACCCCTCATTGGTCGGGTCAAATATGCTCAAGTAGAATTTATATTTTTTCTTGATAAGAAGGTCAAGATCGACATACTTGTGGCTGACATTCCAACTCCATACGAGATTTGTTGAGCCAAATTTTTCTATCAAGATGTTGGCAGAGATATACAATGGATTAGTCATGTGCCACATACTATTAAAATGAATGAAACTTCTCCTTGAGAGGAAGATGAGATACATTGTTAAAAAAAATGACCCAAGGGTAGACATTCTATACCAAGATTCAAGATATGGAAAATATTTCATAACTTTAGAGGAAGATGTTGAGATACCCATCTTGATGGAGGAGTACCCATATTTGATTGAGTTAGTTAAGAAACAACAGATGATTTGATGGACCTAAAAAATTAATAGTGTGTGCTTCCATTGAGTATGGATATAGGTTCTCTACTTGGTGATGATAAGAATCATGGATATCTTGACTTGACACAAAGAACCCCAAGATGATAAGAAATGTGGACCATGAGGAAAAAGTGATATCAAATGAGTTTTAGAAATATGATCCCTAGGTTTCCAATCATCTTCTCAAGATCCAACATGAGGACTTACCCAATGGATATGATTTTGAATATGAATGCTTTCTCTTTTCCATTTGGAGAATATGACCTTCTCAATGATTAATGGATAGATGGAAAGGTACTTGAGTCTCTCAAGGATGATTCCACTCAAGAATAAGATATCTCCATCATGGAAGATGACTATTATAGCTCAAAAAATGTCACAATGAGAATGATGATCTCTCTATTTTGTCCCAACCTTGTGTTCATTCTACTTTTCAAGAGGATGAAACACCATGTGAGTCACACCATAAAAAGAAAAAATGAAGAATGAGTTGGTGTGTGTGTGAAAGATATTCATTTGGAGAAACTAGTAAACATGAAGTAGCAAGAATTTTGAGATGGTGTTGAAAATATCAAAATCTACTACCAAGAACCAACTCATGGAACAATGGTCATGTGGAGCATGAAAGAAAAAAGCAAATGCCCATCGGAGAGCACAAGCCTAGGTGTGAACATGGTGAGCCTATTATGATCAAGAATAAACCCTATAACAATGATAAAGTGAAAATATGGGAAATCATAAGCATGGGTGAATTTAAAAATGGATTAGCAGTTGTAAACAAAATTTCAGAGCAGACAAAGACAATGAGCTATTCAGATGGATTTTCACTTGCAAGAGGATCCATATAAAATTTCTCAAGAAGAAGCATGAACAATATTCCCTTTCTCAAGTATATGGAGACCTCTTGTCAACACTTGTAATTTCCCAAGCAGTTGAGAAAGGGTTCTTACTTCATTGAACCAGTCAATGGATTTGTAAAGTAACATCATTTGGTGTTACTCATACATGGGTAACGTATCTGAAATAAACAAAAGTATTGCATTGAAATTAGGTTGTCCTCGACATGTACCATCAAGTGATTTAGATTTTGTTTGTCATTGTGTGTGTTTCCTTTCCCATTTTGTGGTGTTTTTATTTCATGTTGTGTGTTTTTCTCATTTCATTCCAATGTCCCTTTGAGTTATTTCTGCCTAATGGATAAGGCACTAGTCTACTTAATATTGTGAGATTATGGTGTTCCTTCTTGCCTTGTTTGTGCTTCACTCAAACAAAGTCAAGTCCTTGATATGAGCCAATTATTGGCATGTAAAATGTCTAGGAATTTAACTTGAAAACCCCATGAAAATTTTTTCCATCTCTTGAGAAAGTTGGTCAAAATTGTTAAAATTTGTCTCTTTGTGTGAAAGGTATCAAATTCTGTGAAAGTTTTAAAAAGTTATGAGATCCCATAGTGTAGTCATTGGAAATTTATCAAAGTTTACTTCATGTTAATATGGTTTAGGGAATATTCTGAAGGTTTGGACTAGTTTTGGGAACACATTCACTTCTGCACTTTTTGAGGAAAAGGTGTTTTTGGTCACTAGAGAAGGGTCATCTTGTGTGAAAGGGTTCGAGAGCCTCAGGTGGTTTTAGGAACCTATAACCATATCCATTGGAAAGGTTTCAAAGTCTACTACATGATGGTATATTCAAGATAAGGTTTTGGAAGACAAAAAATGGAACCCTTTCAAACATTAAAGCACCATTGTCTTTATGAAAGAATCAGAACTTGCACGAAAATAGTTTCAAGAGCTCCCAGGTGGATCTGAAGCCCTATCAATAGTAAAATGAAATATTATGGAGTTCTCACATGGTATAACATTTTTGGTTTGGTCATTGCAAGTCATTTTTTTATGGCCAAAAACTCACTATTGTCTCCTTATGGCTACTTACCATTTTTGTCCAAGTTGGGTTCAAAACTCAAAATAAGGAATTTCAGCTCTTGGAAGTGGTTGCTCATGGATTCATTGGATTGTTTCCACATAAAGATGATACATCATATGGCTTTCAAAGTCTCTTTCTCCAGGATGAAGGTTTCACTATTCAGTTCCTGGTTAGGCATCCAAATGATTTTTGGGAACTTTAGTTCCTCCTCAAACCCAAAAAATCAAAAATTTGGAAAATACTTGGTTCTAATTTGAATTGTAAATGTGTCTTGGTTCTTCATTGAGTTGTTGATGCACTTTTATGGAGTTCTTAAGTGACTTGTGCATGCACTTATGGAGCTCATGGAAGTCCATTTTCAAAAGTGCATTTTTTTTCATAATTCAGTTCCATGATTCCCCACCCTCATAAGTTTTCCTCAACTTTTTGGTCCACCCACTTACCCAAAAGTAACTTGAAAATTCTAATTTTGGCTTGTTGTGTGCAGTTTTTGGAACTCAAACCCTTCTAAGAGCCTTGGGTGCACTTTATTGTTTCCGGTGTTCTCATTGTTGCATTGAAATTTTGAAATTTTCACTTGAATTCCAAAATAAAATTATTCCCTTGTCCCATTGGAGGTTCAAAATTTTAAGGAGGTTCCATTTGGGGTCCATTTTTGTTTTGAACTTAAAAGACCCTCTACCCAACTTAAAATGTGAATTTTTATGTGCATTAAATGTTTTTCCCTCCAAAAGTCAACCACAAGTCACAAAAACTTAGGTAAAGCTCATGCAACTCCATTTTACCATTCACAAAATTCATTCTCCTTTATTCCTCCATGAAAACCAACTATGTGCCCATGACCTAGTTGCTCAAACAATTTTTTCTCATATCTTGAGTCCCATAGGATTAAAATCCTCTAAAAACATTTACATGAAATCCTTCTTAAAAATTCCTTCAAAATGATGTATAATGTAAGGGATTGTAACATCATATTATTTTTATCTCCATTTTGAAGGTTGCTGCTGGAAAAACCATTTTGACCCAAGTTCTTCCAAAACTTCAAATCTTCATATCTTGTTGCCAAAGATCCCAAGGCAAATCCCATAAAATTTTCCCATGATTATCCCTTCAAAACACTTAAATTTATGTCATTTATTGTTATGAGTAAGGTAGGATTCATTTTGATGTTATTTTATCCATTTTTATCATCCAAACACCATTTAAAAACTCGTTGTGCAACTAGAACTTGTTTTTCCATTTCCCATTATTTCCAATGAGAGAACTTTGTAAAAATTAGAGCATCCTATTCTTCTTGAAAACATATTTAAATGGATCAAGTATCATTTGGATTGGATAATTATTTTCTCTCATGGTGATCTAATCAAGGCTTATAGTTGAAAACCTCATTAAAACCTCAATTTGTGCCCAAAATAGCTGAAAATGTTTTTTGTTTTTTCCGGTGACTCAACAAGCCAAATTGCCTAAAATTTGGAAGCAAATGTTCCTCTTAAAATAAATCCTTTCATTTGATCCATCTCTTGTCATGATGAGGTGGAGTATTTTTTGAGATATGGATGACTAAGTTTTTCATAGTATTTTTCCCTCTTCATTGTGATTTTACACTTTCTTCATTGATCTCGATGAGAGAATTGTCTCAAAATTGGAGCATCACTTCTTCTCTCAAGAACCTTTCAAATGAATCCATTCATGATTGATTTGGATGAGTACTTCATCCATGGTGACCACATCCATGTTGTAGTCAAAAGCATTCCATCGAGGACCATTGAAAACACCTGAAAAGGAAGAAAAACTCATTTGCTAACCTAAGCTAGAGAGCATAAGAGGATTGTTGAGCATGAAACATTATAATTGAATCAATTGAAGGATTCTATGATGGAAACCATGGTTCTAGTGTATTTCTTGATCTCCTTACCATCCTTATTTAAGAGATATAACAATGAAGTACTCCTATTCTTCATAGAATACATTGTCCATTCAGTCAGTGATTGATTCCATATCACAAAGAGGAAGTGTTTCCATTCAAAGGATTGCTACGTTTCCATTGAGGATTCTCAAGGAATATTTGATATTGTCAAATCCAAGAGGGATCATGGTGTGATTTTTTCTTACCGAATATGGGAATGTGTGATGTGAGTGCATGCTTCGTGATGATTGTAAGATAAGTGTTTTTCATGTGGGAGATAAGAGATCATTGTGTTTGTGAAAAGAGTTGATTTATGTAGCCTACCATTAATCTCACATAGATGAAGAGTTGAAAGAGAGATTTCTCAAGGCATGACCAAAGATGATCATTTTAGATAAGATGTGGAGCATCATTTCTAAGTCCAAGAAAATAAATATGCTTTGATCAAAGAAGCAATTTGAAGGAAGATCCTATTTAGTTGCAACATTCATCTCCACAATGAGGAAGAGTAGACCTTCATCCTTGATCATCTTCATTTGATCACACTTTCTCTCTCTTCTTTTCTCTCTCTCTAACATTCTATTTCTCCATTGAGAAATAACTTTTGTAAAAGTGAACTTAAGTCACTTAAAGTTTTATTTCTTCATTGATATTGCACTTTAAGTTGAAAATTCACATGGGAATGTGAAGAGTCACTTATTTTGGCTATAAATTTGAATGCTCTCTCCATTCCAAATGATCCTTTTTTTCTCTCTAGCAGGTGTATTCTTATATTTATTACATTGATATTTTCCTCCATTCTCATCTTTTTTCAACTAAGCACATGTTGGAATTTTTAATAATTTGAAGGACTTTGTGCCTTATTTGTGGAATGAATATATCTTGATAAGGTTTGTATTTATCTTGCATTATTTGTTTCATTATCTTTATATGATGTTGTGTTGTTTTCTTATTTCTCTCCAATTGAAATTAGAATCATCTTCTGAGTTATAGTTAATGAAATCTAAGTTCATCTCATTAATACAATTCCTCTTCTCAATTTCTCTCTCTTCCCTTACCTAAAAATTTCTCCCTCTCTAGTTTACTGTTGTAGTCACAACAAGGTTGTTTCTGCACATTCCCTAGCTTGTGACCACCTCAGATATTAGTTTAGTGTACATAGTTTTCAAATTTCAATAAATGGGAGCCTCCCCATTCCCAAGAGGAGGGAATTTGTCCTACGATCATTGATTAAATTACATATTTTTTCCCCCGAAAAAAAATTTAAGCAACATTATCCTACCATTTCCTCATTTCTTCCTTTTGTTCATAGATTGCACCAACCATGCCTACTTATCCCATCATGGCTACTTGTTTATTCTTATTGTGCATTATTATCCCTACTTTTTGTCACCCTAGACCTTCATCGGTTATCTCTATTTACCTTATGGACTCAATATATCATGTTTTCCCCTCTTAACCTTAAGGTCTCCCCCCAATGCCGACACCATCACCCATGTGCGATGGTGCCGGTTTTGGTTTTTCCATTACCGATTCCATCGCTTGTGGGTGATGGCGTCAGGTATATATACCCCACTACCTTCTTATCATTATCACCATTTATTAAACAAACATTTTGATCATACATGAAGGCACTTATATATTGCATATTTCCACATTATTTCGCACCTGCTATTGGACTTGGAGTCTTAGAGCTTACCTTTTTGAATTTGGGTCACCATAGTGAGTTAGGACTAGAGATCTTCTTGTTGAGATTTCTCCTTGTCCATCTATAGTGATTATATATTTGTGTTATTGCCTCTGGGAGGATTTTGCATCAACAATCATACACATGCTACAAGTAAGTATTTACAATCCTTCTTAGTCATTTATATTGTACACGTATTCTGTTGATTGGTCATTCATTGCTATAGACTAGAGTAGATGCATGTTTTATTTGATATATTGTATTGTATTATTATATTACGCCCCCTAGGATTTATCCACCCCTCGATTACTCTTATTTCGAATCCTATTAGAATACATATATTTATCTTAGATATAGGCCTTAAAAACCTATGTATACCCTATGGTTAGGGTTACTATCGTCTAGAATTACGACACTAGTGCTCCCTGAGGACCTTTGTATCTACATTGTGTTTCCATATTTATACTATATACATATGAGAACCCATATGGGAACCTATCTTTTATCCTTGCTACATAAACTATTCAACCTAAAAATTGTTAGAATGAACATATACCATATAGTAATGAATACTTGCATGCAATGAGTATCTAGTATCTCACATATGCATTTACATCTCATGACAATCCAAAAAGATTATTTAGGAAGTGTTTAATCACAAGAATCCTCATTCTTAACCTTATTGAACAATGTACACCTTCGTACTTTTCCACATTCTTTCTCCTTGAATATAATTTTCACCAATTTTTTAATTACTTATGCATTTGAATGTGCCCTAGTTTACTATTGTAATTAGATTTTCCTTTATAATGTTATCATGGGCCTCGTGGTTGGGATCAATTACAACCTAATTAGATTTGAGTTATGTATTTATATTTTATGCACCCTATCTTCAAGTAACCATTTTGTATTGAGGTTTTTATTTATGTGCATATTAAATCTAGGATTGCATTTATAATTTTTCTCTATTCCTTCAGATCATAAGTATACGACCTTAATGTTCAATGTTTACACAGTGATGCATATGATTATGGATTGGTTTTTTATTTGATGTATACATGGTTGTCTAAATAAAGCATTGTATATTCATGTAGTGACCACCACATGAAATGACTTATTAGTATTATTTTCTCTCTCTAATAAGTAATATTATATACCCAAAAGGTTCTACTCCAATATTAGTATATCAAGACGTGGTTGAAGAAGTATAAACTAAGTTATTAAAGCTAAATCCAAGGCCGAAAATATATTTTTTAATACATATGTTCAAATGTTTACAATTATCTATTAGTATTAACACCTCTTTCTTTTCCTTATATAAATTATGTAATAACTATCAATCCATAATATGAATCTTATTGTGGTACATCTTCAATGACCATAATTTGAATAAATGTGCATACTTTTTTGATAATATCAGTTGTTCCAATAAATCCTTGAAGTGGATGCGGCTTGTATTACATAGGAACATTTTTACTTTGTTTTTTTCCGCTATATGGACATTGATATTTTTAATTAATTTGTCCTTGTAAGTGTTTCAATTCTCACACATGGATGTGTAACACCCTGATTTTGTAAGTTATCTTGGTGATTATTTTTCATACTGTTGTAACTGCTGAAATGACGGCAAACATGTTAATATATATTTTGATCTTAAGGGAATGTGTTGCAAATCTGGATTCTTGCATGCTGTAATTTAGCTGCAAGGGACAACAGTTATTGTTACTTGTGTTTGCTGACGTGACGACAAATTGTCGTATGCTTGCTGAACTCCTTATGCTGTGGCCTTCTTGTAATCGCTTTGTCGATTTACTCTTGAACTGAATTGAAGGTTGATATAAATGTGCAACATCTGATTGCAGGTATGAACAGTTGGCACGTAGATGCCAACAGAAATGGGTTCGATTCACGAACCATACATTGTCGTAACGTGAGACCCCGTAAGGCGAGGAATGCCGGGATACGGGTGGCTCAGGTATGTTAACAAAGGACGGAATGTCCTGTATAGTGTTGAAATTAGAAGTCAGTTGGGAAGACTTGACTGGATTGAAGGTTGATTAGTGTTAGGTGTTAGAGGGAATTAGATCCTAATCTAATCCTAAGCTCTACCTTACATCCTAAACTACTATCCTAAGTGGATTTTTAAATTATATAAAAAGGTGGAAATGGACCTAAGTTCTATTAACCTAAAGACTAGGCTATGACCTAGGTCGAACACTAATATGGATCCTAAACTAATCCTAACCTAGAAGGGGATGCACATACCCATGGGAGAGGATAAGGATGAGGGGTGTTTAATGGCATTAATGTGAAGTCCTTACGTGGATAGCGCCAGTTTGGCGGGGACAGGGAGAAAGATGGAGGAAGCTAGTTGGTCATGAAGCTAAACTTGGTTTTGCATGCAAAATCCGAATTTGATGGTTCGCCAACCCAAGTTGGTAGTGGCATGAGAAAATAGAAAAAGGCAGAGCCTTTAATGCATTTAAAATTTTTTGGTCTTCGCGACCAGCTCGTCTTGGAAAGTGTATGAAGAAAATTTTGATTGTTTATTGTGTTGTTCGAATTTTTGAGAAGTTGCTCTGCATTTGGTTTTTGCTTGGTTCAGTCGAACCAGTTTCATTTGGTTTTTATCACCGTTTCCTTGGAAATCGGAGGCTGTTGCTGAGCCTGTAGAGGAAAGGTGATTTTTGGGAAGCTCGTGCTGTCGCCGTGGAAGGAAACACCTTCGGTAGACGCAGTTTTCTTTGAGCTTCAGGGAAGAATTTACAGGCATGTTAAGCCCTTCTCTTTAAAACACTTGCTTGTTTAAGCGTCTCATTAAAACAACCCTGCTCTTGGGTTTTGGGTTTATTTGGTTTTGTTGTCATTGTTTGAAATGATATGAGTGGAATCGTTTCTTGCTGTTGTGTTTGATCTGTCTTTGCATGAATTGTAGTAGGAAATACAAACTTGCTGTGTGAGTTGTTTGACAGTTTGGAGAGTTCGAAATGGGTATTTCTTTCTTTGTCAATGTTTGTATGAAAACGGAACAAGCAGTATGTGTTGTTCTCATTACTGTGCAATCGTTCTTTTGTTACATGAACTTGAATGATGAAATCTGTACAGACAGTAGGAGTTGTCTTTCAGTGTTGAGCAATTGTTCTTTTGCTATATGAATTTCAGTGATAAAAACTGTACAAGATGTGCGAGTTGTTTGATGTTGTTTCTATACTGAAATATTTAAAAAAGGAAAGAAGATCCTTTTCCTTCTGCTGTTTTGGATTTTGATGGAAATAGCATTTGGGTTTTATTTGAGCTTATGAACTCGATTTAAAGGAAGTAATGGTAATATTTTATTGCTGTCCCTTTTTCTTGCATAAGAAACGAACGAATAATGTTTTGGGTATTCGTGGAAGTAGGAAAAGTTAACTATTTTCCTTTTTGAACTTGCATTTGATTACATTCCTTCCTTGCTGTGAGGACAGGATGATTTTGTTGTGTTTTATTGATGCTGTTCGGTCTTCCTGTTCGGACTGTTGTCACGATTACCAACTCGGCTTGTTTTTCTGTACAAGTAAATGGAAAAATATAGAAATTTGGTTTGTTGCTTGAGTCTTTCTTGACTGTACCTTGTTGTGCATCTGATATCCTATGCGGGTTTTCATTAATAAGGGTATTGTTGTATGAAAATTGCATTTTGGGTTCTGTACATCATTGTGAATAGAAAAATGGATTCGGGTAGAAACATTAGTTGGCAAGGAATACAATTGAGTCTTCATTGCTTATGGTTTATTGAATTGAAACAGTTCAGACTATGTGAGTTTGCTATTCATTATGAATGATTGTTCAGTTGTCATTTGGAGCTGAACTGTCATGCTTAGATGAACACGATTTGGGTGTTTTTATTTCATTCTGAACGAAATGATTGTACTCATTGAAATTAGGGGGAAACGAATTCTTTTTCTTTCTGCTGTTTTTGATTTGATAGAATCAGTAGTCAGGTGGTTTATGGAACTTTATAAGTTCAGTTGGTAGAGAGGACAATGGCATTTAAATTGTTTCTTGAGTGCAGTGTTTTTCTGTACAAACAGAATATTTAACCGTTTCTTGCGGTCTCCAATTTTGCACAGTCATTTAGAATAAATGAAATCGGTATGAATAATTCTTGTTGAATTGAAGAAAATGGTTGTTTTCTTAGTCGAATAGTTTAAGGAATGAATTCTTCTCTTCTTGCTGTTGAATTTTGGAAATAGCATTAGAGCCTTACTGTGCATTATGATTTGGTCTTGCTGTAGGTAACAACAATGTGTAAATTATATTTTTAACTGTATGCGTTCATGGAAATAGAAGGTCATATGAATAAGTGATTGCGTGATTGTATAACTGTTTACTTGGTTAAAAAAAATACAGTGAAAGAAGTATGGAATCTTCTAGTACAACAAGTACATAGTATGCATCCTTATACTGCTTGTTCTATGATGAATACGATGTTTTACTAACCTGTTTTTGGTATTCATATGAACTTGAATTAAATGAAGTATTGATAAGGACGATAAGTTCTTCCTTGTTTTCATTTAAAGCGGATTATGAATGAAATTATTCTTGCTGTTGGAAAGTGAATTCCGAATGGATTTTGAAAGTTTCACTCTGAACTGTTATCTTGATTTGTGTCTCGTTTGGATTTAATTTTTAGGATAGTCATGAGGAAAGAAATAGGAATGTGGATGGATAATTTGGAAAAATGATCTTTTCTTCTTTCATACAGTTGGAAATCTGTAATCGTTTAAGAATGAATTTTGTATTGCTTGGGTATGAGCAACTATATGCATTGTTGTTTGCTTGCTCGTCTGTGCTTGATTGCTTGGAATCCAATGTGATGTATGAACTGAAAGGAAAGTAATTGGTTTACGTTTCAGTTAGTTTACCCTTTGCATTTATTACTAATGAAAGGGATGGAAAGGATAACAATTATGTTATATCAGCAGTACGCTACTTGTATTCCTAAACTTTACAAATATTGTAATCTGGAACTTGTAACGATTATGTGGAAAGTAGAACAGCAATTCTTTGGCTAATTGGGATGGTATTTTGATGGTTCAGTTGTTATGCTGCCCATTCTTTTGATGCTTAATTCTTGATTGATGTTCATACTATCGTTTCATAAAAGCAGGGTTCTTTTATTGAGACAGTTAATTAAAGCACCTCATTTTAATGACAAGTGCTTAATATGCTCAGTTCATTGAACTGACTCGTGTAAGTAATTTTGCAGATGGAAATTGATTAGAATGAAGACATGGCTGTTTTCTGATGCTTCTTTTGATTATCAGAAGATGAATTGTATTTGTTAGTTATTATTCCTCTACGAGGAATTGTGAAAAGAAGAAAGTACATTCTCCTATCTATGAGTTGTAACGATATTTTATATAAACAAGTCCAGTCAGTTGGATTGGCAAATGTATGGATTATGAAATGGATTGATGAATAAAAATACAAGTGTGATATTTTAATAACTATATCAGTTTGATATTGTTCATTAAATTGGAAATATAATGTTATTTCTTGATTTGGATTTATTTAATTGTCCTTGGATGGATGTTAAAAAGGAATTGATATCTATTCTTACCTAAATGCAACTTTTAAGTTGAAATGTGCAATTAGTTCATACTTGGGTAAAGATGAATTCTTAATTGACATTAAAAAGGATTAGGAAGAATATGATTCCATAACTGATAGGTATTCAGGATTAGCTTGGAAGCTAAGGAATATCAATTAATTTAGGAGTAACTGAACTTCGTTTCCGAACTCCATTAATAACCTCGTATGTTAAATTTAGAAAGAAAGGATATGGGATAAATATATCCAGAGCTAATGGACCTTAACTATGTAAGGTTAAGGAGAATAAATGAATACATTTATTGGGAATTAGACCTCGTTATATGACGTCTAATAAGCTGGAATTCTGAATTTAGTTACAGTTGTGAAAATCTTGGTTAAGTTTAAAAGTTTAAACTTATCACGTCCGTCGGTAACGGGCTGCTTAATCCAAAGATTAAGAAGAGAACCAAGTAGAGAAAATGCAGCCCTTCGGTACGAAGGAGAAGATGCATAGTAAGCTAGAGGATGGATTTAGTCTCTCTTAGCTACATACAACTGTAACGGGATTGAGGATAAAGGATCAACATGGTTGCTGAAACTTGATATTAAATATTAAGATCATATCCAAATCACTTGAGCAGGATGTGTACTCTCGATGGGAGGAATTCCGTAGGACATTGACATATGCCAGCTACAACAAGGTGTCTTCATGAAGATGGGGTCTTCATGACAACACAATGTTATAGCTGACATATTACAATGCCCTCCCGAATTAAATCATCAAGAATACATAGGCTGAATGTGAAGTTCTTGGCTGGGGATAGGAGTATGATCACGTATACGGAGTGACTCCGGAGGACTAAAGATAACTAGACACACGGAGTCGTGGGAAACGACACCGTATGTCTGCGTATCTTTAGTTACCATGAGTGCCTTCCTATATTCGTTCATATTGCTAGTGGGAAATTGGAAATTTGAATCTGACCTTAAAATTGAAAGGACTGGTAGGAACCAGGAAAGACCATTCTAGATAACAGGTGAAGTGAAGTGAAGGACGTATTCCATTGATGTGTATCACATCCAGGAATATGATCATGCAAAGCATGTGAAAATCTTTGGCCAAAGTATCGCAAGTGCTGGTTGCGTTGTCCTAATCACTTAATTTAAGATGCAGGATGTCAGATGAATATCAGTAACAGATATTCAGAGAGGCTTCTTAAATGGATCACTTTGATAACCGGTAACGGGTAAGAGAAATTGTATATATAATATACTATGCATGAACGAACATGAAGGATCGGTTGTTTCCGAGTCATGAAATGAAGGATCGTTGAAACTCCGAGCCATGAAAATGGGAGATTGACAGTTCTTCGAGTCATTTACAACATCATATAGAATCTGTTATAAGATTGAATGGCATTGAATGTGTGTTCCATATTGTAAATATGTGAACATGGAACATTAATTTTAAAAGGAAATTGTGTGTTCCAAACTGTGTTGTTTGGGCAGAGAACAATTATTAAAACTTGAACGTGTGTTTGAATTATATAATTCATAACAGAGAACGTTATATAATTTTTTTTTTCCCCTTGTTCTAGTATCTTAAAATGGGGATGTTACATCTTGGTATCAGAGCTGAAGGTTGCAGCTCTTGGACCTAATGAGTCCATGATATTAACAAGGTTTAAATTTTCTTATTGAACAAAAAATGGTCAGAACAAGAGGGAATGCTGCGAATAACCCGTTACAGGGTGGGGAAGCAGCTACTGCTCAAAAGCTGGATGAAATCCTTGCTGCCCCACTTGATATGAGGGATCGTTTGACTGTTCTGGAACAACAATCAATGGGCAATGAAGAGGAGGAAGATGAAGTTGAAATAAATGATCAGCTGCCTCCTGTGGACAACATCAACGGAGGGAATCCGGGTGTTGATAATAATAATGTAATTGCTCCTAATCTCCCTGAAAATAAAAGGACAAGATTAGCAGCTGAACTTACAAATGATATTAAGAGAATAAGTCCTCCAAAGTTTGATGGAACAACCCTTGGGGACGGAGCTGAGAATTGGCTCAATGAAATGGAGAAATACTTTGCAATAAGAAACTTCTCCAAAGAGACTAAAGCGATATGGGGAGCATATCAGCTTTCTCATGAAGCATCATCATGGTGGGACAACCGTAAGGTTGAGCTGAATATTGTCGAATCAGACATAACATGGGATCAATTTAAGGGTTATTTTAGGCAACGATGGCTTCCTCAACTCTATTTTGATAGGAAAATGACTGAATTTCAGAACTGGTCACAAGGAAGGCTTTCGGTGACGGAATACTGGGAAGGGTTTACTAAACTCCTTAAGTATGTGCCGCAGTACCAAGCTAACGAGAAGTTCAGAATACAAAAATTCATAATGGGACTGAATCCCATCATTGGTGGCGAAGTGGATGTCCACGGCCCAACCACCATGGATGGAGTTGTCGAAAAGGCAATCAGACAGGAACAGAAATTGAGAGAAATATCTGCTCACAGGGAAGAGATAAGGAAGAAGATTCCCAATTCTTCTTCATCTCTTGCACCAAAAAGGGGACCTTGGAAAAGGTTTGGTGTGAAAAACAAAATTGTTGTAGATAACAACAAGAAATCTGTGATGAACAGACCTGTAAATAGCGTGCGAAACAGCTTCACAAAAGCTAATGGCATTGGACAAAAGTCCTATGGAAGCCAGAATGATAACTTCAAGGCTGGTAACAAATTTGAGCCTAGAAAAGGGCCAGTTGGAGGATGCTTCAACTGTGGAAAGGACCACTATGTGAATCACTGTCCTCTGAAGAAGGATGATCACGGTCAGTAGCATAGGATACACACTGCAGTGGCTAATAGACAAGCTGAAAAGCAAGTTACGCCCATAGAAGTTTCGGATAAGTTATTCGGTACACCTGTAGTCATACTTTTTGATACTGGAGCTACTGAATGCTTTATTTCTACTAAACTTGCAATGAAATTAAAAAGAAAGGCTGAAAGAATGGATAAAACATGGACAGTGCATTATGGGAATAATGCTGTCCATACAGTCGAAATGTGCCTTTTGGGGCAATTCTTGACTTGCCTAGTTTCTCCACCAAAGTTGACTTGTATGTCACTCCTCTAGGGTCATATGATATAATTATTGGAGTCAACTGGTTGGCTGAACATAAGGCAAAGGTTGACTGTTATGAAAAACAAATCTGTTGTTTCGATGACCTACAGAAAGCAACAGTCATTCAAGGTGTAAAACGAGAAGTTGCAGTTAGGAAACTGATGGCTATGTAACTAAAAAGGGATAAAAACAGAGGCTGCACTTTGTATGCAGTAAAAATGATAGAAAATGCTAAGGAAGATAATGATTTCATGGAAAGATATCCATTGTTAAGGGGCTTTCGTGATGTGTTTCCAGAGGAATTACCAGGTCTTCCACCCAAACGTGAGTTTGACTTTGTAATAGAAATCAAACCAGGAACTGAACCCATATCTAAAGCACCTTATAGAATGACTACCATTGAGTTGGTAGAGCTAAAGGCTCAGTTACAAGAACTTCTGACTAAGGGGCTGATAAGACCGAGCGTCTCACCTTGGGGAGCGCTGGTAATTTTTGTAAAGAAAAAGGATGGCACATTGAGGCTGTGCATTGATTACAGAATGTTGAACAAAGCAACTATTAAAAATCGATACCCACCTCCTAGGATTGATGATCTGTTCGATCAGATGCGAGGAGAATCAGTTTATTCAAAAATAGATCTTCAATCTGGGTATCATCAGCTGAGAATAAAGGAAGAAGATATTCATAAAACAACTTTTAGAATGAGGTACGGGCATTATGAGTTCATAGTGTTACCTTTTGGGTTGACTAATGCACCTGCCGCCTTCATGAATCTGATGAACAATATTTTTCAAGAATACTTAGATAAGTTTGTGCTTGTATTCTTGGACGACATTCTTATATACTCTAAAAATGTCGAAGAGCACCAAGAACACCTAAGAATAGTGCTGGAAATTTTAAGAAAGAGGAAGTTGTATGGTAAACTGTCCAAATGTTCCTTTTATGATGCAGAGGTGCATTATTTGGGACATGTAATAAGCAAGAATGGGATAGCTGTTGACCCTTCAAAGATCACAACTATAACTGAGTGGCCTGCGCCTAAAAACGTGCATGAAGTGAGAAGCTTCATGGGCTTGGCTGGATATTATAGAAAGTTCATTAAAGACTTTTCAAAAATTGCTGCCCCAATCACTTCGCTGCAAAAGAAGGATAAGAAATTTGTCTGGACAGAAAAATGTGAATCTGCCTTTAAGAATTTAAAGGAACAGTTAACTTCAGCACCTATTTTGACTGTACCTAATCCAAATGGAAAATTTATGGTTGTAACGGACGCCTCAGGAGAAGGCTTTGGAGGTATTTTGTTACAGAATAACCATGTCATAGCTTATGAAAGTAGAAAGCTTAAGTTACATGAATAGAATTATGCTCCACACGATCTAGAGCTTGCTGCCATTGTTTATGCACTTCAAATGTGGAGGCATTACCTTTTAGGCAAGTCTTTCAAGTTAAAAACAGACCATCTAGGGCTGAAGTATATTTTTACTCAGCCAAATCTGAATGCAAGGCAGCGAAGATGGTTAGAATTTCTGTCTCAGTATGATTTTGATATAAGCTACATCAAGGGCAAGGAAAATAGAGTAGCAGATGCTCTGAGTCGAAGGAAGCATATATTTGCTCTTATAACGTTAAGAACTCAGTTTCAGGATGAGGTGAAAGATGCCTTGGAATCAGATCCTTATTTCCAGCAAGTAAAAACAACACTTGCTGCAGACCCGAAGGATGTCAGGTATAAAGGATTCCGTTTTGATAATGAAGGAATTATGAGGTTCGAAAACAAGGTATATATACCTTTGGAAAATGACTTAAGAGGGAAATTGTTAACTGAATTTCATAATTCACCTTTTTCTGGACACCCTGGCATTATGAAAATGCTTGTTGATCTTAAGCAGCAATATTTCTGGAAGGGTATGAAAAAGGATGTGGTGGAATTTGTAACACACTGCTTGGAATGTTAGCATGTTAAGGCGGAACATATGCATCCCGCAGGATTATTGTATCCCCACAGTATCCCGCAGTATAAATGGCAAGTGATAACGATGGATTTCATTCAAGGATTGCCTATGTCAAGAAATAAGTATGACATTATCCTGGTTGTAGTCGACAAATTGACCAAAGTGGCACACTTCATTGCTGGTAATTTGAAGGACGATGCACCAGTGTTAGCAAGAAGATTTGTACATGAAATCTTCAGATTGCATGGAATACCGGAATTAATCATATTGGACAGAGATCCGAGGATGACATCAAGGTTTTGGAAAACGCTTAATGCGGCCTTGGGAACTAAATTAAATTTCAGTTCTACATATCATCCGGAGACGGATGGACAGACTGAAAGAGTCAATCAGGTTTTAGAGGACATGTTAAGGATGTATTGCATGGACCAGCAGTATAAATGGGAGGAATACCTTCCGTTGGTAGAATTTTCTTACAATAACACCTATCATGCCTCTTTAAAAATGGCGCCCTTTGAAGCATTATATGGAAGAAAATGTAGAACCCTTGTCAGCTGGGACAGCGTTGAGGACAGAGAGGTAATTGGGCCAGAAATCCTTATGGAAATGGAACAGCAAATCAAAATGATTCGGGAACATCTAAAGGAGGCTGCCAATAGGCAAAAGAGTTATGCAGACTTAAAGTGGGTTGAAAGGAATTATAAACTGGGAGAGAAGGTCTTTCTTCAGGTGAAGCCGAAAAAGAGCTCAATAACTTTTGGCAAGGCTGCCAAGTTGTCGCCACAATACGTGGGACCTTTTGAAATTGTTGAAATAATCAACTCTGTAGCTTACCGTCTAGCATTACCTCCTGCTTTGTCTCAAATGCATGATGTTTTTCATATTTCTTTGCTTAAGAAATATGTGACAGATTTATCACATGTGCTGAATTAGAATCCCTTGCAGGTCCAAGACCCAGGAATAATCGTGGTTAAGCCCATTTGAGTGCTGGGAACTCGCCAGTTGTACTTAAGAAATCGCGAAGTGAACCAATGCAAGGTCCAGTGGGACCAGTTCAACGAAGAAAGTGCAACTTGGGAAAATCTCGAAGAAATGAGATCTATTTTTCCACATTTGTTTAATCGAATCTGAAATTCGAGGAACTGATAATTCTACCAAATTTAGACAATTATTAGTCTATTGTATAGTTGTCTTAAAACACTGTTTTTAAGAGTGAATCTGTTTTTGGTATGAACTTATGAATGGAAGGACAATAACTGAACTTTGTCCTAGAAACTCCTTGATTTGTTTAATCTGATCATCGGGACGATGATTCTTTAAGGAGGGAGGAATGTAATACCCTGATTTTGTAAGTTATCTTGGTGATTATTTTTCATACTGTTGTAACTGCTGAAATGAAGGCAAACATGTTAATATATATTTTGATCTTAAGGGAATGTGTTGCAAATCTGGATTCTTGCATGCTGTAATTTAGTTGCAAGGGACATCAGTTATTGTTACTTGTGTTTGCTGACGTGACGACAAATTGTCGTATGCTTGCTGAAATCCTTATGCTGTGGCCTTCTTGTAATCGCTTTGTCGATTTACTCTTGAACTGAATTGAAGGTTGATATAAATGTGTAGCATCTGATTACAGGTATGAACAGTTGGCACGTAGATGCCAACGGAAATGGGTTCGATCCATGAACCATACACTGTCGTAACGTGAGACCCCGTAAGGCGAGGAATGTCGGGATACGGGTGGCTCAGGTATGTTAACAAAGGACGGAATGTCCTGTACAGTGTTGAAATTAGAAGTCAGTTGGGAAGACTTGACTGCATTGAAGGTTGATTAGTGTTAGGTGTTAGAGGGAATTAGATCCTAATCTAATCCTAAGCTCTACCTTACATCCTAAACTACTATCCTAAGTGGATTTTTAAATTATATAAAAAGGTGGAAATGGACCTAAGTTCTATTAACCTAAAGACTAGGCCATGACCTAGGTCAAACACTAATATGAATCCTAAACTAATCCTAACCTAGAAGGGGACGCACATACCCATGGGAGAGGATAAGGATGAGGGGTGTTTAATGGCATTAATGTGAAGTCCTTACGTGGATAGCGCCAGTTTGGCGGGGACAGGGAGAAAGATGGAGGAAGCTAGTTGGTCATGAAGCTAAACTTGGTTTTGCATGCAAAATCCGAATTTGATGGTTCGCCAACCCAAGTTGGCAGTGGCGTGAGAAAATAGAAAAAGGCAGAGCCTTTAATGCATTTAAATTTTTTTGGTCTTCGCGACCAGCTCGTCTTGGAAAGTGTATGAAGGAAATTTTGATTGTTTATTGTGTTGTTCGGATTTTTGAGAAGTTGCTCTGCATTTGGTTTTTGCTTGGTTCAGTCGAACCAGTTTCATTTGGTTTTTATCACCGTTTCCTTGGAAATCGGAGGCTGTTGCTGAGCCTGTAGAGGAAAGGTGATTTTTGGGAAGCTCGTGCTATCGCCGTGGAAGGAAACACCTTCGGTAGATGCAGTTTTCTTCGAGCTTCAGGGAAGAATTTACAGGCATGTTAAGCCCTTCTCTTTAAAACACTTGCTTTGTTTCAGCGTCTCATTAAAATAACCCTGCTCTTGGGTTTTGGGTTTATTTGGTTTTGTTGTCATTGTTTGAAATGATATGAGTGGAATCGTTTCTTGCTGTTGTGTTTGATCTGTCTTTGCATGAATTGTAGTAGGAAATATGAACTTGCTGTGTGAGTTGTTTGACAGTTTGGAGAATTCGAAATGGGTATTTCTTTCTCTGTTAATGTTTGTATGAAAACGGAACAGGCAGTATGTGTTGTTCTCATTACTGTGCAATCGTTCTTTTGTTACATGAACTTGAATGATGAAATCTGTACAGATAGTAGGAGTTATCTTTCAGTGTTGAGCAATTGTTCTTTTGCTATATGAATTTCAGTGATAAAAACTGTACAGGATGTGTGAGTTGTTTGATGTTGTTTCTATACTGAAATCTTTAAAAAGGAAATAAGATCCTTTTCCTTCTGCTGTTTTGGATTTTGATGGAAATAGCATTTGGGTTTTATTTGAGCTTATGAACTCGATTTAAAGGAAGTAATGGTAATATTTTATTGCTGTCCCTTTTTCTTGCATAAGAAACGAACGAATAATGTTTTGGGTATTCGTGGAAGTAGGAAAAGTTATCTGTTTTCCTTCTGAACTTGCATTTGATTACATTCCTTCCTTGCTGTGAGGACAGGATGATTTTGTTGTGTTTTATTGATGCTGTTCAGTCTTCCTGTTCGGACTGTTGTCACGATTACCAACTTGGCTTGTTTTTCTGTACAAGTAAATGGAAAAATATAGAAATTTGGTTTACTGCTTGAGTCTTTCTTGACTGTACCTTGTTGTGCATCTTATATCCTATGCGGGTTTTCATTAATAAGGGTATTGTTGTATGAAAATCACATTTTGGGTTCTGTACATCATTGTGAATAGAAAAATGGATTCGGGTAGAAACATTAGTTGGCAAGGAATACAATTGAGTCTTCATTGCTTATGGTTTATTGAATTGAAACAATTCAGACTATGTGAGTTTGCTATTCATTATGAACAATTGTTCAGTTGTCATTTGGAGCTGAACTGTCATGCTTAGATGAACCTAACACTCCCTAAGAACCTTTATATCTACATAGTATGATTGGTGTTAGATTAGATCCCTATATTTGAGAACCTATATTTTACCTGTCATACACTCTAGTGAACCTGGCGTGAATCTTACTCTACTTTATATTAGGTGATTCAATATTTTATTATTTTTCCTACATTTATATGCCATCAAACCCTCTGCAGAACCCTATTACATGGCTAATCTTTTATAAACTACAAACATTCTATCCTTACTTCATCACCCCTTGTGCATGACCTTACTACACATTTGATCATGTTTGTTACTTGTTTGTTTCAATCCTTACGTTATCAGATCCTTTATCCCTGTAGATGAATGATCCTATTCAGGATTCCCCATTTTTTCAGATCTAATCCCCTCTTGACACTAATGGCCCATGTGCAAACTTGTTGCACAATTGATCATGTCGAAAAAATACTTCCAACAAGCCTTTTTTATGAGACTTTATTTTATTATGGAGTACTTATTCAGTGATTCCATTGTTTCTATGTGACCTTTATAACTCTTAGAATGATGGAATTCTTAAGTTGGTTCCTTATTACATTGAATTTCTTGCCATAAGAGATAATATTAGGAAGTAAAAGCCTCCAACTTGAAATATAAAAACCAGATCCAATATTCAAAACCCTATATTTGAAACTGAAGAAGATGAACATGAATATCTCCTTGAATTTGATTATACCCCTACCATGAAAAAAAAATTGCAACAATTTTTTGAATACACGAGAGAGACCCGAAATGCTATGCAAGTGTATTGAGGATTATATTTATCATAAGTTGGATGTAGATATCAACCATGCTAAGTATCCTCCTAATAGAATAGAATTTGATCCAACCAATAACACCAATATCCCTTCCAATATTGATTTTACCAAACTTATCATGCAATTCATTGAAATCATAAGGCCACAACGTGCTATGGATATAAATTAGTTTTTACAATTTCAAACTAATCTAGCTTAGCTTGTTAGTTGACCTCAAGCGGTCTCTTAGGGAACATAAAATAAAGGTCAACTCCCTTTGCTTTCGATTGGACCCAATGGAGCTTCCATTGCATAACCACCCACCCATAATAAGACCCTTCAAGCCATTCAAATAGATCCTCTCATTCCCTAGAATTATTCCATGCAAATTATAGGTGTCACTCCTTCCATTACTTATGATGGTTCTATCGAACCCACTCTCTATATTAAAGCTTTTGACAATCTCAATAAATATTTGGTCAAGACTAATTGTTAGGTTGCCACCAAAATCTTAGCTAAGAGACTTACAAGAGATTCTTTGGGTTGGTACCATATCCTCCAAACCAACCTCATTTTTGAACTAGAAATCTTTGCAACTTCTCTAATTAGTGAATTTCAATACCATGATCTTCTTGAGAATAACATCAATGCCTTCATCAATTGTAAAGAAAAATACAATCAATTTTCCTAAGCTTGCATTACACATTGGAAAAACTTATCCACCTGGGCCGAGCATAACATGCCCAAAGGAATCTTGATCTAACTATTCATTATATAACTTGAACCGTGCCTTCAATAAAAATTTAGTTCTTTCTACCCTACCTCTTTGGAAGAAGCATTTGACTAGGCTAAACTCTAAGATTACCTTGTGAAAGAGTTCAAAATGCCTCCACCAAAGCAATAAACCGCTAATAACATTCAAGTTCTCGTGCCTCCTAAAAAATAAGAATTTCATTGATCATGAAGTCTCATATACTCTTCCTTAGGGAATTTATTACAATATAGGACTATTTAAAACATTGATCAATCTGTCTCCAAATCATAGAACAACTCTATCCCCTCCTCCCGTACCGAATGTCACCAAACTCTATCTAAGGAAGAGTTGTGACAACATATACTCCGACCATTCATTATGGCTATAGATACTTCTAAAACTCTTCCTCAATGACATGGTGAAATTAAATTTTGTTGGTAGCACAAATATTGGTCACATTCATATGAAAATTTCCCTTCAATCCTTTTCCCATACGGAAATAACTTTGACCATGAGGCCATTACTCAAGAAAGGATGGATGAAACTATTAAGGAATGTGACAAACTCCAGGAATGTGATTAATATGAAGCAACTCATCAAGATAACAAATTATTTAAAATATACAATGACCCACTTCTCGATCAACCCAAGTATAAAAAATCAAAACTCGTTCCTACTTTGGACAACAATTTAGTTTCCATTGTTTTCGATACCTCATATCGCTTTACTAGTGCATCCATAGAAAATGTGGTTCATACAAACGAAACGAAGTGTATTGTCACTTATATCGATCCCTCTTACCCTTATTCAGTTTATGATAAATCCTATTGGGTCATCTACCCTTGTTATTCATAGAAAAAATATCATGAAGAAGTCTCTATCCCCAATTCTTAGTTCAAGTAAATGCCATCAACCCCTGTTTAGACACCTTTTCATTGCTGATATTGTCTACCTTTGTTTCTGACAATAATTATGCCATCTACCCTTGTGGTAATATCTCTACGTTGGCCGGTCTTGTAGAAATACCATCTACAACTCAAACTCGATATTTTTTTCTATCCTCTCTCCTTCAGAACATGTTCAAATTGACCCTCCCTAGGTTTAGGTTTTTTACAAAAAAACCATGAAGATTGAGATTCTTTTATAGAAATATATTACATTTTGAGTCAAATCCCATTCTTGGATCTCATTCATACCTCACCCCAACATCACAAGCATCTTGTGTTTGCACCTTTCTCTATGAACATTCATTTTCCACCCAATTTGGGGCAAAAAATTTTGATACATAGTTAGGAAGAGGGCATCATGTGTTACTATTAAGAGTTATCCATTTCCACCCACCTTTCTATTGATTGTGTTTCATGCATTCTCTTCCCTCTTGATTCCATGATGTCGATGAGATTCTATTTCGTATCGACGACCCTCCCCTTTTTATATCAATTTAATTTGGCTACAATGCAGTCAAAAGATCCCTCATAGATGAATATTTTGGAACTTTTGTCACTTCCCTTAACTTCATCAAGACACTCAATTACTATATCGAAAATGTAAAATCTACTAGAAGCACATGTTAGGGCTACGATCATAGAAAATTTTCCTTAATGGGTTGTATTTGGCTCCCTATCATTGTGCCCCATTACAACATTCACATCAAAGTCATGGTATTCAATTTACCATTCTATTATATTATCCTCATAGGGAAACCATGGACTCATCGTAGGTGTGTACTCGCATCATCCGCTTGTCAATGTGTTAAGTTTACACACATAAGAGCAATCTATAAAGTATAAGGAGACAAAAAGCCTTGGAACTTTGAACCATTCTAACAACATGGGACATTTAAAATTCCCACCCTTGAAGAACTTCCAACCATCCCATTTCAGAAATATAAACACTTTAACTACCCGATGGATTTTATTTGCAGTTATAATGGACATCCCAAGGTTGTGGGATGTACTTTACCTAACCTCCTCGATTTAAATGATGAAGAGCTCAATAAAATTATTTTTTTGATTAATACCTCCAATCTACTTGATGCCATCATATCCCAATTACCTCCCACTTTGCAACCTCGCTTGCATAAGAAGAATTTTGACCATGTCCCTATCAATATTAAACACACTAAAAATCCTCCTATAGAACATTTCCTTTAACCTGATACTATCATTGAATCATGTGTTATCAATGTTACTACACCTGATTATGATGATGGTTATTCTCTCAAAGATCCCTTATTGGTATGTTATTCCCAAGCCAAGAATGCATAAATCCTTCTCTATCACGACACTCTATGCTTTATCTTTAGTCATAACATCAACATTCTCACTGTCTCTTCACATGACACACCCACTCCCTTCAATCCAAAGTCAAACAATCTTATGGATGACGATGATACCTATATGGTGGCCTAAGAATGTTTCTCAATGGCGTACACTCCTAGGTTTTCCATTCTACAAGGGTATGAGGCAACGAAGAGGAGACACACATGGACCGACACATAGTTAATTGATTTAAAATGGGCTACAATAAGTGCTAAGGTCACATATCCATAGGGCAACAATCCCTACACTAGGTCAACCTAGGGTTTTGTTACCCCAAAATATCCCCTCAGGTCATTTTAAATTAACAAGGTTCATTTTGGGACCTAGTAAAATTTTGGGGAAAATCCGCAGGACACTAGAGCTTTTTTCCATGGGCTTTGCCAATTTATAGTGTTCCACAAAATTTTCAAAGTCTAAGGAACAAAGGTTCTCATTCTCGGTCTCTAAAGCCACATACTAGAAGAAGTAATATTTCACGGGTATGGGAAATGTGTAGTCTTTGGAAAATTAGCAAAGATAAACCAAGATCCACATAACAAAGGCCAAGGCTTCCGAAAAATTATGATGGGTTGCAAAAAGGCCACGGACAGGCTAGGAAACCAGCTGAAGAAAGAAGACTCTACCTAAAAAGTAAATATGCTACTAAGCATTCAGCAAGGCCATAAAATGTTAAAAATGCTCAAATATTTAAAATGTACCATGAAGAAAAGAGGGAAAATAGAGAAATCACGGAGCTAGCCATAGAGGTTTTTGTCCATAACTTTCGATGTGGTCAACTAGATCGAGATAGTGTTGCATCTAGGCATATGACATATATCCATGAAATTATTTTTGATGTTTTATAATGTCATGAGAATATATAGGTGATAATTATGTCATTAGGTATGAATGTTGTGGTAATGTTAAGTTAGAAAATGGAACCATTAATAATGTTTTATTTATTCCTAACTTAAAGAAAAATCTTTTATCTTGTTCTTAACTAACTAGAGAAAATTGCAAAGTTGTGTTTTTAAAAGATAAACGATATCTAAAAAATTATCTTCGTAAGATTATTGTCGTGTTGGCGAAATAATTTTTCACAAGGAAAAATTAGTGAGTTTTCACCAACACTCGAACACTATGTCCCTCCTCTTGGTGATGGGGAGGCTCCCATTTATTGAATGCAAAAAAAGTGGGTGGCCGTGAAGCTAGACATTACATAGGAATACTCCAGTAAACCTATTGAAAATTGCTTGCCCTTAGTGCAAGGGAGGAATTTTCTTAGTGAAAGGAGGTAGAGGGGAATAAGATTATATGGAAGGAGGGTTAACTTTATGAATATGCACTATCAAAGTTTTACAACATTAACTAGAACTAATCCACACTCAATTAGAGGAATCCAATGTTGTTAATAATGATAAAAAAAAAATCATAGACACATAATTCTATTGATTCATTTATCAAAGGCACCAACACCTTTCTTGGTTTTACAAAATCACCATGTTTACAAAGTTGAGCATGTAAGGAAATAGAGGAAACATAGACAAAGAGGAAAATAAAATAATGTAATCTCTTGCTTGTATTTATTAGTGCAAAGCTACCTACTAGAAACTCATAATTGACAACCCTTTGGAATGGAGAAGCCATTCCAAATTATAGCCTTGCAAAAAATGTTTTCAACTACCCCCCACATGATTTTTCACTTCCCCTTATCACTTGTGAGATTTCATATTCCTAGGAAACAAAAGTGAGCATTTTATCATTAATTGGAAAGAAATCATTACAATGTTAGACTATAGTTCACTTAAGTGAATAGGAAAAAAAAGTGAAAAGTACCTTCCTAATGAAGAATTAGAACATGGAGAGAGAAGGAAGGAAGAACGAAGAAGAAGAGAGATGATCACTCTAATAAAGATGAAACCTCCATTGACAAAGATCTGGCTGCTGATGAACTGTGTGGGAATACTCCTGGAGAGATTTCTTCACCCTTGGATTCCTTACTGAAGTGGGTTTTTGGATGTGCCACTTTTTCTACATATGAAACGTAAACAAAGCTTAATTCATTGATCTAGGTTTTAGGAGAACTTACGATGTTCTTACATTGGTTGAACCTAAACCCCGATGATCCTTCACATTATTAGAGATTGAACATTCTAATCTTCTGTGAGAGACTCCAAAATTATCCTAATTGAATGAGAAGGGATCTCCCACCTATTTTTTGACCAACTAACTGGAATGTATTCATAGGATCTCTTTCGTTGAAGAATTTTCACTGATTGGGAAGTGACCCAAGATTATGCACACACTGTTATTGATGCCTTTTGAAATATGTGATGGTGTTTTCTTCACACGAATTAATCTCAGAGATATCATCATTTAACATGCCATACCAAGCACTCAATCATGTGAGACCAAATATGGGACAAGTCATCAGTCACAAAAGTGAACACATTTTACCCATACTAAGGTAATGTGAATATAGATTGCTGATTTCCATATATAAATGGGATTGCACATTTGTCCCAATGGGTATTTCTCCTTCTCAATATCATTCCTGGGTCATTTTTTTACTTTAGAAGAGTTGTGGTGGGATAGAAATTCGAAACAATGAGAGAATATTTGGAAAACAGTGTTCTTTCCTTTCTAAAGAATTTTTTTCAACCCACCTGTCATTATCTCATTCCCTGCATTGTAAGTAACCTTGAGTTTTCTTTATTATTTCAAGGTCAAACCTACTGTTAGGAGTGATGGCTTCTGCAAAAGGAGGTGGTACTGCACTGAGGATCTAAGAATGATTACAAATAAGTAGTGATAGTTCTTATATGTTCCTCCAACTACTCCATTCTTTGTAATTATATTCCTCATTCTAAGAAAGTCATGTGGGAAACAGTTTCTTTTGAACAAGTGTAGCATGACCTTTATATGTGGCTTGACCTGAATGAAATCCTTTTTGTTTCATAATCATCTTGAGTCATTTATTCCATATAGGTTTTACAACCTTTGGTTGGGAAAACCTCTACATATTGGGCACCAGAAAGCTCCAATGAAGAAATGAGAGGTTACTTGTCACCTTCTTACTTTGCTTAGATTTCACTGATGTTTGAGATTGACTCCAAAATTAGGTGTCAATAGCTTGATGCACCATGTCCCTTGACTCACTTCCAAGATCAATTATCTTGAATATGAGGGGAAGGTATTTGTCATTGAATGGGTCTCAATATCAGGTAATGGGGGAACTTTTAGGGTGTAATGATGGGGAATTACATATTACACTATGGTGGGATGAATTAGACTACTGAATAAGACCACACTTTGGGAACTAATTAAGAATTGGAGAATGTAAAGGGTCAATTTTACCTTGTTAAAGAGGTTCAATGGTAGATTTTTTAATGACCTTAGCTTTCTTGTGGAGCCACTTGGGGTGAGGAATCTTCAATGTGTTGTTCCTCCACAATCTTTCTCTTCGAGGGATCTTCTGAATGAGTGGAGCTCACAGTATTCTCAGATGTCTTCATAGAAGAAATGTGAGATGCATGTCTTGATAGAGTCAGGAGGACACCATACTCAATGAAAGAACTTATTTTTCTCTTGAACCACTCTCTTAATATGAATTACCATTGCGATTCTTTCCTTAATGTCACTTGATTCTTATATGTTCCATGAGATCATAGGAAGGGGAGAAGTCTTCAATGCTTAGTACTTAGGATTGAACAAGTCTGATCCATCATCCTCTATTCCTTCAATGAACCAATTAAAGTGGAGGCCCCTTATTTGATATATTTTCATCCATATATGGTCCCTATTTCTTACTTCAAATTCATCAATACAATTAGCCTAATAGTCCTCAATTTGAGGTGTGTGGTGAAATATAGGGAAGGTGCAAGTTTCAAGATTTCTCCTGATATCAAAATCAGGCCTAGATGCATAGGAATAGAGATTGAGGGAAGGGAAATAAGATTCAATATTTGGCACATCTGCAACACTCTTACATGAATAGATTCCTAGAGTTCAATAAGGAAAGACATGCCCTTCTTCTTATTGTTTCTACACCTAGTGTGAACATGAGAAAGATGTTGATTTTAAAAAAATAAACTTTTGTATAAACCCTAATCATAGAGTAACTGAATGTAGACTATGATATACAACTGCTAGATGCACTATGACACAAGCAATAAATGAATAAACATGAAACCCTAAGTGCAAGAGAGAGAAGAGGACTTAGCTGACTTGCGCTTGATCTTGGACTAATATAGACTAGAGAAACTGATGAAAAGAGAGGGAAGATTTTTCGTATATGTGTACTAAAAAAATTGGAATTGTCGGAATATGGTTTCTGCAATGGGGTGAGGGTTCCTGAGAGATAGAAATTGATAAGAACTTTGCATATTATAAATCAATAAATTACAGAATATAACACAAAAAAAGAGATATGGGTGGGCCAAGATGCCCTAATATGCAATATATTCAGAATAATACCCTTAAGGTAGGGAAACACCATGCAATGCTCCTTAAGGAAGGAGTAACTCCACAATCTCCTAAGATGGTAATCCACTTCGAGGGGGACACCTCCAATATATCTCTACCAAGTAGAAGACTCAACTCATACACACCTTACCTCATAATGATACTCACACCCTTTAAATAGGATGGGTAACACCTAATCCCCATGACTCCACAGATGGTTGAAATATGATTTTTATTGTGTCGTACAAGTGTTGATGATAGTCACTGTTAGTCACCTATGCGTCACACCTTAATCTTTGAGGTACATGTAACCTGTAAAACAAGATTCAACTATAAAAGCCACAATACTACATCAAACCCAAAAAATAAAGATGCAATATGGGGAGTCAGACTGACCCTAGGGGTCAACTGACTGAGTGAAATTACGACTAAGCACTGCACTGCATATAAAACTCCATGTAGTTCTTGTGAGTGTGTGAAAATGGTGCCCTAGGATGCCCTTGTGAAAGATGCACTAGATATCAGGATAGATTTTCTAAAATATGTAAATGTGTGTATGAAATAGAATGAATTTCTCCTTCCTATGCTCTGTATGTAGAAAATGCAGTCCCTTTTCCCTTGATTGAATGCTAAATGGATGATTTGAAGTGCTTTAGGTGCCTTTGGATGTAAGATTAGGTGATAGATAACATGCTTACAACTTGGTCCTTAATTTTGATCACACAACGTTGCATTTATATGATTCCCTTGTTTGAATTTTGTAATTCACAAATGGAAGGCTGAACCATAAGAAAATAAGATGACCATAAAGATAAAAGAGCCCAAAAAAGAGTGAGTAGGGGTAGATAGAGGTTAGGGGCGCCCAAAGGGGACGATGGCACCTAGTTGTTGGGTGTCCTGGCTAGGCGCTAGTGTTTTGAAGTCATACAAGATTAAATCAGTCAAGTTTCGTCGGGGCTTGCAGGGTGTGTAAGACCATAAGAGAAGAGTAAGAAACAAAGACAAAGAGGCCAAATATAGTTTTCAATTACCAGTAGTTTTTTTGCTTAGGAATCATATGAATCACATTAGTATGTTTTTAGGACCTATAAATGTTCCCAAGTGCGTGATTTTGTGTCTGCATGTACCTACTGACACCTTCTTTGACACGGTGCACAAGTGCTACGACATTTGATCATTAGAGTTGTTCATCATTGTGCAAGCTATGTAGGAATAGTGTACCGTCACTGCCACTTATTGGGAAAAGATCCACCGATCATACCACATAAATCATAAGCCCTTTATATATAGTTCATGCTCGCCAGCCCCGTGGCATAGTTACAAAATGATTCCATGCATTCAGGGGCACACTTACCATCTATCTAATGGACATATAGGACACTCTCAACACCATTGCACTAAGAATGTGAGTTCAAATCAAGTTGGTTGATTGTGAATGCAAAGTAGTATCCCCCAATAGGACTTCTTTTACGACATATCCATGCCAAAAAGACTTATGTGCAAACTCATAAGACAAAATCATAGTTTGCCTCTACCAATGTATGAAACATGAACAACTAAGGGAACTTTGTTTTGACATATTATCAGGTTCTAAGGCCTGGAAAATTATCTTATTTACATAAGGAGGGTAGAGATGATCCACAACTGTAACACCTTTGAAAAAATTGTAAGGGAACGCAAGAAATTGAAAGAGAGAGACTCACTACTGTCAGGTTGAAAGATCACTTTAGAGTAGAGAATATAGTGGCAATCTTGCATAATTACCCCTTCTGATGTGGTATTCAAAGTTATATGTCAAATGAGCTGATGAACATGCAAGAGATACGTTGGGTCCTTAGCATAACTTCCATGATTACCAAGCCAGTCCTATGAGAGAATCAGGGTCTTTACACCCCATCAGACACAAGTTCCACAGGGAACATTGTGGGAGTTCTGTCAAGAGCAGGTGGATAAATCATGTCAGGTCCCCCTTCCACCAAGTATGGTCAACAAGACTGTAGTCATTCTAAAACACGAATTAGGTGCATTTGACAGGCTCTCAAAAGATGGCAATCTTGGCACCTTGGTAAAAGAGACAATCGTAACATAGAAAACTAAATGAAGTTCAAATCTTTGAGCACATTTAGGTTCATTTTGGCCTTCCAAAAAGAATTTTGAGCGTATAGTGATTCCATATTTGAAGAGGCCAAAACTTTTGGTCTACACGAAGATTTGGTGAGTGGATCATCGAAAATTGAACAAAGTCTAAGTACATTCCAGAAGCACATCATAACTCAAATGGGAAAACAAAGGTAAAATGACCAACGTGACTATGTGATAAATCTTCAGATGTATCACTCTAAAGGCATCCAAAAGACATTGGTGATGAAAGTCTCGTGTACTGTCACACTAATATAGTTATACTTCCTTAGAGCTCTACATAGCTCTGACATGGACATAGCCCATTTATAGGTACATAGCTAATAGGATTACAACCATAATGGAGGGATCGTAAGGATCGTAGCATTTCCCCTTATGTCATGAGAACTGAAGAAGACTAGCAGGCCTATACGCTAAAAAGGGGTGGAATAATACGAGAAACATATATACATGGAGATGAGGATTCAACACATTCTCAACAAGAAGTTCGAAAGAAGGATATTCTAGAACAATCCAACCAAAAGTACAGAGTAGGCATCGTGAATGCTCACAATTAAAGTTCCTGGATCAATTCCTAAGATCAGGGATAAGTCTGGTTATATCTAAAGAAATAGTGAATGAAGGGTCCATCCATAGAAACTCATGCACCTTTGTGAGTATTGGTCCATTGCAGGAGGTATCCGTGGAGAAGAGGACCCGATTTGTGGCCCATAAAGGAGGTTAAAGATATTATTATTCTTCAGAAACACATGAGCACGATGGCTGCAAAGTCCCAAATTTTTGAGGGGTACAAGAAAAATTCAGTTTGGAATGAAGGAAGTGAAACATGGAAAGGACATTGAGGAGTTACATTGTTAATCAAATAAGCATGGTTAGGGATCATCAAAGTGGAAAAGGAAGATGTAAATAAGCAATACATTTGGTTGAAAATATCACATAATAAGGCAACAATTAGATTGGTTGCTTGCTACTTTGCACCGAAAGGCTCAAAGACATATAAGAAAAGAAATTTAGATATGGAAGACACATATGCTTCATTAGAAAAAGACATTTATGTGTTTAGTGCATCTGGGGAAATTATTTTGATTGGGGAATTTAATGCAAGGACTGCAAATAATCAATCTCTTCAGTTTGGGCAATGAAAAAGGTGGAGATGACAATCCGCTTTGGCTTAACGAAACATATGACAAGTTTTGGGAAAGACTATCTCAAGATGGTAATGGTGAGATGGCTCATTTCGGGGTTGAGCTTTTAGGTCTATGTAGCTTATACGACATGGTTATTTGTAATGACATGAAGGCTTGGCCTAGATATGACAATATCACTTGCAAAACTTACAATGGAAAAAGTGTAGTGGACTATGTAATATGCACTCAAAACTCTATTTGTAGGGTTGCTCGAGTTTGAAATTGGAGATTGTCCTATTGAACTCAAATCTGATCATAATCCTCTCTTGGTCAAGCTCGATACCATTTCAAATCAGAAATAAGGAAAACAAGTTCATCGCATGCAAGAGACATCTCCAAAACAAGGCAAAATCATTTTAAATAAAAAAAATCAGGAAATTTTTGTGGCTGCTCTTGAACAAACAATTTCAGATGGCAAGAAATATTATCGAGAGCAATATAAACAAGGGGGCAAGGGGTTATGTTTGTAGTAAGTTGTTGATACCTTTAATCCACAAGGCATTAAGTGCTTGCAAAAAATCTAAGCATAGAAAAGGGGGTTGCAAATAATTAGTTTCAACAAATCTGTGGTATGACGAAAATTGTGAAGGCTGCCAAGAGAGCTATGAGCGAAAGTGACGTGAACAAACAAGAAAATAAAAAGAAATACAAGAAATTGGTAGGAATAGAAGAAGGTTTGGATTAATTTTCTCTTGGAAAACACAATCCCAAGGGATTCTAGAAGGAGTTACAACAAAGAAAACACACATAGAAAAAAATATCACAGAAGCTCATTGGTTAGAATATGCGAAAGCTCTCTACGAGTGGTCTCAACAGAAGGATATTCCTCCCATCATTCATACCTCGCTCGATCTTTTTTAAGAGGAAGACATCAAACATGGCATAAAGAATCTAACAAATGGTAAATCTCAAGATGTTGATGGGTTGCTGGCTGAATGTTTTAAAGTGGGGGGTTGAGCTGCTCACTCCACATGTTAGAAAAATCTTGAATGACGTAACTCAGTTTGGATTCCCACTAGAGTGGATGAATAGTGTGGTTATTCCTCTTTTTAAAAGTGGGGATATCAATAATCCTTCTAACTATCACACTACTATGATCAATCCTCTTTTTGGTAAGTTATTTGGGGGCATGATCGAGTGTAGAATCAACAGTTGGGAAGAAAGAGAGGGAAAAAGAGCTAAAGGAAAAGCAGGTTTACGATCTAAACTTTCAACCATTGATCATTGCATCACTCTTAGACACTTGATTGAAAAGGTATGGGATACCCAAGGGGATGAAGCTTTTTGCTAATTTTTTGACTTTAAGAAAGCCTTTGACGTGGTTCCTGGAGACAAACTATGGAGCAAGATGGAGGAACTTGAGATTCCAGACGAGCTTAGAGTAGTAGTACATAGACTTTATGAGCACGATAGAGATAAAATCAGAACCAGAGAATGTTTTGGTAGTGACATTAGGGTCAAACAAAGTTGTCCTCTTTCTCTCACTTTTTTTGGTTTATACATTGATAAGCTTGAAGAGTGGCTACGTAAAACCGAAGGAGAGGGTGTTCAATTGGCTGAGTATGTGGTGAAGTTACTCTTATATGCCGATGATCTTATCTTAATTTCAACAACAATTCAAGGATTGTGGGAGCATCTGAAAGCCTTAGAACTATTTTTCTAGGAAGTCGGGATGCAAGTGAACATTAGAAAAACAAAAATCATGATTTTTTCCTTGAAAAGAAAAGAAAGACAATTTAACTTTCTTTTTGAGGGGAGTACATTAGAAATTGTTACAAAATATAAATATCTTGGGATTTATTTCCACAACAAGTTGAGTTGGGAGACTTGCAAAGTAAAAAGGATATAGGGAGGTTGGAAAGAATCTTATCTATTTCAAAATTGGTGTATGAAAGTTGAGCTTTGGGACTGGAAAACTAAGAAAACCCTCTTTGGTTTTTTGGTTACTTCGGTTGCTCTTTACGGTTGCTAGGTTTGGGGAAGCAGTGTGTCAAAGCATGGATGATGAAAATTAGAAAGAATTTAGAAACATCTAATCACAAGTAATCTTAAAGTTAAATTAACAGTTCCTTATGAGATCTTGTTAGCTGAAAACGGGTACCTTCCCAATGGAAGCATCAATAATAACTTGGCTAATAAGCTATTTGAAAAACGTTGAAAGCATGAACGATCTTCACTAGCCCAAAATCGTTATAGAGGATAATATAGAGCACAAAAAGAAAACTTGGATGATACGGAAAAACAAATGGATGAACAAATGGGGCATCAATTTTCAGGACTGTCGTGACAATAACAGGGAAATAAAAAATTATGTGATGGAGAAGTTTAGGACTGCCATGTGGACAAAACAGATGGGTCGTAAGAAAGCACTAATATATCAAAGAATTCAACCCCACTTGGGAGCATGATGAAAAATCTTATCTAGGGTCAGTTATCAAAGGTTATGCAAGGATTTTAGTGGCCCAATTGATGACCGGATCACATCATCTTCGTTGTGAAACCGGTAGATGGACTATTCCCAAAGAGGATTGGGAAAGGAGAATTTGTCTGTTTTTGTAGCAAAGGGGTTATTGAAACAGAATGGACATTTCATTATGGAGTGTTCAACATATGAGGATATTCGTATCCAATATGAAAAGCAAATTAAAAGTGGGCAACTTAAATGAGTTGTTTAAAGAAACAAAACTTCAAAAGATCACTGGTTTAGTGCTTGTCGGGTTTTAAAATTGTACCTTAACAAACCATAGTTAGGGGACAACAAGTCCCTCCTCTTTATGGGAGAGGTTCCCTTATTGAAAGAAAGCAACAAAGCTTATATACAAATGTACAACTTTCAAAGTGTGGATTCCTGATACTTTGAAATGTTTTAAGCCCGAAAGATTATTAATACGAAAAAAAATAGAAGAACCAAGGAGATGAGAGAGGAAGAACATAACAATACTTTCAGGAAATATAGATAGCAGAGTATAACCTTATACGTATTGATCAAGGGAGATGTAGAATAGAATCATTCACTTTCACAACAGATATAATTCCATGGACACAAAGTTCCAGAAATCATATAAACAAGAACACAAAGTTTCTTATCATAAAAGATTAATGATCCGTGGTTCCAGACGAGGAAAGAAGGAATAGAAGATGGAAATGAAGTGGAAATTATTTTGTATTGATTAATTTCAAATCTATAACATTTCAAGAATGCCAGGATCCAACCCCCAAACAATGGCGTAGAGAACCCACTAAATAGCTTCCAAAAATGGTTACATTCAGTTATAACTTCTTTTAATCAAAATATTAAGAACTAATTAGGAATTAAAAGAAGTGTTTCAAGATCTCGAAGAAGAAACGCTCGACTGAAGTTCAGAGGTGCCAACTGGCTCAAGAATCTGACGTTTTAAATTCTTCAACGCCTCTGCTATTTCCATGCCTGGTGGAAAAACCAGACGCATTGAATCACAGCCATTAACCCACTTTTACAACTTTAAAAATGGGTCGTCCACGTGGAAGAGATTTGCTGAAGTGGGCCTGGGGGCGCCTTTTGCATTTTATGATTTTTATAGAGATTGTGCATTTTAGAAATTTTGGTCCACCCATCCGCTTCTGATATAGGCCTGACACATGGCTTCACTTGAGTGGCGACGAGTCGGCTCACTTTTACAATTTTAACTCTTTTCAAAGAAAAGCTCAAAAACTCAAAGTTCTCCGCCGACCCACCTCTCCGCTTTGACTTTTCAATGCAGGCTCAAGACCCCAGCGGAGTCATGGATCATTTTATAACTTTTAACTCTCTTTTTGGAAATAAAACCAAAATTCCCAAATCACTCCGATGGCCCACCTTCCCGCTTTGACTTTTCAATGCAGGCATCAACACGTGGCTTCACCTGGGCGCCAACGGGGTTGCGCTTCACTTTATAACTTTACACCTTTCGCCATAATGCCTCAAAACATGAAAAAGGGCCCGCCTTTCCACCTTTGACCTTTCAAAGCATCAAAACACAAAAAGGGCCTACCTTTCTGCCAAATAGCCAATCAGGATCCTTCGGGGCCATGGGCCAATTTGACACTTTTGCTAAAAAAACCAAAAATGACAAGTTTACAAAAAGAACCCATCCTGCCACATCCAATTAGAGATGTCCACGTACCCATGGATGTTGGGGAAAAAATTGACAGGGAAGATACACCCGTAAAAGATAAAATGAAGGGGAAAAACTCCACCATTCATGCCCAGATTACAAATTTCTTTTCACAGGAAGAAAACTACAAATGACACAAGGCTCGACGTGATCCTTAGCCAAAGAGAAGGATTGACAACAACATTCGAATGAAGGAAACAATTTTTAAGCATCCAGATGGGAAGACAAAATTTTATCAAACCATGCAGACTGGAGAATTTTAAACGAAAGGGGCGAGATTAAAAACTGAGCACCAACAACTTCAAAGCACGAATTTCTCCATCTCTCTAGACTTCTTACTCTGTTCTAAACATTCCTCAAAGGCACCAACTCAAAAATTTTGAAACTTGACTTGGAAAATGAGGGGGATTTTGAGGGTGACAACAACTGGCTCTTTCTGGGGATGGCTTGGCTTGGAACAAAGAAACAAGGCAAGATCAAGAACTACAGAAAAACTCTGGGAAAGAAGACCAATGCCTTATCCATTGGGAAAATAGAGTCAAAGGAAAAACCAATACAGAAGACAACACACATGCAACGGGAAAAGAAACAAACCCAAAAAGGAAAGACAAAAACAAAACACAAAAGAATGGCCAAAAACCAAAACACTTTACACAATATACAGAAGGACTGCCTAATCACCTAGGACTTGAACAACTTCAAATATTTCCCACTATAAGGAAGTGGGAGAGAAGATCCATCCATATAATCCAAGTAGAAAGAATTTTCTCCAGCAAAGTGCCTGATTTTGAAAGGGCCAAGCCAAAGAGAATCAAACTTACCATGGCTTCCTCGAGGTTCATGTCTTTTGTCCCACAACAGAACAATGTCTCCCACTTGAAAATCTCTGGGTCTAGCCTTCTTATCAAACAAATATTTCACCTTCAGTTGATGAGCTGAGATTCTATCAAAAACTTGCATCCTGTCTTCATCCAGCTTCTGGAGATACATGATCCTCTTGTCCAAGGGACTGGTGAAACTTGAATCTTCAATAGCCTTCATTAAGTGCAAGGCTGGTAATTCCACTGTTAACTGGTAGCTGAGCTTCAACACCATACACCACTTGAAATGGAGACATCCCAATTGCTCTTTTGGGTGTAATCCTATCTACCCAGAGAGCATCATAAAGTTTCTTGTGCCAATTCCTCTGAGAGTCATTGACAAGCTTCCGAACAATGGTTACCAAATTCTTATTTGTTGATTCTACTTGTCCATTCCCTTGGGGGTAGTAGTCTGAAGAATGAGCAAGGGAAATTCCATAACCATAGCAGAAATCCATCATCTCAGAAGAAGAAAAATTTGAAGCATTATCAGTCACAATCTTGTTTGGTACCCCAAACCTTATCAAGATGTTCTCTTTGATGAAATTACACACCACCTCAGAAGTAGTGCTTTTGACTGGAATAGCCTCTACCCACTTTGTGAAGTAATCTGTAGCAGTTAGCACGTGAGTATGCCCAGCACTGGAAGGTGGATTAAGATTTCCAATGAAATCCAATCCCCACTATTGAAAAGGCTCATCAATCACTACTGGTTTTAGTGGTAAAGCAGCCAACTTAGGTCTCCCAACAAAAGTCTGACATGGATTCACACTTACCTACCCATTTTGATGCATCTCTGAACAATGTAGGCCAATAGTACCCTACACGAAGGATCTTATGGGTAGTGACAGCAGAAGAGAAATGCCCTCCACAAGCCTGATCATGAAAAGCTGAAAACAACTTCTTTTGTTGCTCTTTGTCCACACATTTAAGGAATCTTCCATCTATGCCTCACTTGAATAAAGCATTTTCCCATAATACATACTGTGCAGACCTTAGCTTAATAGCTCTCTTTTCCTTGGCACTCAAGTGGGATGGAAACTCTCCATAAGTAAGAAAATGTGCAATACCAACATACCATTCATCTGTTGAACTGAGGAAGAGGACAACAGGAACATCAACTACTTCTTTGGACAATTCTGCATCAGCTCCTTCAGCAATAAGCTCACATAAGCCTTTACCCCAGACTAGCTTAGTTGGCTTGATATCAAGGTCATATTCTTGGAATTTTTCTACCCAATTTCCTCTCTTAGTTCCAAACTCCTATTGTGTAAGAATAGACTTGATGGTTGTATCAGGTACAAGCACAACAGAGTGAGAATTAAGAATATAAAAATGAAACTGCTTGACAACTTTGACCACTGCAAAAGCATGTTTCTCCATCATAGTATATTTCAATTCATGAGCTTTCAGAACATAGCTCATGAATGCAATTGGAAGTTCATGATCCTCATAATTTCTCTGAGTTAGCACAACAACCAAGGTACTCTCCGTAGCATAGCAATAGATGATAAAATCCTTGCTGAAATCAGGACATGCTAAGATGGGAGTCTTAGCAATGGATTTCTTGATACCTTCAAATGCTTCTTTACCTTCAGAAGTCCAACCAAAGTTTTTCTTTCCTTTCATCATGTGAGCAATGCTCATAGTCAGTTCTACAAAATCAGGAATGAATCTCCTCAGGAAGTTTATCTTACCAAAGAAAGAGTGAACACCCTTTTTGCTTGTGGGAAGAGGAATCTACTGGATTGCTTGAACTCTTTCTGGATCTATCTTGATTCCTTCTTTGGAGACAATATGCCCCAGCAACTTTCCTTCAGTAACACAAAAGACAGACTTCTTAGGATTGAGAGAAACTCCATGTTCTCTGCATTTCTGGAGGACTGCTTCAAGATGCTAAAAGTGATCTGCCCTTGTTTTGGAGAAAACAATCAAATCATCAAGGTACACAACAATACACTTTCCCTTAAGACTGCCAAAATCCAAGTCCATTTCCCTCTGAAAGGTGGCACCAACATTGATAAGACCAAAAGGCATTCTCTTGTAGGCAAAGGTGCCCCAAGGAGTAGTAAAAGTAGTTTTGTGTTGATCTGGGGTACTGACTTCCACTTGATTGTATCCAGAGAATCCATCAAGCATAGACAACATCTCAGAGCCTGTGACAACTTGCAAAACTTGATCCATCATGGGGAGAGGATAGTTGTCTTTCAGAGAGGCCTGATTCAAATTCCTGAAATCCACACAGATGCGAATCTCACCATTCTTCTTCCTGACAGGCACAATGTTGGAAATCCATGTTGAATGATGTATAGGGAAAATAATCTTTTCCTTTAGTAACTTCTGGATCTCTTGAAAAATAGTGCCAACAACCTTGGGATTGTATTTCCTTTGTTTCTACTTGAAAGGTTTGATCCCAGGTTTCAGAGGGATAAAGTGTTGCATTTCCTTTGGTTGGAAAGCCTTGAGATCATCATATGAATAAGAAAGAACATCAACATACCTTTTTAATAGATTTACTGCTTTCTTCTTCTCTTCTTGAGTGCAGCATTTTCCAATGTTCACCATCTTGGGTTCATCAAGACTCCCAATATTAATCTTTTCACATTCAGCAGACTGTCAAGCTCCTTGGGAAGCTTTAGACTTAATGTACCTATCATGCTTATCAAATAGATCTTCCAAACTCACCAGCCCTTTAGGGATCTTGTTACCTTTCAATTTGATGCAGCCATCTTGATCCATCTCTTCCTTGATATCTCCTTCATTAGAGGATACACACTCTCTAGGAAAAGTCTCACTTCCTTCAAAATATAATTGGTTGAAGTTGTCCTTAAGCTCCAAGAATGAGAGAAAGTGTTGATCATCATTGAAAACCTGCCAATTGCTTGCATTATCTGGTACACTGGGCCTATGAATCATTTCAATGGTAAATTTCTCCTGAGAGAAATCTGGGTGAGGAATCAACAAAGATCCTGAGACAGCTAGAGAATCAGCTCTAGTATTCTTCTCTCTTGGCACAACTTCAATGAAGAAAGCATCAAGAAACTCAATGGAATCCCAGACAAGATTTCTATAATGCTTCAATCTCCTGTTCTTCACTTGAAAAAGATCCCTGACTTGTTTCACAATCAGCTCTGCATCTCCATGAGCACAAAGATTCTTCACTCCCATTTCTTTTTCCATGTTCAATCCAAGTATGAGTGCCTCATATTCAGATGTATTGTTTGTATTTTCAAAACAAATCTTGAATGAAAAAGGATGAATCTTCCCTTCTGGAGAGGTTAGCACCACACCAGCCCCAGAACCAAGCTGAAGAGCAGCTTCCATCAAATTCCAAAGCCCAAATGCCATTAGGATCATGAATCACTTCCTTAGGAGGTTTTTCCTCATCTTGTGACATGATCATGTAGTTACCATGCCCTATATCTTCATAGAGTATCTGTGCTTTTGGATCATCAGTCTTTTGCACAATGTATTCAGTCTATTTCTCAGGTAGTAACTTCTTCATTTTTCCATTGACCAGGATCAAAGCATGTGACCAATCCATCTGAATTTCACCTCCTACATCCTTACAGAAATTCCTACTCAGCAACATACCATATGAGGGAGGAATATCAGCTACCAAAATAGTGGCTTTAAGACCCTTTTCTCTGGAAAAGCAGCAAAAGCTACTTGTGCATCTTTAATTCTTCCAACCAAAGGCACTTCTCTACTCTCCATGGAATAGTAGGAACCAAAGGTACGTGTTAGAGTCAAGCCCAAAGCATGAGCTACTTTTGTAGGCATTACATTGTCTGATGCTCCTGAGTCTATGACACAGTTACTAAGTTTATGGCCAGCTATGAGAAGAGTCACATAGAATGGTTTAATTTTCTCATTAGGGGAAGTGACTGCAGCCACAAGGCTTGGTTGAGGTGAGGAAGAGGGAGTGGGAAAAATACCTTTAGAAGTATTGGATGAAGCTTTGGATTTGGAATTGACAAATTTTACCATTTTAGCAAAGGATTTTGGATGGGTTTGGTAAAAATCTGCCTCTGAAATTTGGATTTTGGTCTTTTTGAGGTGATCAATGATATCAAAAGACCCAGAGGTGGATGGGGCATCACTACTAGGAACATGAGAAACTTTTGATTTATCAACTTTAGGAATTGAAGGACAAGAAGTTTTGGAAACAGAGGTAGAAGGAGGAGGATTAGCATTACTCACCTTTTGCATGGAGGTAGTGGGAATAGGAGCTCCTCTTCTTGCAACCACTGGAATAGTTATAGGAAACTCCTTGGATTTCTTAGCAGGATGCATCACTTTTTCTTTTTTGTTCATTTGCTCCCGAGTCATAACAACATATGACTCACTATTCATCTCTACCACTCTTTCATCATATTCATCTTCATCATCCATACCTTCAGTGGTAAGGAAATGAACTTGAGATCCACCAAGCTCCTCCAGTTCTTCATCAACCTCTTCTTCTAGTTCTTCATAGAGTTCATTAAACTCCTCATCATCAGGTTCCTGAACTTCACAAGTTGCATTGACTGGAACCTTGATGGGTGGGCCTTCAATAGCCAATCTGGTCTGAGAAGGAGGTAACTGGTTCCTAGGCTGAAAATTCTTCCTTGGGATGTCTTGGTAAGGAGTATGTTGAGCCAATTGCTTTTTAATGGCAATGAGATCATTTTCCAACTTCTGCACTAACTGATCTGAGTTGGCTCCAGGAGAGGGAGAAGAAGATGCCTTAGACTTGGAAGGTTCTCTTTTCAATTTACCAGACATGATCAGGTCATCCTCAACACTGATAGCTAACCATTGATCAACCTCCAGAGTTGCAAGGTTAGCTCTCCTTAGTGCATAACTCACTTCAGGTAACTGGGCATTGAGGAAGAAGCATTTTTGGATTTGATCTATAGGACGAGTGTTCTGTGGAATTTTATGAATGAGCTTGTTGAATTTGGCCACAAATTCTCTCATGGGCTCAAATGGTTCCTTCTTGATATGAGAGATTTGAGCTAATAGAGCATGCACATCTTCAGCAGGTTTGAAATGTTTCTCAAACTGAGTTGTCATGGTGTTCCAATTAGTGATTGACCCAGCAGGAAGATGATAAAACCAATCAGCAGCATTGTCCTGCAATGTCTCCACAAAAAATCCTGACAGAGACATCTTCATGTTCAACCCCAAGAATCCCACATGCAACAATGAAGGCTGCAATGTGTTCATCTGGATGAACCTTCCCATCACCTCAGAATTTGGGAAAACTTTTCCTGTTACCCCTAGGTAACTCATGCAATGGCTGAGGAAGAGCAAGAGGCCCAACCTATTGTCCCCAAGGCAAAGGGGCTGCCATCTTTGGAAAAATTGACTGAAGGGGAACTGAAACACCAACAAGTATCAAAGCATGAAGATTAGGACTGATTTGTTCTTGAGGAATGCTATTCTTGGAATTTTATCTTTAACAGGAGGTGTGCTTGTAGAACGAGTTCTTCTGTTCCTTCTTGCTGGAAGAAGAGAGAAGTTTTGTTGCTCCAGAAGTTGAAAATGGGAATCTTCTATTCCGAGAGCCTTTTTACCATGAGTATATCTTAGATTCGCCAGATCAAAAATGATCTTGAAGTTTTTATTTTAGAAAGGGATACGTTTGAAATGAAATTCCCTAGTAGAGTCACCAAAAACTGTTGGGTTTTAAAATTGTACCTTAACAAACCACAGTCAGGGGACAACAAGTCCCTCCTCTTTATGGGAGAGGTTCCCTTATTGAAAGCAAGTAGCAAAGCTTATATACAAATGTACAACTTTCAAAGTGTGGATTCCTGATACTTTGAAACGTTTTAAGCCCGAAAGATTATTAATACGAAAAAATAGAAGAACTAAGGAGATGAGAGAGGAAGAACATAACAATACTTTCAGGAAATATAGATAGCAGAGTATAACCTTATACGTATTGATCAAGGGAGATGTAGAATAGAATCATTCACTTTCACAACAGATATAATTCCATGGACACAAAGTTCTAGAAATCATATAAACAAGAACACAAAGTTTCTTATCATAAAATATTAATGATCCATGGGTTCCAGATGAGGAAAGAAGGAATAACAGATGGAAATGAAGTGGAAATTCTTCTGTATTGATTAATTTCAAATCTATAACATTTCAAGAATTCCAGGATCCAACCCCCAAAAAATGGCATAGAGAACCCACTAAATAGCTTCCAAAAATGGTTACATTCAGTTACAACTTCTTTTAATCAAAAGATTAAGAACTAATTAGGAATTAAAAGAAGTGTTTCAAGATCTCAAAGAAGAAACAACTTGACTGAAGTTCAGAGGTGCCAACTGGCTCAAGAATCTGATGTTTTAAATTCTTCAACACCTCTGCTATTTCCATGCCTGGCAGAAAAACAGACGCATTGAATCGCAGCCATTAACCCACTTTTACAACTTTAAAAATGGGTCGTCCACGTGGAAGAGATTTGCTGAAGCGGGCCTGGGGGTGCCTTTTGCATTTTATGATTTTTATAGAGATTGTGCATTTTAGACATTTTGGTCTACCCATCCACTTCTGATATAGGCCTGACACATGGCTTCACTTGAGTGGCGACAGAGTCGTGGCTCACTTTTACAATTTTAACTCTTTTCAAAGAAAAGCTCAAAAACTCAAAGTTCTTCGCCGACCAACCTCTCCGCTTTGAATTTTCAATGCAGCTCAAGACCCCAGCCCCTGTTTGAGTCAGGCATGGATCATTTTATAACTTTTAAACTCTCTTTTTGGAAATAAAACCAAAATTCCCAAATCACTCTGATGGTCCCACCTTCTCGCTTTGACTTTTCAAAAGGCATCAACACGTGCTTCACCTGGTGCCCTTTGCGGGGTTGCGATTCACTTTATAACTTTACGCCTTTCACCATAATGCCTCAAAACATGAAAAAGGCCTGCCTTTCCACCTTTGACCTTTCAAAGCATCAAAACACAAAAAGGGCCCGCCTTTCTGCCAAATAGCCAATCAGGATCCTTCAGGCCACGGGGCCAATTTGACACTTTTGCTAAAAATAACAAAAGTGACAAGTTCGCAAAATAAACCCATCCACCACATCCAATTAGAGATGTCCACGTACCCATGGATGTTGGGGAAAAATTTGACAGGGAAGATACACCCGTAAAAGATAAAAAATGAAGGGGAAAAACTCCACCATTCATGCCCAAATTACAAATTGCTTTTCACAGGAAGAAAACTGCAAATGACACAAGGCTCGATGTGATCCTCAACCAAAGAGAAGGATTGAAAACAACATTCGAATGAAGGAAACAATTTTTTTAAGCATCCAGACGGGAAGATAGAAAATTTTCAAACCACGAAGACTGGAGAATTTTAAAGTGAAAGGGGCGAGATTAAAAACCGAGCACCAACAACTTCAAAGCACTTTCTCCATCTCTCCAGACTTCTTACTCTGTTCTAAACATTCCTCAAAGGCACCAACTCAAAAATTTCTGAAACTTGACTTGGAAAATGAGGGGGATTTCTTCAGTCTCGTGGATGTCATTAAATTCTTTCATTCTTTCATTCATTCATGCTTCTTTTGCGTAAAAAGGATGCTCACGTGGTCGTAACCACGTATCATCTCTGGCGATCAGGCCTTTGTCAAGGCTTAAGGTGGTTTCTAAACCTGCATATATGGGATTATAAATATGGGAGACCCACACGTGTAAAGTGAGAGGCAGTGACAGTTACGTGGAGCAGGCCCACATGGCATAGAGCGATGGAGGATTCGTATGGAGATAGGCCACGTGGAGTATAAAACAAAAGTATTTGGTGAGGTCAAAATGAAAAGCCACGTATTCAAACCCAAGGAAACGGTTACAATGTGGACCGGTCGAGCCCAAGCCACATGGGAGTTCACATTAAAAAGAATTCAGTGGTTAAAAAATGGGTCGTTTAAAATATATTACGGTGGTAATATTTTTTAATAGCTATATGCTACTAGCAATCGCATGCGGGGTGAGCGGTTGGATTCAAGAAAAGCAGAAAGGTTGAGCAAACCATAGTACACCAACAAATGTGAATGAAATAGATACAAGAAACTGGAAAATGAGGCCTAAGTTGTTATCGAAACAAAAAGCAAGAGATATACAAAGGTAACAGCGATTGCTTGACGGAAAGGGATTGCGCCCTCACGAGAGGTGGAAGGAGCTAAGAAGAAGGATTTACGGGCAGAGCTAGAGAAGACGGAAGGGTGCGAAGGCGATATTCCTCTTGGAGTCTGGAATGCAAAAGGGGAGTGGAGGACATGCGAGAGTATCGGGAGAAAGAGAAAGCTGGAGAAATACAAAGGGAAGAGAGGGACGGAACCCTTGAGATAGCAGTGAATGTAAGGCCTTGTCTTTCAGTGCCGCCAATGTCTATTGTAGCACGTTGTAGTGTAAGCCCTTGAGATTTGTGGATAGAAAAAGCCCAAGCCATTTTGAGCGGTAGTTGTCTGCGGCCTCCTCTAGAAATGGGAGGAATAGGAACATGTAAGGGATTGTTTGAATCCCAAGGAGGTCCTGTGTAATGATCAAATTTGATGACGACAAACAGAGGTAGATTTGGAGGGCCAGAGGATATTCCATAGATTATGTCAATGATAGAACCAGTAGCGCCGTTGATGAGACCCTTCTCAACCCACAAGTTTGCGGAAAGCATTACTTTTTGATTGATGCAGAGAAGAACCTTGGGCTTCAATTGATCATCCTCGGTATCGCCTGATGCAGAACGTCTTGTCTTTTCGGCAATAGATCTGGCTATAGGAGAGTTAAGGGACTTCAACATAAAAAGGTTGTGCGAGTCCACAAGGTCATTCCGAGCAAAAAGATGAGGGCCTTGTTTAAACTCAATCCTTTCTTCTTCGGACAGGGAGGAATCAGATCTTGACATAAGAGCTTCCCAGTCTTGGATTAGAGGGATGGCGTTACGAATGTTAAGCAACAATTCCCGGAATGATGTCTGTGCAGGTTCAGAGCCTTGTTGCCTGAAGATTGAATGAAGGGAGACGGATATGTTGAATTCGCGCCAGAGGGTAGCTCCATAAGACTTGCTTGCATAAAGTGGAATGTCCATAACCGGAGGAAGTTGACCAAGGTCTCCGACAAGGATCATAGATCTACCTCCAAATGTTGAGTCTTTGAAGTGCGGGAAAGCCTCCCTAAGGTGGCAGTCGATTCTGGAAAGAAGCTTTGGACCGACGAAACTCATTTCATCGATTAAAATGTATTTGATGTGTTTGAGTGAGTCTTGAAGAGACGATAAAGCTTGGCCCTCTAAGGGTTTGAGCTCTTTAATGGGAATCCGAAGGCTTGAGTGTATCGTAGAGCCAGAAATGTTGAATGCAGCAACTCCTGTTGGGGCGAGCAAAAGGAGAGGGGAAAGGCCTTCGCTGGAGGAAGAGGCAAATGAAGACTTTAAAATGTTGATGAGGAATGATTTACCTGTACCTGCAGTGCCCTGTATAATAAGTCTCAGTGGAGGAAGGCTGGATCTATGCGTGAAGTGTTGATTAACTATGTTGAAAGCTTGTTGTTGTTCTGGAGATAACCCAGAAGTTGGAGGGTTGAATTTGTCCATGAAGGAAGCAGAAAGATGGTTTGCCTTAGTATCTTCGACGAAAGTGGCACCAAGAGATTGCAGAGCAAAAGGAATATGATGTGCACTCCAATTGTGAAGGGTGTCAAATTCACGAAGTCCAAGCATTTGCAAGCTATCAAGGAATGAAGTGCTACCAGGGTGGAGTCGAGCCAGATGCTGCCAATCGTACAATTGTTCAACTGGAAGTGGGAGCTCGACCTCGGTTTCAGGGTCGCTGCCGGAGGTGTGGGGCGCATTAGATTCACGTCGAACAATATGCCAGGGCCGATAATTGCGTCTGAACAAGCTCCAATTAGAAATGGTTTGTTGAGGTGTTGAACCAATATCATTAGAAATGTTGCGGAAAGGTTTGTATAGAAGGAGCTCAGACCAACAAAAAAGTTCAAAAGAGGGGGAGTCCTTAGACGGAATGCATTGAAATTTGGGGAACACCCGAACAATAGCTGGCTGGGTATGACTTTTCCACCTATCGTGCTTACGGTATTTGCTGTAACTCCAATCACGTGCAACTTCAATGAGTGGAAGGCTTTCCATGTATGAAGGTCGACCCTGTATGCATCTAAAAGAAGGGATGTTTCTGCATCTTCACATTCTGCTTCAGCTAATTTTCTTATGATTTTTCTGCCTACATTTAGCGTCACAAAAATGCGACTGCACATTACAAGCGGCAATTTGAGGAGCATGTGGCATGCTTCTTGTGCGCTAATGTCATGTTCAACCACACTCTCGGTTAACATTTTTTTTATGGCTAAATGTGCAGGAAGATCAGGATCTAAACCTGTCGATAATCTAGAAAGCATATGGTGGTATGTTTCTGATCTTTGTTCTGCTTTGGAAGCATACTTAGCAATGTATTTAAGGACAACATGGCGAGATAGAACAGGTTGACAATCTATATTGGCTCTCCATATGGATAACATTGCTGGATTGTGTGTGTTCAATCTATCATCATTCCTTGAAGGGAGGTATTTAACCGAAGCACTTTCATCAACAAACAATAAAGAAGCAGCTCTATTCTCCCAAGGTGCGTTGTATCGACACTGGAGCCGGTCATTTTTTTTCCGAAGGCAAGTATTCTCGGAGCACTTCGTGTGGCGTTGAACATGATTTATTAGTTCCTCCAAATCCTGCAACGGTGAAACTGCAAGAATCTGAGACGAATCTAAAAGGCAAGGATCATCTTGAACATTCCTATGAAAAAATTCTGAGCGAACGGAAGCAGGGCGCATATTCCATGCAGATATGTAGATATCAAAGTATTGTTGCACTCTATTGACAGATTCATTATTTGACCAGTCGATGCGATCAACATCTGGAGCATCCTCAAGCCATAGAAAACCATGAACATGAGCTGAACCTCTATGTTGCCATTCATACCTGCGGTGAAGGAAGGTAAATCGTTTTGTATTCAAGTAAGTGAAAAGAATAAAGCATTCAAGAATTTTACCTGTACCAGTAGTCTTTGGCACGAAGATGTTTCTGTAACACTTCCTCACGGAATATGGTGAATCTTTGATGTAAGTAAGCAACGACACGATGAGGGTGGTTAACAATGTTCATGGTCCTCCAGTGTTGTGCTGCATGGGCCTCAACAGGAGACAAACTTGGCATGATGTTATGTAGGTCTGGCCATTTTGTGTCAGCTGCACTTAGGGTGAAGAAGAGTGTAGGTGCACCCAATTGTTCAATCATGTCAGAGACTTCCCCTCTGCTCTTTGACCAAAATGTTCGTGTTCCGCGCAAGCTGGTTGCGAATCTCATTAAACTTTGTGGAAGGCAATCATCAGGGAAATCATGCAGGCGTTGTCGAAGCTGTCCTATAGTAGGGGGGATACCATGTTCAATGTTCAACCTCATGAATACTGCAGCTGTAGATTGGCTCCTATGTCTCATAATAAGGTTAAGCAAGAAGTACCGAAACCTGGGGTGTGACCCAAAACGATCATCATGGTATCGCATTAGGTGGAGGGCATATTCATGCATTTGAACATCCTTCATGCGTGGTTGTTTAAACAATGCTGCACCAGTTGGAAACAAAGATGGAAAAGCCATTGAGAAAAGGCCCTCTGTGGTGTATTCATTAATTGGAGTGTTTCCGACTTCAGGCCAAGGCAGGTTGTAGGGCGCAGGCTGACCATTTGAAAGCAGGTATCGAACGATCAACTCCTCTTCTGTGCCAGTGTTTGGGGCTGAAGGAACAAATGAGGATGTCTCCTCGGGAAACTCGTCGGGGTTGGAAGGAGGGTTGCCAGTATCGTGCGGTTCAGAGAAGCGAGAGGCTGGAAGGTCAATAGGAACAGAGTTAAGGGAGGAGGATATGTTTGTTGGTTCCTGTGGAAGAGAGGAAAGAGCCTCACTATCAATAAGAACATCTTTATAGTAGGGGTCATGGAGAATTTTATATTGAAGCGCTTCCCAAACACGGGACCTACTTACATAGAAGTCATATTTCGTTTGTTGTTTTCCAGTTTTTTGTACCAACAAGAGATCCAAATCTCCTAGCCGACGAGGAAGGTATTTGGCAATGGAAGAAATGTTTTGAGGGAAACTTATTGTGTGCCCTGAATATTTGTATTGTCCCCCACGCACTTGTGTGATTTGCAAAACAGGATTAACGCGAGCAATCAACATTTCTTCGACTTGAGTTAAAGACTTAAGAATGGAAGGTTGCGGGCCTGGATCCATATTGTTCCAAGATGAGAAGCGATGTCCACTTCTTTCGGACTTGCACCTAGTGCACATGTGTTTCCCTTCATGGAAGCTAGTATTTATGCCTGGGTAGTTCTCAAGACAAATTGAGCAGGTGTGAATGTTCGATAAAAGATCCAGTCTTCGGCGGAATCTGCGCTGGGCATCAGTCCAAGAAGGGGACGCACGGAAAGTTCTTTGGAGTGGAATGGGGGGGTGGAATCTTGGGTGGGGCTTCTATGATGAGTTTGGCAGGAAGGCGACGGTAGTGTCGAGAATACGAAATAGGTAGTTTGGCGAGAGAAGGAGAAGTGAATGTGTGTAGTTCCGGGAGACAACCTGAATGAAATGTGAAGGGTGAAATAATGGAAGGAGCAAAGTATTGGGCTGAAGAAGATGGAGGGCTCTCTAGGAATGCAGAGGGTTGCAAATCGATGTTGCAGGTATGATGAAGGCAAGGTCCGACACAACTGGTGTCATTAATGCCAAGAGGGGAAGGAGATTTTTCTGGTGCGGAGGGGAAAGTAGCAGGGGAAGACATGGAAGGGGGGAACGCAACAGTTTGGAGAGCGGAAGAATTTGCCGGCATTTGTCGGAGCTGGCGATAGCGTTCGCGACGGGAAGCATTGATTTCTTTTTTGTGCGAGGCATAAATAGCTCTTCTTCTTTCTCGTTGTTCTGGGGGTAGGCATTGTGCATAAAACAATGACCTGCACAGACCGCATAAAAAATTGTGGCATAAGAGAAGATTCGAAGAGTAATAAAATATGTATGTGAATAAGGGGAAATGAATGCAAAAACATTTAGTAGATGTTTATCTTGCTCTAAATGTTTTATATTTGTGTAGTTAAAGGCAAAAGAGCAAAAGGAAAATAATTTGTTTTGCATATATTTTTAAGGAAGTAAAGGAAGAAATACAAGTGTTTGTACGGAGTTATTGATTAGGAAAAAGCATAGAGATATGTGTTAATTTGTTTTTGTACATAGGTATTAAGAAGGAAGAAGGTAGAAATAAGTAAGAAGTTCGAGTGAAACATAGGTAAACATTCAAGAAATCAATAACGAGTGGCATAATGTAAGCATAAACTATATATATATATATATATATATATATATATATATATGCTTTGCGATATATATATATATATATATATAATATATATATATATATATGCATTGGACCATACATTTGTACCAGGCACAAAAAAGGTGTCTTTGCGATAGAGACGCGCATGCAAAGCAATATTTACAAACATTAAATGGAAATCTATTATAGTTATCGTCCATTGGAACATGCGGAGAAAAGCATAGTAGAAATGTATGTGTGGACAAAACCGTATTACATAGGAAATACGAACAAAGAACAAAGAAACAGAAATATAGGAAAGTGTTATGGTGGAAAGGAAGGCCAAAGTCAAGAAACAACTTTGGAATCCTCCAATTTAACGGAATCAAGTACGACACATTTCAGCTGTGAATTTCCACGGAAAGTTTCTTTTTTCACAGAGAGAGTGAATTTGTAGTCATGGCCAATTATCTGGTTTGCAATTTCTGTTGTAGCCTCGTCGTCTATGCACAATAGTTGGAGATCTGTTGCTGCAACACCCATGATTGCTTCAGCAGCTGTGTCAAATGCTGTAACCGATTGTAGCTCTCCGGAGCCATCTTGCAAGTCTATACGGAGAGCATACCTATAGTCGCACTGATGCACATGAGAGTTACAACTTACACAAAACCACGAGCCATTGTTTGTCGGTTTCACTTTCTTTCGGCATTGTTTCTCACCAATTGCAAGGGGGCAAGCCATGTAGTAGAAGTTATCCATTGCAATGTTAGTAATTGTAGCTGTAAGCGTAGCCCATTCATTGTTGACTGTATTGCCCATGTGAAGTATTTCTGCAATTGTTGCCACTGGTTTTAAGCTTTGCGGAGGACCCAGAAATTTGTTCGTTATAGAGGGAGTATAAACAGTGTAATTTTCAGAGGCAACCCAATCTTGCAGCATTTTTGATTCAGGAATCTGAGGATTGACAAACCATTTTGTGCTGGAAACAGTGTCTATGGAAGTACCATTGAAACTCGAAATGCGAGCTACCTTTAAAGCCAACACTGGGAGTTGAGGAATAGAAAGGAGCTCCTCAAGTTCTTGGGCAAGATCCTGTAAATGTTGGCCCCATAAAGTTACAGTAACACTAAATCCTGACATGTCCTTCAGTTGCAAGCTTCTCCGTATAGTTTCACTGGAATCCCGCCTGCGAATAGTGGAGCAAGGCGAGATTGCTAAAACAACACCAATAACATCAATGAAGGAACCAACAGGTTTTGCAGGTATATCTTTGATTTCTGTGAGGTGAAAATTATGCAAAGGAATTCTGGCGTTATTGACAAGCACCGGAGAGATAGTGGAAGAAGCTTGCAGGAATATCTCAAATTCGTTGTTAAGGTGGTTATAACCTGGTTTTGCATGCCCTATCCTTCCATTTGCGATGGTGTATAAGTTTCCAGCCTCTATTTCTTCAAAAAACTTAGCCGCAATTTCGTTGAAGCATGTAACACGTATTTCCCCGCCTTCATCATCCACAAAGTCAAAGGCGAAATATGAGCCGGTGCCATTTGCATTTGCATATTCCTTGAGCGATGTTTTCCCAAGGGCACGCCCTTCAATAGACCACGTACGCAAGGTTGTATTAAGGGCACTAATTTTTAGAGGCAACCTTGAATTGGCAGGGAGGACAAGCTTCTTTTGTGGAGGTGTTTGCGGAACCAAACTTTTGTCGTCTCCATGATTTGTATCAGTAGTTGTTTGCTTTCCGCGAATGACATGGGTGGGAACAAGAGTGGGAGTACCAATTTTAGGATGTGTTTCTGTAACAACTTCCATCTCGGAGACAAGAACAGTCCTGCAAAGGAAAAAAAAGAAAAGGGAAAAAAATTTAGTGAATATAAAAGAAATGAAAACGGAGCATCCATGAACAAAGGAAAATGGATGCATACAATTCATGTTTTAGCATTCTGCAAAGGGTTTTGCGTAGTCGAACAATGCTTCCATCTTTTAGACGACCATCTACAATCTGGCCTGTAAACTTTGACGGCAAAAGAGCTTTCTGAAAGTGCACACCATCGGAGAGATGCACACGATGCTGGAGCTCAGAGTTCAACGCAGATCGAAGGGGAACAATGTTGAGAAGTTGGACTATTGGTTTGGTATCTGTACAACCCTCAATCAAAATAGAGATTCCACCATATGTCAAAGTTGCAGCCATGATCAAGATTGTTCCCAACACACAATGCGATTCTGCACAATGAGCTAAGTCGCATTACAATATTTCTAAACCTTCTGGAAAGAAAAGTTAATAAAAGTGCAAGCGTTTACATTGAGGACCGGCAAAGAGAACAGACATCGTCAGGTTGTGTGTGACGAGAACAAGTACATATGAGATCAAAAGGTATACAAAGATAAATATTGATATAAACAATATAACACCGTTTTTTGGCAAAAAAAATTGTAATTTGCGGGACATACTGTATTTTTTTTGGCAGAATTCTATTTTGTTTTAAGGTATAGGGTTTAGGGTTAAGGGTTAACAAACACATGAAAAAGTTAAGTATACTCCTATGAAATGAAAAAAACCCATAGTAACTAAATACTAAATAACACAATTATTTAAATACAAATATTAATCCCATAAAACAATCAATTAACTAGTTAAGCAACAAATTATGCAAATAACTACCTATAAATATAATACATATAGCAAGGAGTTAAAGCCGGATAACACTATGATTACGATTTTTTTATGTGAAAGTATTGATTATTAAACATTATATTATATTTCCAAAATGCTATCTTGAATATAATTATGTATTAGACTGTGAAAGATTATAAATGTCGCATCAAATTCTATTTAAATAAAAACGGGACATTAGAGTATGTGGCTAATTATCCATAAATTCAAAACCAATGTACGGTGCGGGATCAAACTCACGACCTATGGTGGCACCCAGGCACTCGAAAATCTAAATCAATTACGTGCAAAGCAAGGGATAAGAATGACTCGATAGCCAAAAAACAAGAATAATTTAATTCACCTGAGAGTCTTTATTTATGATAGTGTTTACCTTGTTGAGAGCATTTATTTATGAAGAAGAATACTCATCCGGTTTGGGGCGCGATAAGTTGAAGCCTTTTTTTTGTGCCCGAACAAGACAATTTCTTGCCTGAACATGCTGATATGAGGTGACATATGTTCCAAAACTTAGGTTCTTACTAAAGAAATTACATCCTCAAGGAAAATTCCTTTTTAATATTATTACTCTAAATTATATTTACAAATTTGATATTATAATCAAATAAAATTTAAAAATTATATTTACACATTTGATATTATTTATATTATCAAATAACAATAAACTACTTATATATATAATACTACACATTGATATAAGCGTCTACAACCATTTTAACTAAAATAAATTCCAAAATTAAATGTGTATATAAGTGTTTCATATTGATAAAAGTTTCAATACATTATAAAATTAGCATATAATCCTATTTAAGGTTTATTTGTCCTCATAAATTTCTGTAACTCTGTATTATCAAGCCCACTAATACAGTGACATTTACAATAATAATTATAAAATTTAAATTCAAACCAGCCCCAAGACCTCATATTTTGAATTGGCATGTGACTTCCACCAAATTGCCACTGTTTTACTCAAAACTGGTTTGTAATTTGGTTACCTACCTAAGCAAACGTGGAAAAAGAGTTTAGAAGCGTCGTTTTTTATTCTTCTTCGCTTTATTGAGAATATTTTTTAACTTTTCTGGACAAATAAATCCTGTTGATTTGGATTAGTGTACTTAGAATGATTAAAGCCCGCAAATGCTCAAAGTCACCGTAAATAAAGTCGAGATTCATCTTGTATTTTATGAAATATGCGACCATTAACACCTATACACACCTGTAAGACCTGGGATTTTAACCCATACAAAATTTCACATGTAAGACCTGCGATTGGTACAGAATGCAATTCAGTATGAGTTTCAGCCATTTTCAATAACAAATTTAAGGGACATTCAACCTTTAAGGCAGTTCTAGCATTTTTCTTTTCCTTTTTCTTATAGGAGAGTAATCCGGAGTCTAGAATATACAGATTAACAATAGAAAAATGTGGAAGGATACCTAATGCACATGAACTGTTTGAAAGAATGCCTGAAAATGATGTGGTATCAGGGACTGCCTAATGGTTTGTTAGATGTAGTTGCAAGCGCTCTAGCAGACATCTATACAAAATGTGGAAGCATACCTAATGCATATGAAATGTTTGGAACAATGCCTGAAAATTCCTCTATTCATTATGCTTTCATGGATGTCCATACCCTGTTGTAAAGCTCCCATTTTGGCACAGGCAGGGAGAATGCTGACAAAGGCTGTGGAATTTGGCTTTACATCTGCCAATTGTAATTGCATGAATGTTTGTAAGTAATTATAACACATTTTTAACAAATCCATTTTGGGCATATCTTGTAATCATGACTGTCCATGACACTACATTTTTTTGAGGCATTCTGTCAAACAGTTCAGGATAACCATGTCTTCTGTATGCTGGAATAATTGTATCACCTGTGAGCAATGAAAGAGTGGACTGTCTTTCCTTGTGAAACAATGCTCATGAAAATACAGGTCTGCAATAATTGAAGATATGTAATATTCAGAGGGGTTGTGTCTGGAAAAGAATCAGATTGCTTACTTAGTTGAGAATTTAAAATAGAAACAGAGATATTTGGAAATGGTCTCATATGAACCGTCTTATCTTCTGTAGAAACAAAAATTGAGAAATGTCACGTATCCAAGTGTTGATAGCAAAGACATAAATCAGAAATTTTTATCAAGGTCAAGTTCTCAAAACACTATCAAGATAAACTTAAACCTTCTCCATTTCAAAGAAATATAGTAATTGAAAACTACAGCTTGGCAATTATTTAGATAATAGGGCTAACAGTGCAATAGAACACCGCTATATATATAAGATTGCAGAGTGAAACGTTCATTGACATATATCAATGCAAGAGATATAAACGATGATATAAATTAGAATATGTTTTCATCACCTCCATAACCAAACAGGGAGATGGACAACTACTAAAATACTCTAAAAAGCTAGAAGATGGATAGCTAACCTTTAAAATGCCCTTCTTCTAATAAAAGCTGGAAGATAGACAGAAAAAATAAATAAGAGAAAACAAAGAATATATCTTAGATTTCCCAGCTTACATGGATTTGCAGGCACCTGGGTCGGTAGGACATCTAAAATAAGATGAAAAAAATTCTCCAGGATTGTCCTACATACATAAATATATGATCAAATTTTTCAAGATCTGTACCTTCCGAATTTACAAATTCTCCAACTGCATGAATCCTTTGAAACCTAATTTCCAGCCTGTCCTAGCAGAAATATCACCATAAAGAAACTCCAGCAATCCTTTAACATGTAACATAGAACACTGCTGGTATCATGGCACTCCTTGAGATCACATTTCTTCGAGGTATTCTATCAAACAGTTCACGTGCATTTTCAACAAATTCATATTGTGCATATCCTGCAATCATGACATTCCATGAGCCCACATTTCTTTGAGGCATTTTATCAAACAGTTCATGTGCTTTGTCTATGCTTCCACATTTTGCATACATGTGTACCAGGAAGTTGTAACTACATCAGTCAAAATTCCTCTATCCATTATGTTTTGATGGATGTCCATACCCTGTTCCAAAGCTCCCATTTTGGCACAGGCAGGTAGGATGCAGACAGAGGTTGTGGAATTTGGCTTTACATCTGCCAATTGCAATTGAATGAATCTTTCGAAGTAATTATAACACATTTTCAACAAATCCATTTTGGTCATATCTTGCAACCATTACTGTCCACGATACCAAATTTTTTTCGAGGCATTCTGTCAAACAGATCACGTTTGTGGGAACATGGAAGCTGACTCTGGAGAAATAATGACATGCCAATTTAATCTGACAGTAATAGTTTGCCGTCCCACCAGTTTGCAACTAATACGAATAGCCGAAAATAATAGTGCACTGCCAGAGCCAGGTGCACACAACGTCTCTGAAGATTACATATTTTAAATTATTGCAGACTTGTATTTTAATGAGCATGGTTTTCATAAAGAACATATTTAAATATATGTCCAGTTCAGAGTTTTGATACATGCACTTAAAGAGTTTGACCAAGTGAAATGATGAGACAGTTTGTCATGGAATACAATTATTGCAGCATACATAAAACATGGTTATTGTCACAAGGCTCTCACACTGTTTCACCATATGCAAGAAACAGGTCTTCAACCCGATCAGCGAGCTAAAAATGTCACTTACTTAAAGGTTTCGGTATAAGGAAAAACATGAGCAAAAGAACAAGCAATCCAATCCTATCTTATGAAATTAAGGAGAATGGAAAGCAAATAAAAGAAAATTCAAGCCCTATATAAACATCAGAACAAAACAGCGAAACCCCAACCCTTCACAGAACATTAACCCTGCACATTTGATTGATAGACCATACATAATAATAATTTAGAAACATGCACTCTGTACTAACATACATTTCGTATAAAAACTTGTCATCTTGGTCAAGATAATGCTTTGTTCCTACTGTACGAAATAAAGGAGAACACAGAGTCTCAGTATTTAAAATTTGAAAATGTATAAACCTTCTGCAAAAATAAAACTGGCACTACCCATCAAAATTTTTTTATCATAAAACTTTCAATATCTCCTTCTGATGATAGTTTTAAGCAATCACTTTATTTACAGCGCCCAAAAAATTGGCACGTATAGCACATAGCATCCTAGCTACAGTTATAAGAGAAGCATATGAAGTTATTAAGATATAGCCATAAGACGGATAATATGACGATAGGAAAGCTAGTTAAATGCAAAACAAAAGAAACTATGAAATGTATCTTTCTAAAGGTTTTTTTACATTAAAAAGATTGACAAAGCGGCAATTGTACAATGAAGCAAGTCTCAAACTTAAGGAAGTAAGAGCTATCAAAAACATAAGACAATGTTTTTTTGATCGAACAACTGAAAGAGAACACAGTAGATGTTTGCAGCATATAACCACCTAAATTACTTTTATGTACAAAAGTTTAATGGAGCATGTCAGTACTAGTTCTCATTTTTTCTTGGCATTTCCCTTTTTTCCCTTCTTGACATTAGCAAGTTTTTTTGCCCGATGTGGTTTTTTCCCTCCAGCATGTATTGCCTCTGCAGTTATTCCCATCTTTTTCAGTTTGTGAGCAGGTTCGTACTGCACAACATCTTCAGGATGATCATATGCAAGGCCAAATCCCCTCGAGTTAGGGCCCGCCGTACGGAACTTGGAAAGGTAAAGAGGGCAGGAAGGATGCAAGCAGAGACATTCTCTAACCAATTCAGCGATCACAGGTTTTGCCGGTTTCGATTGCCTGCAATGGAGCACATTGACCAAAAACTTTGTTCGGTTGAAAGAATCTTCCCGTTCCAAGTGCGGAGTGGTAATTGTCACACCGTGTGGAGGAAGAACAATTGTATTCCGTGTCTTCATTGCTGCAATTTCACAAGCAACCCAAAGCAACAGGAATGTAAATAAATAATTATGTAGAAGTTATGCAAGCCTCGATAAGTTCCATGCCGGAAAAGGAAGCCAAAAACATTGTTTTTTTGTTGTAGAGCACCAACAAGGAATCAAAGAAAAAAATTGGTGTGTCGTTTGTTTTGGCAGGCAGCTTTAAAAGCCTTGCCAATGGATAGTCTAACACCCAATAATGGGCATTCCGATGTGGCATCCCAGGGGCAACAACCCCTCAGCACACACCGAATCCTGCCATTGGTGAAGGCGCTTACCCCTTCATGCCGCGGTTGAAGATCGAAAGCAAAGAAATAGTGTTTTCATGCAACACATACAATAGTAAGATGTTTTAAGATAGACAAATTAACCCACATAATTAAGTATTTATGAAAATGTAGAAGGGGAAAAAATGCAAAAAAACAACACATAATCAATAACCAATTTTATAAACAATATGGTAGGGAATTTTCTATGAGATAAAGAAAAAAAAAGGTTATTTTTAGAAAAACCTTACAGTTCATGAACACAAAAACTAGATAAAGGCAAGTGAGACAGTTCATTCACAAAGAAGAATATCATATTCTATGAGCAATCTTAAAGTTCATGAACATCACAATTATATCTTTGCATTAAATAGTCAACAATGTGCATTGAATGGAATTGTGGAGTTCTGTAAACTGAAAGGAAATAGCTTTACATGAGAGTACATAAAGAAAGTAATGCTAAACAACAAGATCAGATTTGCACAAGACAATGTTTATTTCTTAGATGATTTATTCTACTAACACTCAAAGATATAATTTGGATAAATCAGTACTAATAGATGAGCATGTACTAATAAATGCCATAGTACTTATATTTGTGATTGAAAGTCATAGTAATAAAATAAAATAAAATAGGACCATTAAATGTGTGACTTGTACCTAATACTAGTGTGCAAGGGTCAATCACATAATGACACATGGTATGCACGACTATTAGTCACCCACGGGCTGTAATTTAATTCATAATGTTTTTCCCAAAAAAAGGTACCACCAATAGGACAAGCCATATTTTAGTTTGAAATTTAGAAATAGAAAACACAAAAATGTGCCTATAAATGCAAACAACTGAATCCAGCATTTATAGCATACAAACCAAGGACAAATCACATAAATACAACTTTTGAGGAACTCTAGCATAGACCTGCTGGTCTCATGGACTTGATTAAAATATTTCAATTAAATTCAATTAAAACCCTTATGGCAGGCTACATATTCAATAAAATGGCAGCAGCAAGAATAAAACCAATTTTAAGAACTATCCTGTAGCAAAGAAATAATAATCAAGCAAGTAACACTAAACAATAATGAAGCAAGAACCAGTAAGACACCTCTAGCTATAGAACACGCGAACAAGTAATGGCCAAGAGAAATTGCTACACTCATATTTATGTAAAGAGTTGAAGGGAAAGAGCAGCAGATGGGAATTAAGTGTGTAGTCATGGATTTTATTGCCTACAATAGTTATACAATGTAGTATTACAAAGTCCCTTAATGGAATGAGCTGGAGTGACAACTTATCAGGCCTTCTATAATGGAAACCCGAGTTCAAATCCCCACAGAGATGTTATAATATGTTAAAATTTTTGGAGTTTTACAAGTTATTAAATCCAGCAGACTACCACATCCAATTCTAGGTAAGGCCTACTCAATGAATAAAGGCAAACCCATTGTGGTTATGGCTTTAAAAAATTCTTGTATATGTATGAAGCATCTTCCAAAACAAAACAAAAAGATAAGAAAAAAACAACCATGATTTTCCTCAATTTCAACACAAACCTCCATACGAAACCTCTACACTCCAATCCTAAACACTGCGCTCCAACCTTGTTTTGTTCAGCCCAAGAAACTTCTTGATCTATCTTGCAGCAGCAACAATAATGTTCTATTTGCCAGTTTCAACTCAACCCTGATAGGATTCCTACATGCTTCAAATAACATCTAGTCTACAAAGCATTCGGAAAAATATTCTAGTGTTTTCACTTATTCAGAGTATCATGACTTCGAAGTGTCAATTTTCCAATCATAAATTTTGGAGCAAAGGAGGAAACACCAAAATGGTCCTCAAATTTGATCCTGCTCTAGCTTCTTCTAATTCCCCTATGTTGCAGCCTCGGTGACTCATGAGTACTGTGATCTTCATTTCCCTTGGTGGCTAGGGTAAAAGTGAGAGAGATTCTTAACCAGGCTTATAAGAAGACAAACAGTCCGAGCCCTAAAGGAAACAACTCGAGAACAGTAGGGCAGACCTGGGTTCAAACCCATTGTGGTTATGGCTGTAAAAAATTCTTGTATATGTATGAAGCATCTTCCAAAACAAATTAAAAAGATAAGAAAAAAACAACCATGATTTTCCAAAGAAAATGAAGGGACTAACCTTAATGCAAACCGCTTTACCTCGTCCACACACATCCTCACATCCGTGAGAGCAGCACTTTGTAAACTATTTACACTACCCTTGTCTCTGCCAATCGACTTCCTCAGAACTGATAATGAGGTTTGAAGATTGACGTTTCAGCTACACTAATCAATGCCCACTATAAAATGTGAAACCCTTCCCGGAGCCCTAAGCAAGGCGTTTTTAATTTTTTCTTGGTCTGAACCGTATTGTCTTCTAGGGAGGTCGCCATTCTTCCCCTTTCTTGCTGACGCAAAAGGCATGTCCACCTCCCCTCACGACTCCCGCAGCTGTACTCCATTTCTGGCTCCGAGTATGCCCCCCCTCCTTCGAGCATGATGCAGGGTTCTATGTTTTCCATGCATTCCGTCACTTCTCTGTCCGGGAAGATTTACCAATTTATATCCACAAAATCGACAGCTCCCATGCATCCGTCCATCGTCGACCGATCCATCCTGGTCCACGCAGTCTCCTTCGGTGTCAGCAGGTCGAAGGCTTCCCCACATAGTTCACGCCTTTCGGCGTAATTATTACACCACATTGTAATGTATGTGGCAATGCTTAAATACCATATGCTATTTTTATAATGTAACAGTGGAAATTAAACTCATAGCCACCATAGCCTATTAATAGGCTAATGCTATTATTTCGCATTTTAATGTAATGGATAAAAATAACCCCTCACCATGGCTCACCATGAGCCTAAGGGTCATTTGTAAATAAGTTGATTTGATTGAGTTTGTTCTAGCCAAAGTGTATTGCTTAGAAAGACAATTGTATAGATCACCAAATTAGGGAGACTTAGGCTCCAAATTGGGATTTTGTGTAAAAGGAAGATAGTCTTATAATTCTCCCATGTTTCCATTGGTGATAGTAGTTTTGTGATTTGGAGTAGATTTCCTTCATATTTCCAGTTCAGATTCTCAAGAATCAATTGGATCCTTTGATCACCGTTTCTACTTGGTTCGGAGTCCTCAAAGTCAACTGGGTATGTGATCACTTTTACTTATCAGTTCAGAGACTTCGGAGTCAATTGACAAAGTACATTGGTTTAGGTTGCACCATTACTACTTCATTCTAAATTGTATTATTTTACAATCGGAAGTATAATATATCAATTCACATGAACCCGAAGACATATGCACTGCTGAACTCCATTATCAATTCCTTTGTAGTGTGTGCATTTCTATATTTACATTGCATTGTTATTTGAGTTGAGGAGTAAAATATTACAGTGCCTTTAGGGGTCATTAACAGTTAGAAAAATTTAACCCCTATTTACGGATCACATGTTTTGAGTGAAATCATGCTGAAATGTCTTCCCGCATGGTCCAACGCTTTGGTACAGTGATTACTATGTATTCAACTTCCACTGAGTAATGAATTCTAGTTTATTATGGATAATTGTGGATGGATTATAATTGTTGACATGTCTGAATATGGTGATCTAATGGTGTAATTTATATTGGTTATTGTTTGAAACTGTTATGATTCCTTATTATATGTGTTTAAAAAGTGATTTTAATGCAATGGTCTAAGTATACTTAATTGATTTCTTGGTCAAATTATCATTATGGATTATGCAATGCTAACATTCTTGACAAGACAAACGCAAAGGAGGGACCTGGTAGCTACATACGCTTCGGTGTGAGCATTCAGTTTGAATGGACGAGGTATTAACACACATAACACTTGAGTGAAATATAAAGGACTACATTTTTGTTTCATTGTCTGGGACCTCTTTTCAAGTTGACTGCCAGGATGTTGCATGTAGATGGTGTATCGACTATATCTCTAGAGAATAATTGAAAGTTGGAGTGGAAGATGGACAAGACTAAGTTTGTGCACAGAGGTATTAGTACTGGACCTGGATTTCACATGCACATAAGTGGGTGGAAGATAATATTTATCATGAACTCTATGAGATGTTCTTCAGCTTTTTCCTAGTAGAATTATACCAGTGGTTGGCAGCTTACACATCAAAAAAGGCTTGGTGTCCTATATTGAGGATTTTGATGCAAGAAATATTACTCAGACTCTCATTTGATGCAGATGAGGAGTGGACTAGAGATGTATATCATTGGTGGGCTAGTGTGATGTTACGCAATTATACATTGGAAATACACAATTACCACATATTATGTTGCCTGAAGGAAGATCTGAGTTTAAGTTTTTTCACGAGCCTAGATGATTGTTACTTGTGCGTGATACCATTTATCTATTAAGATCTTGATAGTAGAACTTGATTTGGAGAGATTTCCTATGGCTATATAAATGCCCACTACATGCGTAGGGGAAGGAGCAGGTGTGGAGAAGGATGGCAGGACCTAGTGGAAGATAGACAAAGGGAAGAGAGATGGCTCAAGTATAATGAAGTGTGAGAGAAGGTAAATTGAAGTAAGCATAGTAGTCGAGAAGAATGATGGAATTGCGAAGGTTTTGAAGCTCTCGTGGAAGATAGAGGAGTATAGCATCATGTCCTCCCAACCTTGGGAAAGTGCAGTAAAGAGTCCCCATTGACTTCAGATGAGAGTACGTCAGAGGAGAGAATGAGAACTTGGAGCGTGCATCTAACTCAATCATGGCTACCTAGCCTTGTACGTAGGTGTTCCAGATCCAAAGGTAGTTATTGAAAGGATAGTCTAGTGAGGGTAATCAGGTAGATACATGTAGATATCATTTTGTGTTAAATCACGAAGTGCATCAGACTAGGAATGCGCCCATGGTAACACAACAGTAGTGCACGAATGTTTGGAAGTACTCTTGCAGGATTATTTTAAGGATCAACAATAGGACAAAGTATTGGTACATGCAGACAGTTGGAAGAACTTATGTAGGTGTTCCAACAACACAGAATAGTGGGTGTCTAGTTCAGTACTACAACTGGGACACAAGGAAGCTTGTCATCAGGATTGCGTAACATAGCAACAATGGGCATAGGAGGATCAGGAGGGTTAGGTTAACAGCCTCCTAGAGGAAATCATGGTGGAGGATATCAATATCTGGTCCCAATCTAGGGCAATGGTTCCACCACCACCACCACTGATCACCCTCATCAAACCACCTCTATAACCACAATAAACACCTCAAGTCTACTTTTCCAGATGTCAATCCCACTTACTAGAGTATAGAGGTATAGAAGATGCAAAAGAACATGTGCATAAGTGTGAATTACTATGGCACACTAAAGGGAATTACAACTTTAGATAGGAAGGAAAGCCAATTTTCCACTATGCTTCAAGTGACACACGTGCATATTTGGTATAGGAAGTATGACCCACACCAGACTGTGGTGGACTATAATGCTTGTGCACTACATTTTTGGCTAAGTTTCACATCCTAGAGTTTGAGCAGTAGAGCATCAACGTGCTTAAGGATATCAAGCAGATCATTTTTATGAAAGTGTGAGAGAGTATGACACTCATTTTAAGACTCTTGTTGTCCAAATTATCTTATGATATTCATCCAAGTCAACATGCACAATGGTTTTTTGGGGGATTTTTGACTCCGTTCTGAAGGGATTTATCTCATAAGACATATATTGGATCCATGTGCAAGGCCCTAGAAGAAGCTCTGCTATGTGCTAAAGTAGTCGAAAGTGTAGACACTGAGTTGAGTCCTTTTTTGGAAGCGCATGGATAACAGCTATGGACAAAGAAATTGGAGAAGCTCTCTGTCCAATTCTACACATGAGACTAAAATACTGGTATATGGTGCACTAATTGTGAAGTTGAGGGACACACTAAGGATAGTTTCCTGCGTAGGATAATGCACGTTGTTATTATAGTCTTGTGATATTTTTCATAAGAATCATGATGTGTGAAATGTCCCGCTTTTGAATGCATGATTCAGAAGAACATGTCCATGTATTGTAAAATTTGTGATGCCTATACCCATGATATGAGTTGATTGTCATACTGATTGACCATATCCATGAAGGTCATTGAAATATTGGATTGTGCCAGACCAATGTGGCAAGAGGATCAAAGGCGCAGGAAGGACAAAAAATGAAGAGTGCAATAATGGAGGATAATAGGAATGGAGGCTTCTGAGGAGGATATAGAAGTAATAGGTTGTGGTGGCAGAAGAGGCAAGTTTCATGCATGGGGAATGTTGTTATACTTGTGGGTCCCCTTGATCATTACCAACTGTGATTGTCCATCAAAATATAGTCTGCACATGGTGTGGGAAGTAGGATAAGTTAGAATGATTTTTGGATTTGTATGAGCACATGAGTAAGACCAAGAATAAGGACAAGGGTACGGGATGATCAAGGTACAACACATGAATGATGATTAGTGGATGCCTAATAAAATGCCTTGATCTTGAGTTACAAACCATGTTGGTTACTACATAGCACGCTGAAGCAACACGCGCACATGAACCTCTTGAAGGTAAGCCACTCATCATAAGAGAAGATGTTATACATTCTAAGTATACTGGATATCCACTCATCAGAAGGAGGTATATCAAGAGACCATGGGAGTAATGAAAGATTTGCAAGGTGAAATACAATGCTTGAAGGAACAGGCACGCAGAAAGAGAGCATATTTTTTAAAGAATGACTGGAGCTCCCGTAGAAGGATGTGGATGATTTGAATGGAGGTATGTAAGATGTTGTGACAAGAGAATATCATTCCTATGTTAGGGTAATGGCTGTGAGAAAGGTTCTGCACACTGTTGGAGTAGAGTGTGAGTGTAAGCAATATACTACATGTAAATTTTCCACCTACATAACCATGAGTATGATAAGGAGATTACATTTGGATGCAATAATTGATGGGTGGTTGGTAAGTAATATATCTATAGATACATGCACTGAGGTAAATGTGATTGAATTTAGATACATGGAATCAGATGGGGAGACCAACATTACAACCTTCTTCTAATGTGTTATATATGGTGAATAAGCCTAGGGCTATGCTTATTAGGGTTTTGAAGAATGCTTTCATTACCATTCAGGGAGCCAAGTTTACTAGAGACTTTGAGGTATTGGAGCTTGGCTGAAGTAGATAATTTTCTAGCATTACTTGGGTGACCCTGGTATTATGTGAATAATGTTGATTTATGCTTCAATAAGGGATACATAAGCTTTGAGAATAAGGATGAGTGCATGATTATACCTCTTTGATGAGGCAAGGGCTACACCTTACATTGAGCCCTTGAGTGAAGAATAACTAAACAAAATTTATGACGTGCACTCGTATGAGATCCTAAGAATATTGAACCCATCAAACGGAAGGCATGCTTCAGTGGGAAGATGCACACAATTAGTTAGCAACACTACAAGTATTTCTTATGATAATTGGTCTCATGGCATGTACGAAATGGTTGGCCACGAGATGAAAGGAAGAGTAACCAAAATGATCAGACTGTGCATGGTTAGGCACATGGGAAAAGTTCAGTTACCTAGATAAACTGGTGAATAAAACTTATAATCTTTCTTACACACCAATGGAGGAGCACTAGAAAAATGAAGGAAATCATATGAATATGTTGATTTATACATTACATGTAACAACAATGTGCATTGGTGGGATACACACGTAGAGATAACGTTTTGGGTTGGCGAGAAGTGAGAATCACCTTCTCAATAAGATTCACTATGGAGAAATTCACCTACACATATTTGTGAATATCATGGGAAGACTCCAGCTTTGGTACACATTCATAACTATGAGAGACTATGGATGTAAGGCCCAGAGGCTTTACCACCATCTCTGTGGGTGCATAAGTTATATTCCACTTTGCACATGGCTGCACACATGCGCTTGGTATGTACATGTTGAGATTAAGCAAGAAAGAAGTGCAAGCTATGGCGAGAGATGATTGTAGGTATTGTTCAAACCTTTGATTATTTTTCTAATAAAACCTCCAGTCCATGAAGCTTTGTAGATAATGAAGTGCATCACATTGGGGGATAGTGTGCAAAAAATAGAAGAGCTCATGCTTAGAAACTTACTTGGTGAACCTGATTCTCCAAGGCATACCTGGATATTAAGGAGACAAAGGAGATACAGATTGAGTCACACCTGGAAGGAGAAGGAAAAAGGTAAAATGGTGTACCTCATTGATGATGAAGAGGTTGATAACCTGGATGTTATCCATACAGAAGGTAGCATGTGAAGTAATGGACATTGTAGATGAAAAGGGACACACATACCATGCTCCAATGAAGACTAAGAAGGTTAACATTGGTACTGAAGATGTGCTAAAGGAATTCATCATTGGGGATTACTAGTCAGAACAGGAGGTAGAAAATATCATTGAGCTCTTGCATGACTTCCCAGGACTTATTTCCATGGGGCTATCATGAGGTTGAAAGGAGTGCACCCCTCATTAGGAGAGATGAAGATTAAGTTGAAAGAAGGTGCATGTCCGGTTAGGAAGAGGCCTTACAGGATGAATCCTAACTTACACGTGAAAGTGAAGGAAGAAATTGATAAAATGCTTAAGTCTGGGATTATTGAACCTATTGAATGAATTTGAGTGGGTTAGCCCATGGTTATAAGCATCAAGAAATGGATGGGAGGATCAAGATTTGTTATGGATTACATGGAACTCAATGCTGCATGTGTTATAGATCCTTTTCCTACACCATTCACAGAAGAAATCCTTGAGGGAGTTATTAGGGGCGTGAAATATATTATTTTACAGATGGGTTCTCATAGCTATCACCAGGTGCATATTGTGTGCGAGAGGATCAGGAAAAGACAACTTTCACCACTGAATGGGGAAGTTTTGCATATATTGTTATGCCTTTTGGATTAAGAATGCACCAACAGTATTCTCACACATTGTTGTGCAAGTCTTTCATGATTTTATTCACAAGTTCTTAGTAGGTGTATTTAGATGATTGGACTGTTTATGGTTTAGTCAAGGATCACTGTGATAATATGAGGCTCATGTTTGATAGAGGTGTAGGAAGTTAAGCATCTCTCTTAACATTAAAAAGTGTATCTTTGCTACACCCTTTGGAACTTTACTTGGGAACATCATTGCAAGGAAGGATTATTGTAGACCTCAGCCAAGATAGCTGTGATTTTGGGTTTAGAAGAACCTACCAATCAGAGTGAAGTGTGTGAGATTCTTGGGGCATACTGGATATTACAGAAAATTTATCAAAGGATATGTGAATATTTTTGCGCCACTAGAGGAATTTCTCAAGGCTAAAGGAAAGTTTCATTGGGGTGATGTGCGTATAGCAACATGCATTTGAAACTTTGAAGGAAAGATTAACTACTGCCCCTATTTTGCACTTTCCTTATTGGAACAAACCCTTTCATGTACATGTGATGCCTCTGGTATGGAACATTGGCGTAATATTGGCACAACCTGTAGAGGGTAATGTGGATCACCCTATATGCTTTACAAGCAGGAAGTTGACACCAACAGAGTATAATTACACTACCATTGAGCACGAAGCATTGTCTATGATCTATGTGCTTCATAAGTTTTGACAATACTTGTTGGCCACCTCATTTTATCTTTTATACAGATCATATGACATTGAAATACTTAGTCAACAAGCTTGTTTTGCAAGGGCACATCATAGGTGGATACTTATCTTTTAGGAGTTTGATTTCACAGTTGTTGTAAAACCAAGGTAAGAGTAATTCAGGTCCTGATCATCTATCAAGGATCAATTCTGGTGAGGATGTGTAGAGTATTGAGGACACAATGCCTGATGCACATTTATTCAGGTTGAACCATGTGCCCACAGATTTGGAAGATATAGCCGTATGTTTTACACACTGGATTGGTGCCATAGAAGGGATGAAGACATTGGAGAAAAAATATCTTGTTATTCGTGGCAACACCTTATAAATCATTGGAGGAGATTTGTATAAAATGGGTAGAGATGAATTCTTTTGTGCCATTAGTGTGTTCTAGAGCATGAGCAGTGAAGCCATTATGGAAGAGGCTCATGGAGGTATTGCAGGAGGACACTATGCATCAATGCAACTTGTGTGCAAGATCCTTATTGCTAGAATTTATGGTGGGAGACCTTGTACAAAGATACCAAGGCTTATGTGAAAGCATGTGATCATTTTTAGTGCTTTGGGAAGCCTGGAAATAGAGATGAGATGTCCACTTATGACCTATAAGTGAGCATGGAACCTTTTGAGAAGTGGGCTATTGAATTTTGTAGGACCTATTTCACCACCCGTGTGTAGGACTGGAGTGCACTACATTATATTACTTGCATATACTATTTGACCATAGGTGGGAAGAGGAGCGGCACCTACAAAGGATTGTATTGTAGCCACAACAGCAAGGTTCCTTTGGGAAAACATTATTAACAGGTATGGTTGTCCATTAAGCTTGACCAGTGATAGAGGAACTCATTTCTTAAATGAGACAATCAAAATTATTTTGGTAGAGTTTATGGTGGCACACCATAAAACTACCCCTTATCACCCTCAAGCTAATGGTACTACAGAAGCTTTCAACAATATTTTGAGCCATAATCTTAACAAATATTTGTGATGTTGGAAGAAAGGATTGGGATGATAAAGTGTCATGCTATACTTTGGGCTTACAAAACCACATATAAAAGGTTGAACAAGGCCACACCATTTCAGTTGGTGTTTGGCATATAAGCAGTACTACCAGTTGAGTTTTTTTTCCATCCCTATGTATTGTGCACGTAGGTGGGTTATCAAATGAATAGGATATGGAAGAGCACATTGAGAAACTAATGCAACTAGATGAGTGGTGTGTCATTGCGTGTTGGAAATAGAAGACTGAGAAAGCATGACAAAGGCCTGGCATGATAGGCACATTAAGAACAAGACATTTACAATTGGCAAGATGGTCCTTCTCTATGACTCCAAGTTTGTGCACCACCTAGGAAATTAAAGGTGCATTGGTTGGGACCATTTTATAGTAACCAAGATACTTGAATCAGGCACATGTTAATTGCAAGCACTGGATGGCACCATGTTTCTTGGTTACTTCAATGGGAGTAGGCTGAAGCCCTATTATAAATAAGCTTCTTGGTGTTTGTAATAAGGCAATATTGTCCACTTAGATTAGATTTCCCTTCTATGTTTTGTTGTTATATTTCAGCTATTGTTTTCGTTACTTTTGTTGTTGTAATAAACGTGTGCTTGCGCACAGGAAGCTAATTACTATCCATTGAGTTCATGCATAGAGGACTGCACATAATTTTAGTGTGGGGTGAACTAGGTGTAAGTATCTTGTGATAAATTTGCAAGTTAAATGGTACACACGACTATTGAAAGGTGGGATGTCGTTGGAAAGATACATGAAACTAAAATAAAGAGGTGTCATAGGTTTCGAGAATAGTGTTTCTCATGAAGAATTTCTCAGAATTAAAGACCACACAAGGAAGAGGCCACACAATGTAATGCAAGGTAGGAAGTAGTAGGATTAACTACTTGGTATAAAACATAGAGGGAAGATGTGTTGTGGCGTAGGGAAGCGCACACAAGAATGCATGTGGCTTAGAAGTAGTAAGTGTGCCAGAAGGTTATGACTATACAATTTTAGCTTGCATAAGAAAAAGAAGAAAAAAAGTGTAAGTAAATGTGTGAAGAAAATGTAATTAAAGTTGTAATACAATGGTAGGTGAAGAGAATTAATGCGGAAAATCATGAAAATATATTAAAAAGGACGATCGGAGTGTAAACCATTGCAAAGAGCTTGTGTAGAAGAGAGTATTTACAAACCTAAGGAAAATTTGGCACGACATGGATTAGAACTCCTTCGAAGGAAGTGTTAGAGCATGGAAAAGGCGCGAGGAGAGAAAAGAATACGGGGTTCAAGGGTTGAATTGCAGAGCTAGGATTTAAGAACATAATTGGCATCTTTCAGGGAAGCGAAATTGAAGGGAGAACTGAAGTAAGTAGAAAGTTAAGGAGATGAAAGACCAAGGGTGTGAACAATCGACACATAAGTGAGTAATTTGATACCTAAGGCACCCTAAAAGTTGAGAAAAATTTACAATTGGTTTAACAGTTAAACAATGACACCCAATAAACCTACCATCGCACCATCAAATAACAAGGGGAAGAAAAACATGTGACCGAGGAAGCACCAGATGAATGGTTTGTGGAGATGTAATATCTAGGTGAGGTTATAGAAGGAAAAACCATGGAAGTCTCAGTTTAAAAAGTGTAAGATTAGTGATTACAATCGTTGCTCATAGAATCATGAGGCATAAATTGAGAAGGACATGGTCATCAAAACTAAACAAAGGAAAGAAACAGGGCAAAGGATTTATGATGACTCAATGCATATGACCTCAGAGAGTGTGGGAGTGCTTCAACTTTACGAGCTGCCATTCTTTGGAAAAACAGAATGCTTGTACCAATGGTTGCTGTCACGAGTCCATGAGGACTTATTTTATTTTACAGGAAGGAGAATGCACCTCCACTGTGTAATTAATAGGAAGGGTGACAGGATTACCGCACAACTTGAGGAGAAGAGTTAGAGCCAGACTTGGATGATGATGTGGGCGTTGAGGCCAGTGAAGTTGAACTAAAATATCATAAGGGAGTCATGTGATGGATGTAGTAGGTATAAGTGACCTTGGAACAATGAGTGGCCACGTGATTGGTAAACTACAAATTAGGTGCATCTAAGTGATGGAACCAAGTGAATAAGAGATGGTTTCATGTTGCACATAAGATGGAAAACAAGACCTATTACAATATTGCACAGTACATCACTGAGGGCATCATTAAAGAGACGTGCATACAGGAGGATAAAGGTGAGAAGATTACTTGGGGCACCATTTTTCTTCTTTTGGTATTCTATGAAATTGGGGTACTAGATGGGCCCAAGGAAATGATGTGGGTGTATCCTATGGAGCAAAAATCACCATCTCAAAGGTTTGTATAATTCACTTGTGATGGTAATATCACTAGAACCTACAAATAAAGGGTGGATAAGTGGTATAGAAGGATGCACAAAGTATTCAAAGATGAGTGGCGCGTGTCGAGAGAATTTCCCTTGGTCCTGGATGACCAAGAAAATTTTATAGCCTATCAAAATTTTGTTAGGAATATTTTATATGAAGAATGGGGAGAAAATCCCATCGTGTAAATTGCTCATTCATTTTTACAACAAGATATTTCAAAGATTCTATGAATAGGTTGTATGACATGAAGAAATTAAGATTTGATACAGATAAGGCAGACACAAATTATCATACACTACGGAAAAAATATGTCTACCCCAACAAATTTTTTATGAAGAAACAATGGAGTATGATGACATTAATATTACTCTTGAGACCCTGGTAGTGGGAAGATATGGAAGCTGCACGAGTATACATCTATCTGAGGTGCAGGTTCCAAGATGGGAAACATGTTGATGGAAAAGATATGAAACTTCCAGGACCCCCAAAAGGGTAATCAAATGTTCGGCACCAAGAGGATGTGTGAGATTACTCCTCTAAGGTAGGAAGAAGAAGAAGTAAAGAATGATAGTGAGGAGGAGGCAGAGAAGGAGGAAAATGGTGCGCTAGACCAAATCCATAGGAGAAGGTCAAGGATAACACAAAAAGATAGTGGTGTAGGGACCTCAGAGCCTGTTGAGAAGGTCACCAAGGGTTAGTCCAGTAAAACCAAGTCCTAGAGAAGAAGACCCCTCCAGTAAAGAGAAGCCAGATAGTTGGTATCTACTGTAGATATAATGAAGAAAAATCTGAGGAAGAAGGTGCACATAACAAAGAGACTCCAATCATTCATGATGTGGAGGATGATAAAGGACCTAGGGATGAGGGTGGCACAACATGATGTAGAGGTACCAAGTGATCGCGAGGAAGGCCCCACCAGAGAAGATGAAGAAAAAAAAGAGAAGTGAGGGTGAACCATCTGGGGAACATGGATAACTTCTGGATGAGGAAGGAGGAGGTATGCACTCAGGTGCATAGATACCCGGATACCCATAAGCAGGTACACACTGGTGGAAGAAGGAGAGAGGAGGTTTTGTGCACCCTAGAGGTTGGGTACATCGATGATCCTAGCAAGATAATACACACAATATTTTAGAGAATGATCCCCATAGAGAAGCTATATGAATGGGAGATGATTAATCCAGAGGGTTCAACTATGTGCACCATAAAGATGATTTCTTGGAGCATGTAGAACCACATGAATGAAAGCTAAATTTGACATAAGTGATGAAGATTGTGTAAGGAACAGGATGAAGAAGGTGCCACATGCGACCCATGTGACTGTAAGGACCACCAAGCTCACTGATGAATAAGTTAGCAATGTATTAAATAAGATGGTAACATAAGTGGCTTGTAGAAATTTGGATAAGGGAGTTACCCTCAGGGTGATGATTGAAGATAAAAAGAACAAGGAACAAGAAGTGCAGTAGTTGATTGAGGCATGTGAAAAGGCAGAAAAGTCGCACAAAACTTTACATTTGTAAAGGTCAAACATATTACAAATTCCATAACCACAATAGTGCACCTAGATTTAGGATAAAAAGCTCGGGACCAATATCCATGTCATCACTGCATTATTTGGAAGACTTACTGAAAATTATTCTGTCAAGAGTAGAATTATGCACATGTAGAGACCTTTAGCACGAAGAAATGGTTATACTATAGAAGAAGAATAGAGTAGTAGTGGTGTGAAATATTGTGGAATACGACGTTATGGTTACCAACTTAAGGGATGAGCTAAACAAGGCAAGATTGAGGCACTAAACAACTACCAAGACCCTAACCCTATCCTTAAAGCGTATACCATCAATGAATAAAATGAGGTTTCTAGTGGCCAAGATAGGATGAAAAAATTGGGTGACGAAGATAAGATGGCTGAAATTGTGAAGAATACACGATGCACTCAAGACAGTAAAGGAGGCATGTTGAGACCAGGCTTAAGGAGCTTACAGGTCATTAATTGCCCAAACAATGGATACATTTGAGGGAATGATCTTAGGCCTTGCATGGGGGTTATTAGAGAGCTCAAGGACAAAGGGAGAGAACATGGATTGCGTGTGAGATACCAGATATTGTTGAAGCAGTTCTAGATCTCGTAGTCAAAGAGTTGACAGAGTGGAAGAAGTTAGAAGCCACAATCAATGAGGAATTTTCTGAATTATTGTAGCCATCTCAAGAGTGAAGCACACCTGATTATTATTTATTCATTTGAGTATGTATTCATTCATCTAACATATTATTTATCCTTTGACTATTATTTTATTCATTCATACTCTTGGAGGGATAAGTTCGAGCACCCAATTACTGAGGATGGGAAATGTATTTAGTGTAGGGATAATGTTGAGCAGGAAAAATTCCTAAGTATGAGCCACACATGGATGATTTGGTGTCACATGCAAGGAATGAACGTTTTGGGGTACATGCATAGAAGGTTGAGAAATGACATGTGCAAAGGTTTGCGCTCACAGATAGAGAGAATTCGGGACTTAGCCATTTCGTTGAGCACGGGCTAAAAATAGAAAAATCAAACTTGGAGTGTGGATCATAGCAAGCGGGAAAAACAACATGCAGAAGTCAAGGATTAAAGCACTCATGTATGGAGGTTAATAATAGGATTAAATTAATTTTTATTTATAGGAAAATATATTATTAGTTATTTTTTAAAAGAATGCAAAGGATTGTACGCATGGCTATTTTTAGGAAAGAAAGCATGCAGGCTATTTTTGTAAGCACGCCTATTATTAGGAGAGTGCATGGGTGGTGAAGGGAAAGTACCCACCCCTATATATACTTGTTGTATGTCATTGTTGTAAGTAGTCTATGGATGTTCTAGTAGATCCTTGTTGTGAGTGAAGTACATATTGTAAGGTTTGACACTTGCGCACATGGTTCTACGCACATTGGTACATTGACTATTTTGTATTCAGCTTCCACTGATGTAATGTGTTTTAGTATACGATGGATTATTATGGATAGATTATGGTTGTGGATATGTATGAATTATGGTGAACTAATGGTGTAATTGATTTTGGTTTTTGTTTGTATTGTTATGTTTCCTTATTATATGTGTTTCCAAAATTATGTGAATGAACTGCCTATGTATAAATGAGTACTTAGTAAAATATCATAACAATTTTGCATGCTAACACATTGAAAAGCAAACAAAAAGGAGGGTCTTAGTAGATGCACACACTTCGGGTGAGCATTCAGGTCTAGCTAAATGGAATGCCAATTCGCTTAGCACTTGAGTGAAACTAAAGACTACATTTTGGTTCCATTTTCAGGACCTCTTTTCAATTTGTTTGCCAGGATTTTACACATTTTTTGCAATGCCACCTCTTAACAACTTGATTGTGCCAATAGTAAAATCCCTATACTATTTCCATTTTGTTTGAATAAATTATCAATTTATGTGAGTTTACTTGTAATACCCAAAGAAGCATTATATATGAGAGATTCTTGTTTTATAAAAGTCTCCATAATATTATGTAAGACTTCATATGTTATCACTTTATCTTTAGAATGCTTGTTGTTCTTATGTATTGTTGTTTTTATAAAATCCACGGAACACTTGCATTGTGTCATGGATTCTTAAAGTCAATAACACACTAAATCGGTGTATTTCAACTTGTCTAAAACTTGTGGAACACCTGCATTGGTTTCCAAAAATTTTAAGTCCACATGATACTATAGTATTGTACCACGGAGTTACAAAAACTGTGAAACACTAAAGTAGTGTATCACGGAGTTAAAAAATCCGTAGAACAAATGTTTTATTGCATATTATCCTAAACCACTTAGATGATTTATGGATTGTAATTCCTTTTTTACAAAAAGGTGACTTGGTAGTGTTTTTTGGAACAAGCTTTATATATTTGCTTGCTAGCCTAAATCTTCATTGGATGATTTATGGATTGTAATTCCTTTTGTATAAAAAAGAGACTTAGCATGTTTCCCTACTTAACATTAAGGGGGAGTGTTGAGTTTTTAATATTAAGCGAGAAATTGACTTAATAGAAACCCACCAAAGACTAACTGTCATGGAATATAAATTATGATTAAAACATAAGCATGGTGGATCCACATAATGTATTGATAGTGTTTAAATTTAAATTATAAGAGTGACCCAAATGGGCCACCCGAATTGATATAAATCAAGGTGATCTCTTTGATATTGAAGTGACACATAACACACAAGAGGTGTGACATATGAATGCAAATAATAAGAGTTGTATATGCAAGAAAATTGATGATACATGACATGTGAAAGATGTGAAGTTTAATCTCTACACATGAGCAAATGTATATGAAAATTTATAATTCCTCTTTAAAGGTGTAACTGTTGTGGATTCAAGAAAATATTGGGAGTTTTGGGTGAAATTGATATTCTCAATAAAGATAAGTAATTTTTCAGTGGGTTTTTTTACCGAAATGTTTTCCCACTTAAATCTTGTGTTTTGTGTTGCATTGTGTTCATTTACGTTCACTATTATGGACTACAATATGTATTCTACTATCTATAATTAAATCTATAAGTTAATTCATAATAAATTACTATACATTCATAAAATATAATCTTTGTCAATTTAATATGTTGGATATATAATATGTGATATTATTTATCCTCTGCATTCCCTAACACTAATTACAGGACAAAATAGTTCCCCTATGGTGTTTTTGATACTTAAGGTTAGGATCTATGCAATGGAAATGTTTGTGGGTGATATGGGACAATCTCAAGGGCTGATAATTACTTGAGTCCTTATTCTAGTTGCCATTGTTGTTTGAACAACACACGAGTGTGAATTAGAGGTCAACTAATGCAAAATATAAATAAGAGTACTTAGAGAGATGTGCATTGAGATAGAATGTGATCTATATAGCCAGGAAAGTTTTCCTAATGTATATTTCACACATAGTGTGTGTTAGGGGGTACAAGGTAGACATTGGCTTATTTTTCTGTAATGATTAGTCACGGGGTTGATTTCGTGCCTTGGTTTGTTACATGAAGTAGGGAGTAATCTTTATAATAGGTTTAGATAATCGAATACAATAGATCACATATGGAAAGTGCAAGGGGGTAGGGGTGGACTGCGGTCTTCCCTCATGTAGAGTCAAGTTAGAATTATCATGCCCTGGTTCATTATTGGATTTTAGTAAGGGGTACTGTACGCACCCAAATTTGAACGTGCTACATTGTCGGAAACGGTTAAAAAATCCCCAATGATGATTCATGTCTTTTCCAAAGGTATTCGAGCCCCTTTACCTCTTTGCAGTTCATATTTGTAGCTTATATTACCTTACTTTGCCATTTCCTGATTTTTCGTAGCTTTCCACATTGTTTTTCCTTTAGTTTTGGCCTTTGGTTACAAAACTGCCACCCTATTTGGGTGGTAGTTGTGCAACTGCTGCCCAAGTAGGGCAGTGGTTGTGTAACTGCCGCTCTGCACAAGGCAACGGTTTCATGCGAATTGACCTAAAGTTTCCAGAAGTGAATTGGATGCGTGCTAACCCACTCCATTTCACATTTAGTGCACGTTTATGGGTCGATTGAGCTGATTTTAAGCTTGATTGATTTGTGTCAACCTCCTCTTCCACTTCTAATTTTTGATTGAGTGTTAAACTCCCTCTTCTTGTTGTGATGTGGCACCCCATGGCTGCCAAGTGTGTAGGAGTACCACTTAGCCAACCTTCTATGAAACCATCGCTTCTTTTGAAGAAAATGGCTAGAGATTATTTTGTGTATCTTGCTTAGTTGAGTTGCCACAATCTTGTTAGAAAATACACAACAAAGCTCTATTCTCTTGCGATGTCTTTCTTCTATTTGCATTACAACTAGACTACCATCAAGTTTTCATTGCTCCAACGCTTTCTTCTTGCTTCTTCCTCTGCATTATCAGTTCCCTAGACTCATGTGGACACAAAATATTGGTAAAGATAACTGAGGGGACAAAGTGATACCACAACTGGCATTGCCTCTGCACTGTAATTCCATGTTGGGGGTTGTTATTGAGTTTCTTCATTTCTTCATTTATTTCTAAACGTACGCACACTTATCATCTAGAGTAGAAAAAATCATTTTATTTGTTGCAAATAGTTAGATCATTTCCAATAAGCTTTCACATCTTCTATAAAAGTTTCTGGTGATAGATCCTTCCCTTCCTATCCCTGTGGATTTTTGAGGGAGTTATATCTGAAGGAAGCTTGCTATATCACCATAGATAATAACGAATATGTTGTAAATTATGGTTTCTATTGAATCTTCTCATATTCTATCCGGGAATTTGCAGGGGAAGAAAAGCTTCTCAGAAGCTTCAAATCTTCATGTTTCTTTGAGATAGGAAGAGGATTTGACAATCCACAACTATTAATTGGAAAAAGCTTCATTTAAATTAGAATAGATTTAATATAGTGTTACACAGATAAATAACTACATCCAACTATTTATTTGTATAGGATTAGAAGCAATTTATTTCTTCATTTCTTTATTATTCTAGAAATTTCCATAAAACACAAAAATATTTCTTTTAATTAGATTAATTTCTTTGCATTTCTTTATTTATTTTATATCAAAAATACAAAAAAATAGTGTATCTTTTATTTACTTAGATTATCTTGTTATTTACTTTCGTAGATTAAAATTACATAAATGCATACATGATCATTCCTAGACCACAACAAAAACAAACATATGATTGTGATCCATAGGTCCCCCAACCGAACGGGCCCGAACTTATCGTGGACATAGATATTGGAATTTGTATGATTGTCCTAAATAAACCATCGTGGTACTTTGATAGTATTACACAACTCAACACTTTAAACATCGAGGCTGAGAAGGCTTACAAATATTGGACTACCCCCGGTAACAGAGTATAAGATTCACATATGACCATTTAAGGACCACAACCACCAAGAGTTTATGGTTGTGATTGGCGGGTTCCCCAACTGAACAAGCCCGAAGACCAATTATATCTTAACATTGGATTACGCACACTAGTATTTAGGAAATCCCCACTTCCGCCAAACATTATCAGACAACTGCATGTTCTTGACAAAGAATCTCACAAGGCTATTGAGTTTTTGACTACTCCAACTCACAGTGCATAGATCTAGCGGAACCACACCTATCTCATTTATTATATGACCTTGTCTGGACATCATTATGAGGCGTCCACTGGTCACTTTCCACACATTCCATAACCAGTTGAAAGAGTTTCACACATATATATAGACAAACTTTTGCATGTGTGTATCATCCTCGATTGTTCCATCATGTCAATATAGGTTAGAGAGGCTTTCATTTCCCTTGATGAGCAGATACCTTTAGTGCCCATTGAGGACATTAGGTTGCCTTGATAACCTGTTTATCACATCCGCCTATATTCATCCTATTTCCGCTACATGTAGCCATCTATTCATTCTACATTGGTTGTCCCGACACGACCTCAGGAAGTCGAGTGCGACCGAAGGTCAAGTGTTGATTTTCAGTCATATAGGTACCTTATATTATTGTAAGATTCTTGGCTAAAAGCATATTTATTACTTATTATTATTTTCTAGGATGTATTTTAATCCTACCTTGTTCATAAGTATACTAATTTTTATTGGATGTACTACACATGGAATTATATCTTACCTTATTGGTTACTCATATGTTCCCTTTCATGAAGGGTAGGGACACTCTCAGTTTGAGAGGTGTACCGGGATCTGTAAGGTTCATGGTTAGAGATAAAGAAATCTAATGATACTCTCTCTCATTTGCATGGATTTAGCATTGGATGGACATTTGGTGAAAGGAAACATGGAGTCATGATCATGGTTGTGATGAATTGTATGCATGACATATATTGTTTTATTTTATTTGAGGCAAATAATTCTAAACATTAGATAATTCTAACTTATTAATTTGAACACCAATTATGATGTAACTATTTGTATTTAATAATGAGTGAAGAAGACTTATGTACCTTGTGACAAAGAAATTGTAATCGTAAGAATATTGAATTATTTACAAATGAGTATTGAGATCATGTATATGGAAAACATCATTTTATGAGAAATACATTTTGATTAATAATTGTGATATGAGATGTGCACTAAATGTAATGATTGATCATTAAGTCTTTATGGAATCTTGCATTTAACATAATTATCATCAATTAGTTAACATGATGGAAACACTAGAAGGATGATTTGGGAATAAGAGAATGAATGATAATATGCATTGTAAAAATCATATAAAAAATTGAATCACACATGCTTCACCTATATGTTAAGGATGTAAACATTAGATTGTATTGTTAGTAAAGTAATATTGAATTGGTCATTGATATAATATTTATATATGTTAATGTACTAATGTGAATGGAATGAATGTACATGCTTAAGGAATTAATTGCAATGCCTAAAATATTTGGATGAATAAGTAACATTTGAGATCGCGTAGGTAATTGTACCTTGTGGCTACACATAGTTAATTTAAATATGTTAATATTGAAGAAAATTCTATAAATTGAAATGTATGACACATCCTAACTTAAGATGCTAGATTAATTTGATTGTTAGTATTCATTTTATAATTCTTCTTACATGTAATTTTATGATTAGTAGGACTAGAAAATTGAGAGGCATTAACTTCCATCTCCAGTTATTTTTGGGAAGTTTGTAAATTCCTCTTACAAAAATAAAATGATATGTTTTACCGATTACCTGCTGGGGGTTACTACAATGAAGAATTAAAGACATCTTTGATCAAATTGGTACTAAACATATATCCACTATAGAATTTGAATAAATTCATAATGATCAAGATATTGTTGGAGTTTAATATTTTTATGTTGAATATGTTCATGATTAAAACATTCACATGGAATATTTTATAGGAACACATGTTGACATAATGCATAAATTCTCATGAAAAACTTCATGATTTATATTGGGAGAAGGAAGATTATAAAGTACTAAAAGTGGTAGCGTTGGAGGGTTGATACCAAATGAAATGGATGAATTTGAATTTGGCATATATATGTTATTATACTGAAACAATTTTTTCAATCCTGTAGTTATGATCTATGTGAGAATTCAAGTTTTTAGATTTCCAATCAATCATATAAGAAGAAAAGATGGAAATACACCAAAGATTCCATTACAGAATCCTCAAAATAAATAGAATGGGAATATTTTTGAAGATTTAGGAAATGAGAAACCTCCAATGTATTTGGAATGTGGTGAAACTCAAACAAAATAATATAAGTCATCATTTTATTGATTCATTTTTATGTTCCATGAATCATATGTAGAGGGGTATAAATTTTGGGATGACCTAGGAAAATATTATAAGGATGTTAATGATGTCTAAAAAGAAGATACAATTCCTATAAGGGACGATTACACATGGGAATTTTAGCCAAAGACTAAACAAGATATCAATGTCAATCATACTACATAAACAAAATTTGTGCAATAATAAACTATAGAACCTGAAGAAGAGAAGAATAGATGTGAAATTGAACAATTTATTAGACATAAAGTAAAAATAAAAAAGTGGAATTCCACATAGGTTGGATGTAAAGAAAGGCCATATATGTGTTTGATAAGTCATTATGAAACCTTAGGGATAGATTATATAATATGGGTGGTAAAGGCTACAAGTGTGGTTATCAGAGATAACTTTTCATGACTGAATGGTATATTCTCAATTATAGAAATAAAAATAATATATTAGAAGCACGCGTGCGCTGCGCGCAGCGCGCACACACACACACACACACACACATACATATACATACATATTTGCATGCATGCATGCACGCGCATGCACACACACACACACATGTGTATGTGCATGGAGATGGGGGACCAAAAATCGGCTAAAATCCAATTTTTGGCCATTTTGTACATAACACAAGCGCGGTATAGATCGTTTACATTATAATGCAGCCATGCTACGAAATGACTGTGTTATGATGTGATCACATTATAATGTGCTCATATCATACCACACTCACTCAATTATGGTTATAAAAAAATTATATCAATCTTGGGCGAAACTGAGCCATTTCATTTTTGTTGGACAAAAAACACTTTTAAACAAAAAAATGTGAGCGAGAAATAACGCAAACTTGTTTCTTGAGATTAATTATTTCTTGGAGAATGAATCAACCATGGCAAAGAGTCAAGAAGGTGATTTTTAACCGAGTTTGGGGTATTTTTAGTGACTAAACATGTTTTTTTATTACATTGTTCCTAATTCATTTATTTATTTTTTATATTTTCAGTAGATCCAATATCTTCACCTGAATACCCTCCTTCACCTATGGTCTAAGGTTAACAAAACCTACCTCAAAACTTCCTTCAATTCATATACATCCTCCTAATACCCAAGAAAACCCTTTCGAAGAGATTCAAAATAAAAAAGCGCAAATTCAAGGTTTAATAGATATTGTTAGAGTAGGCAGTTTACCTTAGCTCATGTTAACCTAGGTACTTTATTTACCTATCCTCTATGTGTGGATATTTTTTTTTATCTTATTTAGATATTATGAGGATATTATCTAGTTGTTAGGTATAGTTTTTTCTTTTGATCTATGGACTTGACTAGTTCTTTCCTTGATCTATGACCTTGACTATTTCTTAGATCAATCTTCCTTGCCTATACAAGCAATTCACCTCCTCAATTTATGAAATATAAGTTACATATAAATAATATATGATATTGATTCTATTTGTTTGCAAATATGTTTGTAATTTTATTCTGTCAAATAACTTTTAGCTTATTGAATGTGATGTTCTATTAACATTTAAGATTGTCGTGTCTTGGAACAATGTGGTTATAATTCCTTTTAGATACCCTAAAAAACCCCAATGCCATAAGTACCATCGCCAAAATCTTGCATCGTCAAATTATCTTACAATGCGGCAATGAAAAAACCACCAAAGACATGTGTTTTGTTCATTGACCCCAACACCAATGCACCCTCACTATTGAGTTGTAGAATATTCATAATCCATTGGTGTAACCATGGGGGGATAAAAAAATTGGGATGGATGGTAGATGGTTTTAGATCAACTTCCTTGTAAAATTTTTGAGGTACCACAATATTTCTTGACGAAACTATATTGTGAGTTCATTCTCAATGAAGTACCAAACTATTTTAATATTTGAGAGCTCCACAGTAGAAAAAAAGGCTCTACATAGGATAGATTAGCGTCACAATGTTTGTAAAGATAACCAATTAGAACCCTTTCTCACCCATCTATTCAACATGTTTCAATACCTTTAGTTGTGAAGGATACCACAAAGGTTGAGACAATCAATTTTATCAATTATTTGACACATTCATTCCTTCAACATGGAACACATCTCTCACAGATTGGTGATGTTAGTCCATTGAGGCATAAAACATCATATATCATAGTTTTTCATTATTGTGGGAGTCTAGGAACCTATGTGGTTAATGATGATGCTCCAAAACCTAGTCAGGCTACTCCACAATGCAGTCAGGATGCTCCACAACCTAGTAAAGATTATCCACAAGCTGAGAAAGGAATTCGACCAAAGGAGACACATCATGAATATATGTTGGACACCATCATAATCATAGATGATTTACTAGAGTTAACCATTGGTATTTACCAACATGTAGTTTTACATGAAGTTAAATGTAATTTAGTATATAATATTTGCACTAAATTTTATAATTAACAATATTAATGAGTCACGTGTATTTGTTATAAAAATTTTAGGTCAAAGAACACATCCAGTATCACATTCCACTTCCTCGCATTTTTTGCAGGCATGATGATGCAGGAGCTTCAACCCCAACATTGCACGTTTGTAAATTTATTAAAAAAGGAGTTTTTAGGAGTAAACCTTGATGTGGTTAGGGGATTTCAAAGTTGAAGTTATATTAGTATAGGAAGAGGATCACTTAATTCATTATAGAATTAGAAGAGTCTAATTGTGATTTATAGGTTATGTAGTGATGTATAAGGAATCATCAAAAATCGTAATATTCATGTTAAATGTAATTATATCCTAATAGTCACCTAGGACAAGATAAGACACGTACCAATCAAATAAGTATAAGAAAATTCTAAAATAGAATGTTCTTACTTGGTCATGGGATGTTGAGAGAGTTATGGGGAAGAATGGAAAATATAGGATGACTATTGTAAGTGGATATGTATCCCCTCTACGTGAGGAAATAGAAAAATAGATCTTTAAAAAGCTAAGATATGTATGTTCAATGTAAGCTTTTCAAAATTTAATAAAAAGGAGTTTCTAGTTGTTAGAGGAGATATCTTTGTTTTAATGGAACTGAAGGAGATTTCAAGAATTAAAAGAATAACCTATGTATAAAATTATTTCTATAGACTTATTGGTTTAATTTCCATGTTTGAACAAATGTGAATGTGATTGCAAATACATGAACAAGGGTATTGTTGGTGGTGAATCACAGCACCCCTGAAAGTCTGCAACTTGATGGGTTGAGACTCTCAGTGCGATTGCATAACATGGAGCTTTTCCCAAGTGTGGGACCTTGCGAAATCGGAAAAGCTCTCCGGATGAAGGCTGGTTCCTATTCCTTTGTTCAGATGCACACATAAAAATGCAGAGGGTTTACTCAAAACCTAATCTAACTTGCCAAGGAGACAAGGTAAGAAGATAATTAAAAATAAACCTAAACTAACAAAGGTGATGCACCGAGGAATGAAGAACACCTGTCTTGCCAATAAACACAAACCATTAAAATGCAATGCAAGATCATGCACATATAACCAAATTTGTAGTGAAAGATCAGGAGGATGCAAATGAATACAGAGAGGGTTGAGAATCATCCATAGGCATGCATTATTTGCTCCAAATATTGATACAATACACTACAAAATGCCAAGAGGTAAAGTTGCATTACAATTTTAGATGGGAGGTTTGAACTCCACAAATTCACCTGCCAAAGAGAAGAAGGGAGGGGCAAAACAAGAATGTCCAACCTTTAGAAAGAAGCCCCTCCTTACAATTCATAGGAAGAATGAGAGAGAAAAGAGAGAGGAATTCCACATCTACCCCAACCACCTCTAGGTTGCGTTTAATTCATCTCATTATGGTGGTAGGTGAGAACCCTAGCAAACCCAAAAAGTGGCGAGCTGTATTTTACATTTTTAAGAATTTGTTCCCACCCAATTAAATATATCCAGTCGTAGTTGGATAGAGGACCTCGTAGGCTTTCTGAAAAGTCCAATCTTGCGTGAATCCGAGCTCCCTGTCAAAAGTTATGGCCGTCTGAATATCTGGGTCAGGGTCTGCTTCCTGTCAGCGCTCAAAATGTTGCGCCTCCTGAAGGTGTGCCTTGGCGCATCCATCTTTATGTCGAAATCTTCTTACTTGCGCCATGGGCGCATCCATTTTCATGTTGACACCTCTTGCCCTGCGCCTCTGACCTGCGCCATGGGCGCGACTTTTGGTGTGTCGACATCTTCTTACCTGCGCCATGGGCGCATCCATTTTTGTGTTGACATCCTCTGATGTGCGCCCTTTACCTGCGCCTTGGCGCATCCATTTTTGTGTCGACATCCTCTGATGTGCGCCCTTTACCTGTACCTTGGCGCATCCATTTTTGTGTCGACATCCTCTGATGTGCGCCCTTTACCTACGCCTTGCAATAAATTTTGGGGTCTGAGTTTCTTTGATTTCCATATTCTTCTGCTTGTCTATATCTACCCAGGGGGGAGATATTTACAACAGGTATATAATGAAGAATACGAGGTTAGAGAAGGATGTTTAGAGTGTAAAGCCAAGAATGAAGACTTAAAGGTATGTCCATGGAAATTTTTCATGAAGGATCATGCCACTAAAAACTTGTAAGTAACATGTAACAACTTATCAATCTTGTTTATTTATTTGCAAAGGATGAGTGATTGTAAATTGTCAGAAATAGGGTCTTGAAATCATATTACAAGGTAAAGCTTATTGTTTAGCATGTTCTAAGCATAATCAAACTGTAAACCTAAAGAATGAAAGATGGAAAAGGTTATCACAGAATTTTATGAGTTAATTTGAAGGTTTGAATTACTAATTTGACCAAAATATGTATTATTTTTGCTCTCGGGCATGATAAAACCCTGTCTAGTGTTTATGAATGTGAAAAACCTTATAACTTGCATTTTAACCAATGAAAAATCCTATAAAACAATAAGAAGGTTGAATTAAGCATATGGAAAGGTTACAAGAAGTATCAAGGTGGTTCAAGCAATTCTTATAAGTCTAACATCAAAATCTCATGTTGAATGTATTCACATGATCCGCTTTTGAGGGTTTAAGTAAATAAATTTCATTGTTTATTCAAAGCCACTCTTTAATGTATTAGGAGAGTTGTATAGAAGATAGATGGAGGTCTAATGGAGGTGAAATCATGAATGAATAAGGAAACACAAGATGATTTAGGGAAGAACTCAGGAAACATATTCATGTTTAAGACTAACTAGAAGTATGAAGAATCTTGAAACACTGTTTATAGAGGTTGTGATCCTTGGGAGGATTGCTAATAAGTTGTAAGAAGATGTTTTACATGTGTCTAAAGTAGTATGGAGTAAGGATCCATTCCATAAAACTAATAAATAAGGAGTTATCTTTGACAATTATGTAATATTAATAACTTACCTCATGGATTTTGTGTGCATTGATGAATCATGATTATAGGTAAATGGTTATCTTATGAAGACAAACATGCGATTAGTGGTATCTTGCAAGTTAAGAAGGAGGAAAATGTTGTGTTACAAGATATCTTGAGAATATTTTAATTCAAATAACAATCTCAAAGAAAAACAATGAGGTGGTGGACTTGAGTATGGATGTAATTTTATGAATTTCTTGTGATGTGAAGCACAAATAAGATATAATAATTGGGAAACATTTGAAATAGGTCATAGTGTGGTGTTTAACCTATCTGAGGTAATTGTGAAGTCAAAGAAATTTAAGGAGGCATTAGGAACTTACAAACTATGTTTTATAGTCTTGAAGACATAATAGTGGCCTAATTGTAAACGAGATAGGTGAGTAGGAAACCTTATACTTAGTTTTATTATCTAAAATTTGATGGAGATCATGAAATACATTAATGGTATTAAAACATATGTTTAGTTCCTCATGGGGCTTTGTCAATTCTCCAAAACAATAAGACTTGCATGAAAATAGGGCTACAAGGAGTAAGCCTAATTAAGAGAGCCAAGAAATAAATATGAGGATTCTATTTGTGAGTTAGAGTCTAAAACTTTAGATGAAGTTGAAAGTCCTCAAAGGGTATCAAAAAAGGTGACCATATTCTTTTGAATCTTTATGAATTGTTTTGAATAATAAAGTTTGTATTATGACAAGTCTAGTAGCTCTTAACATGGATTTGTATGAAAATATATACAATGGAGAAGGCTATAGGTGATGGAATTGGTTGAAAACATCAACCAAAGCTCTCTTAAGATCAATTCATTTTCATTTGAATGAAATTTTCAATTTTAGATTCAACTCTTGATATGAAATATCCTTATTTTGACACCTTGATTATTAATAAATGGTTATTGGAAAAGTTATCTCTAATGATGCATTAGCTGTTTTCAAGATAAATATTTGTAGGAGTGAATATAATACATATAGAAAAGTTGTAGGTGTCATCAAACTTTGGTATCAAAACGTAGATTGCTCTTGCAAAAAGGTGGGTATATAGTTGTTATTTCAAGAAATTTTGATTATTTGCAAGAAAATACAGGTTTGTGGAAACTTTGTTAATGAAATTTGGGATCATTGAGTCATAATAAGCTATTAAGAAGCTAATAAAATTTGTAGGTGATTGTATAAGCTAAGGAAGTCTTTAGAAAATATGAAGATCTTGAGAAGCTCAAGAATAAAGAGCATATTGATTACTCCAGAAAAAGATCCAATGTGAGAGAAGTTGGAAAATTGTCAAGAGACCAAGGTTTAACAGAATTGGGTGAGACAAGAAAAATGAAGAAAGGTGGAAAAGACTTGCTTGTAGAGGTAAAGAAGATGATAGGACTGCCAAGAGACGTGAACTAGGAAAAAGAAAAGCAAGAGAAAGAAAGATTACTAGAGAGAAATGGAGGAGATTAAAAAATATATAATCACGATAGATAATATGAAAGACCCATGGAATGGATGGGTAATGAATAAGAAGCAAATTAGATGACCAGTCAAGTTAATAGCAAAGAGAAGAAATAAGAAAAAGAAGTTACTATGCAAACAACTTAAGGAGATAAGAAAGCTCAATATGAACATGCAGATGGAAGAATATACTCGAGGATAAAAATTTTCCTCAAGTTTTTAAATCTGAATTTGATTCTGATGTTTTGAGTACATGCACACTAGTGTTGGAGGAACATAAAAATATTTGAGAAAATTCATAAGCTCGTAACTGAAGAAGATGATAGAGAGAATGATAAAGGCATAGCCTTAACCCTTGAAGAAGATATCATGAAGGAGATAAAAGACCTTGAAAAACAAATTGCAACTTATGGAGAGTTGTTAGATGAACAACAATTCTATATGTTTGTTTATCAAAGTGAAGAAGATTTGTTAGAAGAAATGTCAGTCTTGGAACATGTCATTAATAAGGAAATAACCGTTGAAGAAGAATTTTGTCCAAAAAAAGAGCATGAGAGCCTCATGAAGGTTAAAAAGAAGTCTAATGAGCAAGCATGGCGGAAACAAAATACCAAGGAGACTCATAAGTCTAAATTTTTTATGTCTAATTGTGTATAGAGTTATGTATGTGCAGGTTTGTGTGAAAAGGTGGAGATTTTGGAGCAAGACACAATTAAGAAGACTCAAAAGGGTATTCTCATCTTGGAGGATCAAGTTGCAAAGAAGAGGACTAAGTGTGGAGTGGAGTTACATGCTCATATTTATGAGAAACTAGTTGAAGAAACCCAATCACCAAAAAAAGAAGGAGGTGAAGAGAACAAAGAGATAATAAATTGGAAAAAGAGGAAGAAAACATGTTTGAACAGGGGTTTAATTTTTTTTTCACGCGGGGAGTATGATGCAGAAGCATCAACCCGAGCCTTGTCCATTTGTAAATATAGTCAAAAAGGAGTTTTTAGGAGTAAACCTTGATGTGATTAGGGGATTTCAAAGTTGAAGTTATCTTATTATAGGCTTATTATAGGCAGAGGACCACTTAATTCATTATAGCATTGGAAGAGTCTAATTGTGATTTATAGGTTTAAATGCTATGGAAATGATTTTGTAAGGTTATGTAGTGATGTATAAGGAATACTCAAAGATCCTAATATTAATGTTAAATGTAATTATATCCTAATAGTCATCTAGGAAAAACTAAGAGACGCACCAAATAAATAAGTATAAGAAAATGCTAAAATGAATGTTCTTATTTGTTCATGGGAGGTTGAGAGAGTTGTGGGGAAGAATGGAAAAGATAGGACGATTGTTGTAAGTGGATATGTATCCCCTCTACACAAGGAAACAAAAAAATTGATGCAGAGGACTATTAAGGACAACAACCAAGTCACCAATTCAATGAACAAACAAATAAAACTTACCCAAAATTGTCCTTTCACCTCTGCTAGAGGATCTTTCTTCACTAGCCTATATGGCTATAAACAAGTAAATTTGATTTCTTAACACCTTTACTGAGAGATGGACTTCAATAAAAAAAATTTCTATGCTTCTTAGATGTCAAAACAATATTCAAACTGATTAAAATCAATAGATACCTTTATCTTTTAGCAAATCACTCAAATCTGCCCTGTTTTACTCTTAAGAACTTCACTTTCCATAGGCTCTAAAACATGCATTTATTGGATTCTAGAGACATTTATGAGATCTGATCATCACATATCTTATTTTCATGCCATATAGGTGTAATTGCATCATTAAAATTGGTTTGGAATAAATAAGAATTACAACTTTTATCAAATTCCTTAAAACTGCCCTATAAGCCTTCTCAAGAAGAATGCCATTGGTGAGTTTATGTTGGGAGAAATCCAAAACGACCCAAATAAAAGTGTAACGTGTTTTGAATACCCTTTTGTCTCCTCAAATTTCATGTAAAATTTTATGGATCAACTCCCAAGGTAAACCACTTTTCCACCACCTTATCTCCTTTCTAGACAAGCCTTCATTAGCACCTACAGGTATACAGTCTGAGTTTTCAAGTTTTTCATGACCACAATACATCCAAATGACTTGATTTTTTTTATTTAATATTATTAGGTACCCAAGAAAATGCTCAAAAAAATTCAGAATGTTTTCAATTATAAATCTCAAGTTATGCCCTTTTTTCTATTGCAATCCTAGGGCTGCCAACAACAGGACAACAAGCAATGTATAATCAATATCTTGATCAAATTGACACCTCATGATCTCAAACCAACTTTAAATTTTTTTTAATAAAATTCATAAACTTTCTTGTTTTTACATCAACTCATTATTCTTTTTGTAATGGTTCCACCAACTCAGTTTGCACACTCTTTTCATTGGAATGCCTGGTTTTCTTCATGCACAGTTAGAGATATCAATCACATTTCACTTATTCTTCTTCAAACCAAATAAAATGAATTCAAATGAAATGAAATCAAATTTTAAACATATTTTTCATTCCATTACATAATAAATTTATAACATACTCATGCTCAAACACCTTCATTTTTCATTAATGGAGGTTTTCATCTTGGTTACAGCCATATCAAGCCTTCATTTCTTCATGAACTCCTCCTTTTTGCCTCCTTTTTCATACCTGAGACCTATCTCACGTGGAATATCCTTCCATTCCTCCATCTAATTCCCAAAAATTCTTCCTCATTCGAATACCATATCCCTAACCAACTTTCCTTAGTTATGACCTTAACTAGGCTTGACAATTACTTAACTCACTCGAGTTAAGAACTTTACAAGTATACTTTATATCAAATCACCTTGATAAATGAATAATGTCTCTCAAGAAGGGTTTCATACATTATTTAAACATTCTAAACTCATCCCAAACACCTACCAAACCACTTACAAGCCCAAAATTGACTAAAATACCAAAATGACTTACTTAGAAATTCAAAATGAGTTTTGGCGGGAAAACTCGTCTATAGCTCAAATTTAAATTTTATAGCCTTCTAGTGAACTCCAACCTCTTGAATTGACCTCTTTTGACCCCCTCAACATGTTCAAAGTGGAATTTTTCTCAATAAATGCACTTAGACTGATGCCCATGCATCATACTCCCAAGGGACAAGAAAGTTTGCCACATAAACTTATGTAGAACGAAGATTTTCTTCTTTTTCCTAATCTTCCAGTTGAATCTAACCTCCACGAGCTTGTTGCTGGTTCTATACCATGAGTACAAGGTCTTCCTGATGTTCTCCCTGATGAGTATTATCCTTCTTGTCACATGAATACGTTGTCTTCTTGGTGAAATGCATTTGGTTTCTTTGAATGTTATCTTCTTCCTTCCTTGCTCTATATGCAAACCCTGCTTCAGTTGTCCATGTATCATTTCTTGACTGTCCATAACCTTAGAATCATGCTCTTTTCCTTGAATTTGTCTTTCATAATGATTTGTAACCTCAAAAAACTCAAAATGGAGTCCTTTTTCCTGCTTAAAACTCTTCTTTTTCTCTTGTTCTATCTTCATCTCTTCCACTAGTTTACCTGCACAAACACCACTAAGAGCAATATTAGATTGAAAATATTGGGCTTGAACATACCTCATGGTCTTTTCTTGCATGAAATATTTGTCTTCTTCAGTCTATATATCCTTCTTGAACTTCCCATGCTTCGTTCTCTCCTTGAATGCACTCACATTTTGGTTGCTCTTCTTCAATATTCTTAACCAACTCAAACCATCTGATTTGAATGGTACATTGGCTGATTCAAACAACTCTTATAACACCTGCATTTCCTCTCTCAAATAAACCTCATCCAACTCTTCATTTCCCTCATCGTACTTGGGACCTTCTTTTCCTTCTTTATCCTCTAAAATTTTCTCTCTTTTAAAGAGATCTTCATCCTCTTCAACTTGTCATCCTCTCTTTCCTGTGTTACACTTGTATTCTTACTTTGCCATACCTTCTTGATTAGCTTGTGCCTTGCTTGATTCCTCAAAATTTCTTATTTTCCTTGCTTTCTTTGTGTTTGTATTCTTGTCTCTTCAATTTTAGTCATTGTCGCTTGCTTGAAACTTGCATACTTCACCTCATCTGCTGATTTCTTAAGTCACATAGGCATTACATATCCATGATTCATTGTTTGATTTGAGTGCTTAACATTGCTCTTCCTTACTTTCACCTGTACATCAGCATTCTCATGCTTGATTACATGATTAGAATCAAAATTTACAATGCTAGTTACCTCTTCAAAGATATGATGCTTGATCCCGTCATCTTTCTTGCTTTCATAGCTTTCTTTCTTCTTGTTTGTGCAATCTTTCATGTCCATTTTTGCTGGAGATACTCTCATAGGCATCATGAAACATTATACCTTCATTCATATCATCATTAGTATACTGAAAAACACTAATTTCTTTTCTCAAATACCTGCTCTCTTTCTTCATCACATCTATTTGTCTCTAAGGAGGTTCTTCTCGACCTCTTTCTGACAACTTTCAATGCCACATCCTTGATTTTATTCACCCAACTTTACATACCTGTACACAAAAATGAAACATAATGTCAAATATGAAAATAAAATACAAAAATTGTATTCAAAAGTGCCTCTCTTCTGGACACATTTCTGTTCTTCTTCATCTCCTTCACCATGTGCTTCTTCATGCACTTTTCCTCTTCTCCTTCCATTCTTTCTCTTTTCAATAGGTGACTCAACTAGCCACTTCACCTTCTTCTTCAAATTCCACACCTTCCTCTTCAAATTCCATCCACTCATCTGAATTATTTTCAACTGTAGACACCATTCCTCCAAAATATCTAACATCTTCAAATCATTTCTCAAAATTGCTATCTCCTTATCCACCTCTGTTTTTCTCATCCGATTCTGTCTTCATCCTTCTTATCTCTTCACAAGAGAAATCCTCTCAATATGATACCAAATGATGCAGAGGACTATTAAGCACAACAACTAAGTCACCAATTCAATGAACAAACAATAAAACTTACCCGAAATTGTCCATTCACCTCTGCTAGAGGATCTTTCTTCACTAGCCTATATGGCTATAAACAAGCAATTTTGATTTCTCAACACCTTTACTGAGAGACAGACTTTAAATAATGCTTCTTAGATGTGAAACCAACATTCAAACTGATTAAAAGCAATAGATAACTTCATCTTTTAGCAAATCACTCAAATCTGCCTTGTTTTGCTCTTAAGAACTTCACTTTCCATAGGCTCTAAGACATGCATTTATTGTATTCTAGAGACATTTATGAGATATGATCATCACATATCTTATTTTCATGCCATATAGGTGTAATTACATCATTAAAATTGGTTTGGAATAAATAAGAATTGCAACTTTTATCAAATTCCTTAAAACTGCCCTATAAGCCTTCTCAAGAAGAATGCCATTGGTGAGTTCATGTTGGGAGAAATCCAAAATGACCCAAATAAAAGTGTAACATGTTTTGAATACCCTTTTTTCTCCCCAATGTATATGCAAAATTTTATGGCTCAAATCCCAAGGTAAACCACTTTTCCACCACCTTATCTCCTTTCTAGACAAGCCTTCATTAGCACCTACAGGTATACAGTCTGAGTTTTCAAGTTTTTCATGACCAAAACACATCCAAATGACTTGAAAACTTGCATTCAATATTATTAGGTACCCAAGAACATGCTAAAAAAACTTCAGAATGTTTCCATTTATAAATCTCAATTTATGCCCTTTTTTCTATTGCAATCCTAGGGCTGCCAACAACAAGACAACAAGCAATGAAAAATCCTTATCTTGATCAAATTGACACCTCATGATCTCAAACCAACTTAAAAAAGTTATGTAATAACATTAAGAAACTTTCTTCTTTTTACATCAACTCGTGATTATTTTTGAAATGGTCCCACCAACTCAATTTGCACATCCTTTTCATTGGAATACCTGGTTTTCTTCATGCACAGTTAGAGATATCAATCACATTTCACTTATTCTTATTCAAACCACATAAAATGAATTCAAATCCAATGAAATAAAATTTTAAACATAGTTTTCATTCCATAACATAATAAATTTATAACATACTCATCCTCAAACACCTTTATTTTTCATTAATGGAGGTTTTCATCTTGGTTACAGTCATATCAAGCCCTCATTTCTTCATGAACTCCTTTTTGCCTCATTTTTCATACCCGAGACCTCTCTCACATGGAATATCCTTCCGTTCATCCATCTAATGCCCAAAAATTCTTCCTCATTCGAATATCAAATCCCTAACCAACTTTCCTTAGTTATGACCTCAACTAGGCTTGACAACTACTTAACTCGCTTGAGTTAAGAACTTTACAAGTATACTTTATATCAAATCACCTTGATAAATGAATAATGTCTCTCAAGAAGGGTTTCCTACATTATTTAAACATTCTCCACTCATCCCAAACACCTACCAACCCACTTACAAGCCCAAAATTGACTAAAATACCAAAATAGCTTACTTAGAAATTCAAAATGAGTTTTGACGGGTAAACCGTCAATAGCTCAAATTTAAATTTTATAGCCTTCTAGTGAACTCCAACCTCTTTAATTGACCTCTTTGTACCCCTTCAACATGTTCAAAGTGGAATTTGTCTCAATAAATACACTTAGACTGATGCCCCTCATAAAAAATAGAGCTTTAAAAAGCTAAGATTTGCATGTTCAATGTAAGCTTTTCAAGCTTTAATATAAAGGAGATTCTAGTTTTTAGAGGAGATATATTTGTTTTGATGGAACTAAAGGAGACTTCAAGAAATAAAAGAATAAATTATGTATAAAAGTCTTTCTATAGACTAATTGGTTTAATTTCCAAGTTTGAACAAATATGAATGTGATGCAAAGACATGAGTAAAGGTGTAGAATGAAGTATACAAGGTTAGAGAAGAATGTTTAGAGTGTGAAACCAAGAATGAAGGCTTAAAGGTATGTCCATGGAAGTTTTTCATGAAGTATCAAGCCACTAAAAACTTATACGTAACATGTAAAAACTTATCAATCTTGTTTATTTATTTGCAAAGGATGAGTGATAGTAAACTGTCATAAACAAGGTCTTGAAATCATCTTGCGAGGTAAAGCTTATTGTTGATCATGTTCTAAGCATAATCAAACTGTAAACCTAAAGAATAAAAGATGAAAAAGGTTTTCACAGAGTTGTTGAGTTAATTTGAAGGTTTGAAGTTATAATTTGTCCAAAATATGTAGTATTTTTACTCTCAGACCTAATAAACCTCGTCTAGGGTTTGTGAATGTGAAAATCCTCATAACTTGCATTTTAACCAATGAAAAATCCTATAAAGTGGTAATAAGTCTTAATTAATCATATGGAAAGGTTACCAAAAGTATCAAGGTGATTCAAGTCGTTCTTATAATTCTAACATCAAAATCTCAGGTTGACTGTATTCACATGATGCGGTTTTGAGTGTTTAAGTAAATAAATTTGATTGTATATGCAAAGCCACTCTTTACTGTCTTAAGAGACTTATATAGAAGGAATATGGAAGTCCAATGGAGGTGTGATAATGAATGAAGAAGAAAATCCAAGATGATTTAGGGAAGGACTCAGGAAACACAATCATGTTTAAGAATGTAACAAGAAGTTTAAAGTATCTTGGAACATTGCTATAAAGGTTAAGAACCTTGGGAGGATTACTAATAAGTTGTAAGAAGATGTCTTGTAGGTTTATAAATTAATATGGAGTAAGGATCCATTCTAGGAAACCTGTAAATAAGGAGTTTTATTTGACATTACTGTAATACTAATAACTTACTTTGTGGATTTTGTGTACATTGATGAATCAAGATTACATGTAAATGGTTATCTTATGAAGATAAATACGTGACTAGTGGTATCTTGTAAGTTATAAGGAGGAAAGTGTTGTGTGATAGGAGAGATTGAGAATATTTGGAGTCAAATACAATCTCAATGAAAAACAATGAGGGATGGACTTGAGTATGGATGCAATTTATGTATTTCTTGTAATGTGAAGCATGAATAAGGTCTAAGACCTAGGAAACATTTGCAATATGTTATAATGTGGTTTTTAACATATATGAGGTAATTTTGAAGTCAAGGAAATGTAATGAGGCATATGAACTTACAAACTCTATTTTATAGCCTTGGAGACCTAATAGAGGCCTAATTGTAAAGGAGACAGGTGAGTAGGAAACTTTGTACTTAGTTTTAGGATCTAAAATTTAATACAAAGAAAGAAATCTATAAAGGGTATTGAAACATATGTTTAGTTCCTCATGGGGATTTGTCAAATTTTTAGAATAATAAGACTTGCATGAAAATAGGGCTACAAGGAGTAAGCCTAATTGAGAGAGCTAAGAAATAAAAAGGAGGATTTACTTTGTGAGTTAGAGTCCGAAACTTTAGATGAAGTTGAAAGTCCGAAACGGGTATCCAAAAAGGTGGCCATATTTTTTAGAATCCATCTGATTTTTTTTGAACAAAAAAGTTTGTTGTTTTGTAGGGTAGTAGCTCTTAACAAGGCTTTGCATGATAATGTACAACGGAGAAGGATATAGGTGACGGAATTGGTTGGAAACATCAACCAAAGGTCTCTTAAGACCAATTTTGTTTTCATTTGAATGAGCTTTTCAATTTGATTTCAACTCTTGATATGAAAGATCCTTACTTTGAAACCTTGATTAATGACGAATGGTTAATGGAAATGTTCTCTCTAATGATGCATTAGTTGTTTTAAAGATAAATATTTACAGGAGTGAATACAATACATGTAGAAAAGGTATATGTGTCATAACGTGACAACCTCTCGAGTCTAATTTATAATAAATTAGTAAATATTTTACTTTGTTAATTTGTTTTCCATAGAGAGATGCTATCTTACAATGACAATTTGATGAACTAAACAGGTGGTTGTTGGACCTTCGACATCCATGGATGGTATTATGAGGATGCATGTTGGGGAATTTATTGATGTGAGTTTTAGTAATTTTAATCATTATTTATCAAGATAATGAACTATATTTAATGTATGCAATTAATGCCATGTAACTTATATGTTTGTAAGTTTAATTATTTTAGTTGCATAACCTTGTTCTTGTTTTTAATTGATGACATCATTAGAATCTCCTTCCGACATTCAATTATCATTAGATATTTGAGTTGTTATGGGCATAACATCTACTGTGCCTCTTACACAAGTATGAGCTATTAATGCAATTTTCATAATGAATTTATTGTATTAAATATTAGCATTTAGTATAAATAAATGACAATCATACATATTCTAATTTTCTTCACCATAGTTTCCAAACGAGGAGGTGAAAACTATATAAGTGGGAAACCCTCACGGGGAAGACAACCCACTGAAACTCTACTTATATTACACAAAGCAAAGAAATTTAGTGAAGCACCAACCCCTAGTTTAGTAGAGCACCAACCCTACAAGGAGCACCAACCCTAGTTTAGCAAAGAACCCACTCCACAAGAATGATACAACCCCCTAAGGTGATCAAGAACCAACTCAACCACCTATAGATGAAGATCTCTGAGTTTTTTTTCTACCACAACTGATGGAGATCACAATTTCAACTCACACACCTTTAAACTTTCTTTAAACCCTCATTATTCTAACTCGCTCAATCTTGATTTTTCATGACTTGATTTGATCTCAAACCCTGCACACATGATATTCAACCTTCTTCATATTTTTTCACTCATCCTCATCTCTCTCTTGATTCCCTTGAACAACTCTCACACTCTCATCTAGGTCACATTTTTCCCTCTCACTTCACTAGATCAAATTTTAAACCAAACATGCACTTGTATATGTTTTCCAACTCAAAAACATAACACGATTCAGTCTAAATCAATTAGCTCAACCATTACAACATAAAAACATAACACTAATTCAATAAAAAATCATAAGATGGACCCATTTAGGTTAGCCATGCTCCAAGACACCAAATAGGCTCAAAATAAGCTCAAAACCCCATCACCAGACTCATCAAAGACCTCTAAAGCCTAAAAAGGCCTAACAATGAATAATATATCATAAAACATCATACGTGCTTGTACATTAACTTTCACCAATAAAATTTCTCATAAATCTATCGAGAAGGACAATCTCCTTCACAAAACAGCTGATTCCAGGAACCAATCTTCACCAAACAAGCTCAAGATCAAACCATAACACCTAAACTATTCCATGTAATAAATAATTAGAAAGCCACTGACATGTATAACACATCCATATTTTCTAGACCTCATGAAACATCCATTAATGAAAACCATACATATTTTCCTCTTCACCAAATTGAACTACCTAGAAAGTAATTTTGGAAATTCAATTTGTTTTCACCATTTATGTCACTTTAAAGAACTATAAATTCCTTTAATAGGTAAAAAATTAATCCCTATTCACTCTCCAATAGATAACAAGCATCGAAAAATCCAAAACATGATACTTCTACCTCCATCTTCTAGCCAAAGCAATCCTATCCTAAAAATAATCAAACTTGGTATTCATAAAGTGAGATGGTTCACTTATCAAAACCCCTAATCTAGAGATAAACCATACATCATTGGAAAGGTATCTGAATATTATTTCCATAACATCTTACATTTTCTTCCAACTCTAAGTGGAAAGCCTTCAGCTAGGTCAATCTTTGTAACTACTCAAAATTACCCTTTTAGGGCCCAAAGACCAGTCTTCATAAATAGGGAACACTTTTCACTCTATGACATCAATCATGACCTAAAAATATCATGGAAATGTATAACAACTCCTATGCTCAAAACAATTTCAATTTATTTCATACCTTCTTTGGAAAACTTTTCCACAAACTAAAACTCTTCAGAAACTATCCTTTTTGAGTGGGGCCTACACACTGTCACATGCTCTATCCTATAAAACCTAAAATTATAAGTTATAAAAAAAAATCAAAATAGAATCTTTATGATCAATTTACTCCAAGTCGCTTTGAGATGGAGTTTAACTAGGGTTTTAAACCACTTTACCTTATTAACGATTTTTCATAAAAATAAGATGATCAAACCACCTCATTATTTTTTCTAAAAAATATTATTTCCATGTAAAATACTCCCCAAAAATCTATGGATCTTATGCAAAGCACACAATTCACAATGAACATCATAAGGTTCATTTTTAGCACAAAAACACACTCTAGAAAACCTGGTTTCGCCAAAATGGATGTATCTTGTAAAATATTATTTAGTCTAACCTAAAATTTTTCATGAAGTATCATGAAAACATCCTCTAAATTTAAATACTTACCATATAGCTGAAATATATTTGAAACTCTCTAGCCATAATGAATTCCCTGTGCTTACTTAGCATGTCTTCACTATTTTGCTTCCCAAGGACCATACAACACCACCAAACCTATCAGAACTATGCTGAAACTCATCATACATGAAATTTACACTATAAAAATGTTGTTACCATGTTTGGATAGGACTGATCATCTCCAAAACTCATACCTCTAACTCATTCTACATTATACATGTTCTAGAACTAGTAATAGGCCGAGAATGACATGACTCAACCATGTCAAACCATGAATTGAACAAGTTAACACATGGAAAATTTTGACACATCATATATAACATCCTTAACCTCATAACAACCTTCAATAAACTTAGGAGGACTCATACTATGACCATACACTCTAAATCATGCTCTAGGACCTCATATAACATCACCAAACATGACACTAGCAATCAACCTTCATGTTTGACCTTTGACTGAAACTTCATTGAGACTTATATGATATCATAACACCATTTTCCATAAATGGACTTGATATCAATGACAACACTAAGAAAAAATGGCTAACAATCTCCCCCTTTGTCATTGATGACAACCACCTTCAGAAACATTGATGGCAACCATAAGACAAAACACACCTACAAGACCTCCTTTCTATGTATCTGATGCTTCCCTCCACCTTTGACATATATGAAAAATTATACAATGATAACTAGACATGAAATATGACACCGCAAGACTAGACACAATGGAAAAAATGCACTTATTTTCTCAAATGACTCCCCGTTAGACTATACTTGTTCTTTTTTTGACCTCAACAACAACAAAAATGATCCATGGACCTGAATGTGAGATTTCACATAGCTCCCCTTAAGTTAATATCCTCCAACTTGTATTCATCCATGATTTGCAAATTCCTTCTCAGTCCATTCCATGCTAAAACCGTAAAATCTTCCTCTAATGTTTTCAAAACCTCTTTTAGGACCAATGTCCCTAAAACTCATTCGCAGCTAAAAAAATGCCAACTTTCTCAACGTTTTAAAATAATTTCAAGAATATGAAACACAAAATAATTGCTCCCCCTTGACTAGATATCACCATAATCTAATGGATAATGCAAAAAATAAATGCTCATATCTTTATCAACTGCCATGAAAGAGGGACAACAACAATGTCACAGTTCTAAAGTATTTCTTCAATGCTTATGTCACAAAGCCTTAGGACTTTCACCTCTTGTAACCATATGAAATTCACCACCAAATCTAGTCTTCTTATCTCCTAGAACACATGTTTGAAGATCATATCTACTCCCCCTATCTCAAGAGGCTCATACAGACCTATGGGTTATCATTACAGTATACAACATGTTGCTCTGCTCTATTTCATCACATTATAACTTCTATAGCTTATGAATTTTTCTCCCCCTACATTGATACTTGCAAACAATTTCATACTCTACCTTACCAATCCTCCTTGACACCTCATAATATTTTTCCTACTTCTATAGACCTCTATAATTTGTAGCACACTATTTCAGTACAAAATATTCCTATTGAGCTTTGTCAAGATGTTCGTGATCCTCATATACTTTTCTTGCATCTCTCTTGACTTCTCTTTTCTTAGGTAATAAGTGTTTAAGATCCCTTTAGTCTTATATATCAATATTCAACATCAAAAAATTACCATGATCATGTTATGACACTGCATAATAGTTTGTACAATACTGTGGCATGAGCAAAAATCTCCTCTTCCCAGTTTTGATCGTCCACCAACCTCTGTCACTCTTTACTTGAGTTATTTGACAGTGTACAATACCCTTACTCATGACTCAATTCTCCTTAACATGAATGAACATATTTTCAACACCTTGTAGATACTTCTTCAATCAAGAATCACAATTGTAGACATCTAAAATATTGGCATAATCAATTACGATTAAACTGTCCCGCAAACGACATCATCACTATCCACATAATAATTAATCACGATATTATTTAGCATTAATCCCTTTATCACATTTACCATTTATCATTTATCTAATATTCCATTTTATCATATTTCCCCTTTTAATCATTTATCAAATATCCCAACATTTCATCATTAATCATTTTAATTCATCCAATATCTCATTTTCATCATTAATCTTTTATTATACCATATTATCATTATAATCCTTCATACACATTTTATAGGAATTTAATATTCCTACACCTCACCTATGACCTACCCTACACATCACTACACCTATCCTTTCCATGTAACCTCACCCATAATCATCATTTATTAACCTAATCTAGATTCCTAATCCTAATCATATTCTCACCTCTAAATATAGAGGATTCTATTTCTAGAAGCCTCTCTAAATTTCCCTCTATCATATTTAAAAATTCAAATATCTCCTTCCCTCCATTAAATTAAAAATTCAATGGAGGCTTCTTCTAAATTCTAGAATAATCCAATTCTAAATCTTTCTATCCTCACACGCATCCTCCACCCTTGGTCCAAATCCAAAATGGCTTCATCTTAGCCATTGAATCCTACACCCACAAACTATAAATTGAGATCTCCTCCTCCATGAGAGCCATCTCTCAAATCTATAACAAAGTTATGCTAATTTTATGAATCACCCATTTTATCTTCAATCACTCAATCAATCCATTCATCTACAATCAATCTATCATCAAGAAAATCCATACACGATCAAGGGGAGGTGCTGACCAAGCGAATCCAAATCAAATATGAACCAGTCCATCTTCCATCCAAGAGAAAATATAACACATCAAAGGATGAGTTTGAAATCTTTCAATCCATTTCTCTATCTAGTGTATTGTTGAGGAGATTAGATTAGGGAATCAAGTTTCTTTGTTTTCTCACATTTTTATCATTAATATTTTTAACATATACAACAATAATATCCTATCTCATACCTTTTTCCAACCATTTGAAGTGAAGTTATACCTTCTCGTGGCATTTAAGGTATATAAAAACCCTAGATCACTACTCAGACCCAAATTTTAGACTTAGGCCATTGTTTTCTTGCAAATTTCTTAAGTCTTTTTAAATATAAAAAAAAAAAACCTTCAGGACCTCAATATGCAACTTCACAATCAGTTATGCATACAATCCTAAGTAATACATACCTTACAACCTTGAGAGGACTCAATCTCAACTTTGCAAACCTTGAATGTGTAGGAGCACATACACCTTCATAAAGTAGCCCATATTATTTGACATCACTTAGAGGATTAGAAACTATCCCTAGATCTTTAAAACTAATGTTAGACATGTCTTAAATCATGAATTAAACACAAACATGATACAATACCCTAATATGATACATCTTTTACTCAAGTTGTAATGAATCAATCAATCTAGCTCTACAAATCACTTTAATATCCCATATACCATCTCAAATATCCTCTAAAAACCTATAGCTTATTGTTCCTGGGTCATCTTCACCACTTACAGAACTCCTTGGCACAATGCATCATCTATTCAAGATACAAGATATCTATCACATAGTCCCTGAGATATATCTCATCACATATTTCAAGAGCGACAAGCACTTCAAGATAATCAAACATGATGAATACATCATGAACATCTTGCTTAGATTTTAATATTACTACCCTGCAACTCATTCAAAATATGAACTTTGAAAAGCAGATCTTGATTGTGATGACTCTGTACTTCATTTTCACCCTTCATCAAGATTTTAGACCTCAATTTCAACCCTTATGCATTCTTGTAGACTGTGTGTTAACTCACTATTTTAGACATAAGAAACTTAGGAAAACCTTTGGGTCACCTTTACTCTTGCTTGACATAGATGTATCCTTCATTCCTCTTGATGTAGGTACTCATCTTAACATTTCTTAACATGAATAAACTTGTAAAGACCATTTTTTCACTTCTTTATGCTCAAGCAATCATTTAATAAGCAATTATACATCTCCTTGATCGTTCAAGTCTTAAATATATCTTATTGATGCTCAAATCACTAAACACACATAATTATTTCCTTGGGAAGAACTCCATGTACAATAGTCCCCAACTTTGAAGCCTTCTCTACCACCTAGGACAAGAGAATCTTATTCTTAAATTCCTCTTCACAACCCACTTGATACACCTTAGGAATTGTCTTTTCCTTGATTGAATCAGGAGCACATAATGTAGAAATTGTTAGTACATTTCCTGTGATCATACTATTTTGATCCTTCTGGTTGCCTTTAATCTGTTGGGATTTAGAGGCAACGAAATAGTGCTATGATTTAATAACAAACAAAATCATGCACACAGGATATAAACAATTCCCCACAAAATCTACAGCAGTGGGAGGATAAACTAGAATAATCCAAATCACATAAAAGTACACACACATAACAAGCATGTACCGTGGTTCACCAAATGTGGGCTACATCCACCAAAAAATAGAGATCTCATATATATATAATATAAACAAGAGATTACAAACCCACTCTTCTGCACAAGAGTACATGTATATCTACAAGAGTATCTCCTCCTCCCAGATCCCCAACCGGATCTACCTGAGTACACTAAACCGTGCCTCCATACCACCACTTGTGTCTCCTCTATATCTCTAACCGGATCTACATGAGTGCACTCCAACCGTGCCTCTCAAACATAACCAGATCTCACATACCTGAAGCTACCCTACATCTACCACTGTGTAGCCAAGCTCTCACTGTATTGTGAATCTACAAACGAGACCTCTACAATATCTAGATCTACATGGATCAATAATACAAGATCTCATGTATCTAGAATAGATCAATAGACTAGATCTACATAGATCTATAATACAAGATCTCACCAACATGTGGATCTACAAGAAGAAACACTATGTGCTTTGCATATTATGCAAGCCATTACATGAGACTAAACAATATAAAGGAAATACAGTAGCCTGTTATTTCCTTCTATCCAGCTCCTCTCCATGGAGTCTCTATCTTCATGTAACATGTTCCTTTTTCCTCTTCTTCTTCTTCATCTTCATCCTCTCGGTCTCAGAGAATCAAGGATATAATCCGATCCTTCTCATTATTCCACCTAAGCCCTAACTTTCATGCTTATATATAAAATATATAAACTTAGGGAACCTTAGCTATGTAATTACATCTAATAGATTTGCTTTAAAACAAAATCTATATTTAAATCCCGTGACTTAAAATAAAACACATCTCACAGGTAACTGGTGTCGGTTAGACCTAACCGCTGATGGTTCCCACTTGACTGATGATGGGTCTGATTGTCTGATCTTGGCTGACTGATGATAGGTCATGGTATTTCCAGTCACTTTCCATTGCATGCTAACTGTGAAGCAATCTAGCTCCACAACCTAACAATCTCCCACTTGGAGATAAATTTTAGAATCTTTGTACCTGTACCTGTACATCACCATCCTCTATGCATTATGAAGACCATCTATTCTTTCCTTCAACAATTCTCTAAAAAAATAAAACCAGGAAGATCAAAACCATCTTCTCAAACCAAGAAGATGAAACCATGACTTACCAAACCTACACGAAGCTACAACTGATCCATGACACCAAGCCTCAAGCTCCCACTGAATCGTAACACCATACCAATTGTTGGTATCAGACAAACAATCCAACCTAGCTCCTCATGCAACAAGCCATCATGACTAACACACCTGCAAGAGCTCCCACTCAAACTGAAGTTCTGAGCCTCAATCACATCCGTAGCCATACCTGTAAAACCAACCATGTTCTCCATCCATCTATCCATGTCTCCATGAAACTACCAATACAACTGACCAAGATAGGTCAAACTGGAATATGTGAAAGCAAAACAAGATCCTGGGTAAAGACATCCCACATGAGTTCTACCTGCAACAATGGGTGATCAATCCACAAACCTGCATAACTCAATAGAATCCAAACACTGCAATCTACAAATCCAACTCTGCATAAACAACTAGCATGTCCAAGTACAACCATCTATAGATAACATCTCTCAAGGAGTAACATAGTAACAAGAGGAAATACAAACATCCCCTACTCATGCTCAAGGCATCCATGTGCAAATCAAACATCTGCATCATCATAGACTCACAAAACTGAATCTATCCAACATGTACAAACTCACCATGTGCATCCATCCATATCACCAGCTCTCCAGAAGCTCCAAGTCTGCCATTTAATAACTCCAAAGCTGAATATGAATCTTGTGCTCATCAATGTAAATAAAAAACATCCATGTTGAACCATGCCACTAATACCAAGTGTAAATATCAGCATACATGTCATCAACATACTGTACAGATCAACCAAGATGAAAGAAAAACAAGGGCACCATCTAAAAATGGTAAATAAACACTGTTGTTAAACTTGTGACCAAACCAACCATGGTTTCCTAACTGACCCCGGTCACTGCCTGACCAACCACAGTTACCAGATGACCGACCACGGTTAATCCTAACTGACACCGGTCTCTGTAATAGTAAAATTTTCTCTTTTAAGCCTTAAAACTCTAAAAAATTTCTCTATCATATTCACCTAACTAAATCTAACCATCAATTGTAATCCCATAGGGATGTACAGGCACCACAAAATAAACTAGAAATGACATCACAAAGCAATAACCTCAATATACCTGTAAATCCATGATTGTACTCCAAAACCAACTAGTGCCTCTGCAACTCTGAATAATATCAATCTCCTCTCACTTTGCATGCGCATCGTGTATCCAATCCTGTAATGCCAACAACCATGGGTTGCTCCCACTAAACATGAAATCCCCTACACTGCCTAATAATACGTCAGTGAGAAATAAAACTAGATGAAAGACCTATAAAATTGATTCCCTTTCTTCTCTGAGAATACTTCTACATCATAAAAGTTTGGAATTCTTGTGAAGTAGGTGAATCACCTTCTTTCCATCTGTATGTACTCAACATCTCTCATTACCAACAATTGTGTTTAACCATGACTTTTTCATTGAGGATCTCATCCTTAGACTAGAAACCCTTATCCTCAAGATTCCACACAACCAGAAAATAAAATTCAAACAAAACCAAGAAACCATGGTGTAAATTTGTGCACACATAGTCCAAACATAATATAAGTTGATCCAAATGAAAGAAATAAAACATGAACGATATAGAGATACCTGACTCAAAGTCTCAATGGACTAACCAAGCCAACTCCATCCTCTTTCTGATCTAAACCATTGAAGTGATCAACAATGTTTCTACCTGTACACACTGTGCAAGAAACCTGATCCTCTAAAACAAAACAGAGAACCATCTTCCCTCTCTTGCTGTAAAAAACCCTGTACAGATAAGTTTCCATAAGGACCAACCACGGTCATCCCATAACCAGCCATGGTTAGCTGAACAAGTATCAATTCCTCTATGACTGACCTCGGTTCTCAGACCGATGTCAATTCTACTGGAAAAAACCCAATGCCACACAATTTGGCATAGCACATCACACTAGGTGCCTACTTCAACCGAAGTTGATAGTTGAGCTGAGCCAGTCATTTCAAGAAGCATCCAAATCTTGTACAAAAAATTAACAGTAAGTCCATGCATTAAATTGCATCAAGATGAAACACATCACCTTACCAAGTACCAAGACACTCAACCCCATCTTCAACTGAATTACATGCTTCTCTAATGGAAGCCCTGTCTTCATTTTGTGCTACTGCCTCTCTACTGATGCCTGTGTATCTAACTACACCGAAGGATGCATAACTGCTCCTTTTTCTCTCATTCTCAGATCTAGATCTGCAATCCCAAACATGCATGTGCAACCAAAATAATATAAGCACTACAATACCAAGGTAAAACCATACCTCAATAACCAGATCTGCAATCTGACCATCATGCTTGTGCCTCCAAGAACTGGGGACACCTTAACAAACAAGATACAATCTATGTATCTTTCCATTTCTTCAAATCTATGATTTTTTGTTTATAATCAGGTTGCTCAGTAACCGAAAACGGTCACCCTGTAACTTCCAGTAACCTTATTCTTCCAAATCCCACTTGATATTAAATCTCTTACTGTGATCTTCTCATCAGGAAAAACAAACGTTGCTCTAATACCAGCTGTTGGGATTTAGGGGCAGTGGAATAGTGATATGATTTAATAACAAACAAAATCATGCACACAGGATCTAAAAAATTCCCCAAAAAAATATATATTAGTGGGAGGATAAACTAGAATAATCCAAATCACACAAAAGTACACACACATAAGAAGCATGTACCATGGTTCACCAAATGTGGGCTACGTCCACCAAAAAATAGAGATCTCATATATATAAAATATAACAAGAGATTACAAACCCACTCTTCTACACAAGAGTACATGTATCTCTACAAGAGTATCTCCTCCTCCCAGATCCCTAACCTGATCTTCCTGAGTACACTAAACTGTGCCTCCATACCACCACTTGCATGTCTCCTCTAGATCTCTAACTAGATCTACCTGAGTGCACTCCAACCGTGCCTCTCAAACATAACTAGATCTCACATACCTGAAGCTACCCTACATCTACCACTGTGCAGCCAAGCTCTCACTGTATTGTGAATCTACAAACGAGACCTCTACAATATCTAGATCTACATGGATCAATAATACAAGATCTCACAGATCTACAATGCAAGACTAGATCTACATAGATCTATAATACAAGATCTCACCAACATGTGGATCTACAAGAAGAAACACTATGTGCTTTGCATACTATGCAAGCCATTACATGAGACTAAACAATACAAAGGAAATACAATAGCCTGTTATTTCCTTCTGTCTAGCTCCTCTCCATGGAGTCTTTGTCTTCATGTAACCTATTCCTTTTTCCTCTTCTTCTTCTTCGTCTTCATCCTCTAGGTCTCAGAGAATCAAGGATCTAATCCGATCCTTCTCATTATTCCACCTAAGCCCTAACTTTCACGCTTATATATAAAATATATAAACTTAGGGCACCTTAGCTATGCAATTACATCCAATAGATTTGATTTAAAACAAAATCTATATTTAAATCCCGTGACTTAAAATAAAACACATCGCACAGGTAACCGGCTCCGGTTAGACCTAACCGCATATGGTTCCCACTTGCTCTGACCAATGTCTGTACTGTCTGACCGATGACGGGTCTGGTTCCCACTTGCTCTAACCGAAGTCGGGCCTGTCTAACTGATGATTCTGGGTACTTTCCAGTCACTTTCCATTACATGCTAATTGTGAAGCAATCTAGCTCCACAACCTAACATAATCCCAATCATCAAGTTATAACCATGATACACACCTTTATTATCCACATTGAAACCATTGTTAACCCATATCATGGTTCACTAACATACTTGCCATGGACATTATGCAAATTGAAGTCTTTGAAACTCTTTAAACAAATTGGATAAATTTTTATGACTAACTACATCCCTTCATGAATTAAAATAATCACACTTTGCCATATGAAGAATCCTTTGATGCCATAATTTGCAAGAGACTTAGAGCACTTTAACTTTTACACCTTTGTTATGATGTAGCATGAATTTAAGCATCTTTTCACTTCCTTCCAAATGGAACCTTGAATTTTGATGTCTTTCAAAGAAAGATCCCTGAAAACAGAAGCACCTTATTTTACTTTGTCAAGCTTTGAATCTTCAAGATAGGCCACAACTACCTTCTTTTGATTAAACAACAACTCAGGAACTTTCATGCCTTTGTGAATAGATAGTCAGTCTTGTAGGAACTTCACAATTTAGCCTTCAAGCTTACTTCAAACTCATCAAATAAGTTCCATGATGTTTATCAACTCCCTTTGGGATGAGGGATATAACGATAACCTCCTTCAATTATCTTGATGTAAGACATTTTATACTGAGAACAAAAACCCCTCTTATACTCAGACTAAAAAGACCTGTGAGAAACCTTCTTCATGATAGTAAAAAACTTGACACACTCTTATAGGCCTCATACTCTTATGACCAAGGCATGATAGACTTGACAAAGATCCTAACATGGATCATACTCTTCTAGAACCTTGATACAAAAACTCTCATTTATTTGAGGCTTCAATGTCTGATACAAACCTTAATACTTATGAAAACTCACTTATGATGAATTTACATGTTCCTTATAATGATATCCTTATAGGACACAAACTTCTCTCTTTTATAGAATCATGATGATAAATTTTTTACACATATCACAAAGCTTATAACTTCATGACATGACAAACAAAATTAACATAGATTTGAAACATGATCACACATACTTATTGAAAACAAAGTAGTATAAGACATGGACTGAGACACAATTCTAGGTGTTTTGACTAAAACCATTAACCATGAAAGATGCATGTAACATAATTTACTCATGCTTACTTTTACAAACTCAAACACCTACTAATGATAAAAAGCTTCAAATCTCTTGGATAGATTACATTCCATACCTTATGACTCTTGAGGTATCACAAACTCCCAGAATTCTCAACTTCTAATGTACTAGATAATGAATTACAGTTAGGCACACATGGTTTTCTTCAACTTTTTCTTTAGACATTTTTTCCTCATTTGCATGGTTATGACTCTTGATATCCTTGTTTGAGATTGATTTATCCTTAATTTACTTTTGTAATTCACCCTGACTAGTTTTGGCATCCACACTTCCTTGATTTTGAGAGCCTCAAACCTCTTCACTTGCCTTGATAATTCATGAGAGAAAAACCTTACAATATCATCCTTGTGATGACACTTAAGGAAAATAACCTCTTACCTATCTCTTGACTGATGACTATTGTGATATATTCCATTTCTCCAAGGGTACACACAACTTAAAAACTTCCTACAATCCCTTACTCTATGACCAAAACCATTGCAAGCATAACAATAAAAATGAAATTTTGCAACCTCATTACATTTGGCTGTCTAATGAGATTAGGCCTTGAGTAGACCTTCTTGGTATGAACACCTTCATTTTCACCTCCCTTGGAACTAAGACCAACTTTTTGGTTTGCTAGATAATGCTTCTCTTCTCCTTTGAACTTTAGGGTTTGTATCTCTTCCTTGAGCTTAACATACTCTTATTATTTGGCCTTGAGTACTGCTATCATACCTTTTATTTTAGACTTCAAACTAATGTTCTCATTTTTTATGGAAAGCCAATTATGCTTGTAGATCCATCGTCACCTCTTTTAGATCATCTTGACCATTCATAAAAACATCACATGGCTTATTTTTAAATCTATCAAATTATTCTTCCTTTGAACTCAAATCAGATATAGACTTCTCCAACTAAATCTTGAGAAACTTGATGTTTTCTTCATCCTTATTGGTCATGACTCTCAACTCCTGATTATTTTTCCTTATTTTCTTAGCCATCTTATACTTCTAGGATCTCATCCAAGCTGTTAGACTTGCTTCACAAGGACATAGCTCTGATACCAATTGTTGGAAGCACAATGGACTGAGGCGGTGTGAATCGGTCTTACAATAATTTTTACTTCATTTACCAAACCATAAATTCATCATTTATAACCACACATGTGCATATTAGATGTGTATTAACCATTCACAATATCATAACACAAAAGAGAGTACACAAGACACCATATATAAGTGGGAAAACTTAATGGGGAAGAAAACCCAATAAAACTTTGTTTATATTACACAAAGAAAATAAATTTAATGAAGCACCAATTTCACAAGGAGCACCAACCCTATAAGGAGCCCCAACCCCTAATTTAGTGAAACACCCACTCCATAAGGAGGCTACAACCCCCTAAGATGATCAAGAACCAACTCAACCACATTAAGATGAATATCTCCAAGTATTGTTTCTACCAAAACTGATGAAGATCACAATTTCAGCTCACACACCTTCAAACCCTCATTCTTATAACTCGCACAATCTTGATCTTTCATGACCTGATTTGATGTCAAACCCTTGTACACATGCTCTTAAAACTTCTTTATATTTTTGAAATCATCCTCAACTATCTCTTGATTCCCTTTAACATATTTTACACTCTCATCTCTAGATCACAATTTTCCCTCTCACTTCACTAGATCAAATTTTGAACCAAACACACACTTTTATATGCTTTACAACTCAAAACTGTAACATGAGTCAGTCCAGATAAAATACATAGACCATTAAACATAAAAACATAACACTAAATCAATACAAATCATAATATGGACCCATATAGGTCAGCCACGCTCCAAGACACCAAACAAGATCAAAATAAGCTCAAAACCCCATCACCCAACTCATCAAAGACCTCCAAATTCAACACTATAATTTTTCAAGACTCCAAAGGCCTCACACATGACAAATATATCATAAATAAATCATACATGCTCTCACATTAACTTTCAATCAAGGATATTTTTAGTGGTGAATATTCGTAATTTGGCGAATATTCCATTTTTAGAAAATTTGAAAAGGCAAATTTTTCAGAGTAGGTCAGTGTACTGTTCGCCTAAAATTTCCAGTATAAAATTTTTTTAGGGTTCAGCTTTGCCTACTGTTGAAAACTACACCTATATAAACCTAGGTAATTTTCCTAGTAGTATACTAGTAACTTACTAAAGTACCATCCGAATTACTTGTAAATTACATGCAGACAAAGTGTGGATCGGAGTCTTAGACTGGTTGTTGTAGACTTGCAATAAGAAAGTGTCACTGACACATGAGAAGGAAGATTTTCATTTCTAGATGGGTGACAATATAGTGTTACTGATGCATGACAAGAGAAGGTGTTGACACGTGACCAGAGGGTTGTTGACGCGTGACTAGAGGGTTGTTGACGCACGACCAGAGGGTTGTTGACGTGCGACCAGAGGGTTGTTGATGCATAACTAGAGGGTTGTTGATGCGTGACCAGAGGGCTGTTGACGCGTGACCAGAGTGTTATTGATGTGTGACCAGGGGGTTGCAGACGGTTGAAAAAATGAAGCATTTTTTTGGTGTTGGGAAACAACAAGGTTTGTTGTCGCACGACAACAAACCTTGTTGTTACCCGAAAACAAGCCTTGCTGTCACATGACAAAAAGGATTGTTTTCATGCAAAAATAAACCTTGTTGTCGCCTGACACCAAAAAAATGCTGAGTTCTCCCCCTTAAGAAAATGACAGGAAAAAATTTGAATCTAAAATCTTGGAAAATTTGCCTTTCAACGAAAGTGGTTCGAGGTATATTTGTGGAGGATTTTCCACCTCCAATTTACCATAGGCTTCTTAAAATGAACCCTACTTTCAATAATCAAATTTCTCATAATTCTATCAAGAAGGACCATTTTCTTCACAAAATAGTTGCTTCTAGGAACCATTCTTCACCAAACAAGCTCAAGATCACACCATAGCACCTCAACTATGACATGTAACCACTTATTGGAAATCCAATGAGCTGTAGAACACATCCATTCCTTCTAGACCTCATAAAACACTCATAAATGCAAACCACACCTCTTTTCCTCTTCACCAAACTAAACTTCCTAGAAATTAGTTTTAGAAACCCAATTAGTTTACACCCTTGATGTTACTTTAAAAACGTATAAATTCCTTAAATAGGGATTGAATTCATCCCTCTTCACTCTTAAATAGATATAGAGCAATCCTTTCTTGAAAAAAATCAAACTTAGTCTTCACAAATTGAGTCGGTTCACTTATCAAAACTCACCATCAAGAGAAAAAACATACATAATTAGAAATATCTCTAAATATTCTTTCCAAAACATCTTACATTTTCTTCCAACTCTAAGCAGAATGCCTTCAACCAGGTCAATCTATGAAACTATTCCAAATTGTCCTTTTAGGGCCGAAAGACCAGTCTTCATAAATAGGGCACATTTTTCCCTCTAGGACCTCAACCATGACCTGAAACTATCATGGAAATGTATAACAACTCCTAGGCTCAAAATGATGTCAATTTATTTTATACTTTATTTGGAAAAAATTTCCACAAACTGAAATTATTCAGAAACTAACATTTTTGAGTGGGGCCCACATACTGTCACATGGTTTATCTTACCTTTCTAGAAATATGGAGGAGTGATCTACAACCTTAAATAATTTTCTCCAAGTTGCTTTGAGCTAGGGTTTAACTAGGGTTTTAAACCACTTTACCTTCTTAATGATTGTTCATAAAAATCATATGATCAAACCACCACATAATTTTTTTAACAAAACTTATTAGTTCCATGGAAAATCATCCTCCAAAATCTCTAGGTTTGATGTAAAGCACACAATTCACAACGAGCATCAGAAGGTTAATTTTTAGCACAAAAACACAGCTCAAGAAAACTTGTTTTTACAAACACTGATGTATCTTACAAAATATTCTTCACTCTGACCTAAAACTTGTCATGAAGCATCATGAAAACATCCTATAACTGTACATACTAACCACATATCTCAAATAGATATGAAACTCTCTAGCCACAATGACTTACATGTGCTTACTTAGCTTGTCTTCATTGTTTTGCTTCCTAAGGAAAATAAAGCACCACCAAACCTCTAATAATTGGCTTAAAAATCATCATACATTCCATGTACCCTATCACCATGCTTCTACCATAATTGGATAGGACTGATCAACTCCAAAAATCATACCTCCAACTCATTCTGCATGTTCTAGAACTTGGAATAGGCCTAGAATGACTTGACTCAACCACGACAAACCATAAAATGACCAAGTTGATACATGTAAACCTTTAAAACATCATATAAAAAATTCTTGACACTAATGCTAGCCTTTAATCAACTTATGAAAAACCATACTATGGCCATACACTCTAAACAATGCTCTAGGACCTTATAGAACATCACCAAACATGACACTACCATTCAACCTTCATGTTTGACCTTTGAATAAAACCTCATGGAGACTGATATGAAACCATAACACCCTTTCCCATCAATGACAACACTAAGACACAATTTCCAACAATAGGAAGATGGTGGTTCAAGGGACTATGAAATTTTGGTAAGTATTTATTTATAACTAATGTCATTTCACATGTAATTAGTTTTATACTAACGTGTATATTATTTATTCGTATTAATAGATTGATCTATATCATCCCTTGAGTGTAGGAGGTTTGATTTTCTAAAGTCTAATCCCCTTATGAGATTGGTTCTTCATCTTCCCAATGGGAAGAGAGAACTATATTGTTCAATGATACCCCATAATTTTGATGTCTAGGCATTGTTTTGTATGCCTCTATGGCATGTAGGTGTAAATTTATATTTTGTTGATGTATATTATTAAAAACATGTATGGTTTTTGTTGACCAAATTTTCCCCTTAGGAAAAATTAATCAAACATGACCCTGCACAAAAGAAAATTGAAGAGTTGGTTCAATCATGTGAGTCCACATTTCAAAACTAGCAATCAGGTTAGAAACAAGATCCACAATGGCAATCTAGAGTGATTCAACCCTAAGTAAAGCAGCGGACTCACGGAAGGCACTACGTGTTAGCTTAGCATAATTCCAAGAGTGAGAGGGAACAGTGAAACTCAAAACCCCACAGGAATTCCATGTGGAGTCAAAAATGAGGGACCCGCCAAGGAAGTGCATATAATTTGTTCACTCGAGGCCTGAATTGGATAAGTATAAAAGGGCCAGTGGAAGCCTCCACGTGTCTCAACGACATAGCGCACATGCCAAAGGTGCGAAAGGAGGAGTCTCCAAACAATCCGAAGTCCCCCCAAAAGAGTTGAGCACAGGACCGATCGCCACATGTCTCTTCAGTCAGAGAATCTGAAAATCTGGAGGCAATCCCAAATGAGCGGCTTGCCATGTGGCCAAAGTCTGAAAAGGTTTCACCAGACTCATTGAAAAGTAAAATAGAAAAACCAACGGATGACACCATGTGTCTCATCGACACACCCTCAAGGGTCAAATCTAAAGGCGATCCCCAAATGAGCACCAGCCCACCACGTAGTCAGAGACCGAGAAAGGCAGCAGGCCCAAATTGGCTAAGTACAAACAAGGCCAGCGGAAGGCCTCCACGTGCCTCATCTATGTAACTTCAAAGGCCATGGAAAATCTGGAGCGGGTTCCCAAATGAGCGCCAACCCTCCATGTGTCTGAGGTCCCATGAAAAAGGGGACACCAACCGTTGAAAATTCCAAACTTGGGGCAAGCTGAAGGAAGCCTCCACGTGCCTCAGTTCAACGTAACTTTAGAGTTAAAATCCGGAGGTAGGTCCCCAAACAAGCGCAAGCTTACCACATGGCTAGAAGTTAAAATAGGGGGGTAGAACCAGACCATTGAATCGACTAAGGAAAGGAGAACCAGCGAAAAGCCCCACATGTCCCTTCGACGCTCTTTCAAAAATCCAAAAGTAGGTCCCAAATGTGTGCTGAGCCTCCATGTGTCTCGGGTCAGGCATAGTGTCTCCACTAATCAAGAGGGGGCTTAGGTAGAATACAAAGGAAATAGAGCAAGCCCATAGAAAATGCCACATGTCAGTTCGGTGCAACTTCAGGAGTGAAAGGAGGAAGTAAAATCTTAAGAATGAGCGGGGCTCCATGTAGATCTCGCAAGGGTAGACTCCAAACCCGAAGTATGTTTGGAAAATATTTGGTGAATCATAAAGCCCGCTAGGATTTTTAAATGCTTGGATCTTAAAATATTGTGAGAGCCCGCATTGGGCACCGGATTTTGACCTTTAGATGATCTCAACTACGACTGGAATAAATATATTCCACCATTTTTGGAGGTTGTTAGAGACCCATTTCTCACCTACCAGGGGTGGTTGAAATATGATGGGAATTCTTCTCCCCTTCTCTCTATTCTTCCTATATATTGTAAGGAGGGGAAATTTTCTAAAGGTTGGACATTTCTTCTTTGCACCCTCCCTTCTTCTCTTGCCCGTAAATGAATCTGTGGAGCCCAAGCCTCCCATTCAAATTTTAATGCAAGTTTGTGCCTCTTGGCCATTGTAATGCACTGTATCAACTTTTGGAGCAATAATGCATGTTTGTGGATAATTTTCAACCCTCTCTTGTGTTCATTGTCTCCTTTCTGATCTCTCATTGCAATCCTAGTTATTTGTTCATGGTGATTGTATTGTAATTTTATGGTTTGTGTTTATTACAAAGTAGGTGTTTCAGCATTCCTTTGGTGCATCACCCTTATTAGTTTAGGTTTTATTTCTTACATCTCCTTTACCTTGTCTCCTTGGCAAGTTAGAGTAGGTTTTAGAGTAGATCCTCTGTAATATGAACGTGTGCACCTGAACAGAGGAATAGGAACCAACCTTCATCCGGAGAGCTCTCTTGATTCACAAAGTCCCACACTTTGAGAGATGCTCCATGTTATGCAATCACACTGAAAGTCTTAACCCATCGAGTTACATACATTCAGGGGTGTTGTGATTCTGCATCAATAGTTTTGGCACACCCGGTGGGACCATAAGTCATATTTCAGGTTTAAAAAGATTGGGTGTGTGTCTTGGTAAACTTCTAGCCTTTGGAGGCTTTGGAGCAACACATCTGATGACTCCAAAACTCAAATCCACTGGTTTCAACAGCCCAAGTTTATCAAGTTCATGAGAAGAATACAAACAAGGTCAAGAACTAGAGAAGATGGGCTATTTGTCTATCTACATTTATCCCTAGATAGAGCAAGAAGAGGAAGAAGAGCTCAAAGGCCTCCATCTCCACCAAACAAGACATTGTCAACACCTCCACTCGGAAGGCCTTTCATTCAATCAACTAGAGTTCTTTGACCAATCAGGATGGCACAACCCAACCCCTACGTCAACTTCACTGGCAGCAACCCACTGGCTCTCAATGCACAAAATCCAGTTCCAGTTGCAACATTGAAGAACGTTCCATATTTCACTGGAGAGAACCAGACAACTCCGATTGACCACATCCAAGACATTGCAAATGTCTGTGCAATTCATGAGATTGTTGAAATGGACATTGTTGTTAAGTTATTGGCATCCTCCTTTAAAGGTAAAGCTTTGCAATGGTTTAGGAGTCTAACAGTAGGGTCTATCCAGAATTGGGATCATCTGTGCATAACCCTTCATAACCAATTTAGAGAAAAGGGGGACAATCTATCCTTGTTAGAACAACTGACAACCATCAAGAGAGCTCCTAATGAATAACTGACCGACTTCAACTTTAGATTTCAGAGGACGTGGGATAGGATTCTGGTGGCTGTGAGACCAACAGTTGAAGGTGCTTTTCTATACTTCCTTAAAGCTTTAAATTTTGATATTCCTATGATGATTCAATCAATGGGAGGTATAACTATACCCGCAGCCTATAATATTGCTATTAGAGATGAAAAATACTTAATTTAAGCTGGTAAGCTAGCACCTAGGCCACCTATGCCTCTATATCCAGAACTAGGAGCTCCTACAACTAGCCAAATGCTAGAGTTGAATCCCATTCTAGCCCTTAGGAATCAAAGCAATAATGAGGCTTCTACTTCTTCAAGCACCTCAAAAGAGCTGCAAGAGGTTATGAAGCAACTATAGAACCTAGGAAATGAGCTAGTGACTATCAAGAGACAACAAGCTCAAAGTTATAGGCCATATCAACCTCCAAATCAGTATCAAGCTAGATGCCCATACCAGCAAAATAGACCACCAGCTCAGGATGGAAATCAAAATTAGAGCCAAGGACAACCTCAAGCTGCTAGGCCATTCCGACCATATGATCCAAATGTGGCTTCAACATCAAGGGCCTTGGTTCCAACACAAAACAACATGGCACATGAATATGAATATGTGTTACCCCTGCAATCTACATCACAATCAATCAATGTGTTTCAATGGTGCATTAAATCAGGTTCTGATGGTACAAACCATCAGTGTGCCCCAAGAACCAAGCCAAGAAGGAAATAAGCAGTAGGAATCAACTCATCAAGAAGTCCCTCCAAATGAGACCACACTTGTCAATTGGCAGGCTAAAGATTTTTGTGGTGTGAACCAAGCCCCTTCTCAAAGTGTAGCAGCCAATACACGGTCTAAGAAAAGGAATATTGGAGAAGGACAGTCATCAAATTCAAATGATCCACAACCTCTCTATTACTCCACAAGGTGTTGGTAATCAAAGTGCAGTTCCTAATGTGCAAGGTTAGCCCAAATTACCTTCTAAGCCATCCTAAGCGTCCGTTGTAACAACTTATGCACAAGAGAAGATGGTGCAAGGAAAGGGGCAGCAGAGAGATAGTTCATCTCCATTTAACATCATTGAGCAAATGAAGAAAATGAATGTAAACATCTCAATGTGGGAGTCATTAGCTATCCTAGGACAAAGAGACCTATTGCAAGTTGCTATAGCGAAAACTAATCAGCATCAAATAAGCCACCCAATCAACAAGACAAGGTACTTACCAATGTAGCTAAACAAGGAGCATCAGATCGAGGAGGCCATCAAGGTAAAAATTTGAATCCCCCTCCATTCTATATCTCATTGATCATAGGAGATAAGTTGATACATAATTACATAATTGATTCTGGGAGCAAGTAGCTCAATTATGCCGAAACAAATAGTTGACCAGTTAGGTCTTCAATATGAAGTCATCTCCAAAGGTGTGGTGCAATTGGATGGAAAAACAGTAACAACGGTTGGAGTAATCAAAGATTTGAGCCTCACATTACATGCATGTCCCAATGTAACAGTGTTGCAAGATGTATTAGTCATAGACTTGCCATTGCTCTTTGCATTGTGTTTGTCAAGAGACTTCACTGCTAAAATTGGGGGCTATTTGTTGTTGATTGGTCATACATGTTGTTAAGAATGAGGTATGGGGATAAGGCCACAATCATATCCGAGCCCATTGCACAATTTCACATAGAGCCTCATGTACCGAGTCTAATTAATGTAAATTGTTCAGTATTTGATCAAGAGGATTACCCAAGCACCTATGAATCAGATACCAAGGTCGGAAGTATTCCAGACTTGACTCTCGATGAATGGGAAAACAAAAGGCGTGATTTTTACCCTTACAAAGAAATGGAGGAATCTGAGCTAGGAGTCTATTGTTTGCATGAAACTAATCATCCTCTCCCTAGCATCATCAAGCCATATCAAAAATATGATAATGAATTATGATAGTAATTCTTCGATGGCTCAAGGAGTAGACAAGGCACAGGTGGAGGAGCTATGCTCATTTCGCCACAAGGTATGAAATACTACTTAGCTTTTTGTTTCCAGTTTACTTGCTCAAATAATGCAGCTGAGTATGAAGCCTTAATTCACGGATTGCATTGGGTGATAGTATGAGCTAATGGCTAATTGTGATCAAGTCAGAGGGAAACATGCTGCAAAGAATGACCTACCTAAAAGCTACAAAAATAGGGTATGGGACCTAATTGAAGACTTTGAAGCTTTCAACATTGTGTCCATACCCAGGAAAAAGAATGAAGTTACAGATAGGATTGCAACATTTAGAGAAACATTTGATGTGGTTGACAGTATCAAAAGAGGAAAAACAAAACCACATATCCATGTGATTGTAAGGCCAGTAGTTCCAAACAATAACACAAGTTAGTAGGTGTTTGAAAATGATCAACAGATCGAAAATTTCCTACAAGAGGAGGCTGAATTCTCAGTTAGGAATCAAGATAAATTAGAGCAGCAATACGGGGATCAAGTAGTGCAGCTACAGACCAACAAGCTTCCCATAGGTTTGGTGACACTGTAGTCAATAGTCAATCCTAATGACCAATTTTGTAAAGAAAAAGCAAACATTAAGGTCAAGGGAGATGATTCAAAACCTATTTTTGTTGGGGAAGGAAAGACACTCCAAATTGGCAAGGTGACCACTGAGTAAGAGAGATATTAATTCATACAACTTTACAAAGATTGCCCAGACCTTTTCACCTAGAGTTATGAAGATCTGCTAGGATTCAATCCAAAGTTGGCACAACATACAATAGAGCTAGATCCAGAGGCTAAGCCCATTAGGTAGAAACAAAGAATAGTCAACCCACACATTGAGCCTCTAATGAAGAAAGAGCTAAACAAACTGATAGAGGTAAGCATTATATTCCCAATCAAGCATTCAAGTTGGGTTGCAAACTTGGTACCAGTCAGGACGAAGAATGGAGAAATTAGGTTGTGCGTGGAATTTTGAGACTTGAAAAGAGCATCTCTCAAAGACCACTACCCACTCCATTCAATGGAACAAATCTTATAGGTAGTATCCGGCTCAAAAATATTTTCTCTCATGGATGGATACTCTAGGTATAATCAGATAATGGTGAAAGAAGATGACCAATTCAAAATGGATTTCACCACTAAGTGGGGCACCTATGCCTATAAGAAGATGTTGTTTGGATTGTCTAATGCCGGGGCCACCTTTCAGAGGGTGATGGACATGACATTCGAGGGGTTGATCAATAAAATAGTACTGATATATCTTGATGATATCACCATGTTCTCCAAAAATGTAAAAGATCACCTTTTCCATCTAAGATAATTATTTCAAAGATGTAAGATATTTGGGGTATCATTGAATCCCACAAAATGCATATTCCTGGCTCACGAAGGAAATATCCTAGGCCATATTATTTCAAAGGAAGGATTGACAATCGACTCAGAAAGAGTTGAAGCAATTCAAGAATTGCCCTTGCCAAGTCATAAGAAGGCTCTTCAGAGCTTTCTAGGAAGAATCAATTTTTTCCGTAGGTTTGTGTCAAATTTTATTGTTCTTGTGAAGCCAATAACACTGATGTTGAATAAGATCATGGCATTTATGTGGATAAATGAGGGAAAATAAAGTTCTAAAGCCATCAAAGAAGCCATATCCCAAGCTCCAACTCTCGTCAATCCAGACTTCTCCAAGGACTTCATGCTTTATGCCTTTGGTGGTGAGGACATAATTTCTGCAATCCTAGTGCAAAAAAACAAAGGGGGATCTGAACAACCAGTTACCTTCTTCAGTCAAGGCTTGGAGAAATATGAAGTGAGGTACTCTTTCATCGAGAAGTATGTCCTTGCAGTGATCAGGAGCTTAAAGAAGTTCAAACACCTAGTCTCAAACAAAAATATCCAGCTGTTATTTTCTCATGCAAGAGTCAGGGACTTCCTTTTGAACAAGGATGTGAATGAGAAACGTGCAGGATGGATCACTCATGTCATGGAATATGACATTTGAAATTAAGGTCACTAAGTTGGTTTGTGGAAAGGGACTATGTGAACAACTAGCCTCGAGTCAACAAGTTGATACAAGAAATGGAAATGGAGATGTCTTGGTACTACAAGATGGTCAAGAACAAGCAAATGATAATGTGTCTATTCCTTGTTGGACTCAGAATATGATGCACTTCCTACAAACAGGCCTATTCCCTCCAGAAATGAGCAAAGAAAAGAGGAGATACTTCATATTACAAGCCATTCCATATGTGCTTGTTGATGGTGTTTTGTTCAAAAGGGACATCAATAGTGTTCTACTGAGATGCATCGGAACAGATCAAATCGAGAAGGTGTTATAGGAGTTTCACGATGGAGAAGCCAGAGGTCATTTTTCTCTGGCGAGTAATAGCTCTCAAGATAATGAAGGCAAGATATTATTGGCCCACAGTGTTCAGTGACTATTACACTTGGATCAAGAAGTGTATAAAATGTGCATTCTTCACAGGAAAGGAAAGATTAACAACACTCCCATTGCACCCTATTTCAATTGACTAGCCATTCATGCAATGGGGATTGGACTTCATTGGGGTCATCAATCCAAACTCAAGCCAAGGCCACAAATGGATTCTCACGGAAACAGACTATTTCACCAAGTGGACCGAGGCAGGTAGCACTCAAAGAAGAAAATGAGTCTAGAATACTAGACTTTTATGAAGGGATAGTGACTAGGTTCGGAGTACTGACCACTATCATATCAGACAATGCCTTGGCATTCCTAGGCTCCAAGATCACAAAATGGGATATTAAGAATGAGATCTACTTGAGCACCTCTTCGAATTATTACCCACAAGGTAATGGGTAGGCAGAGTCCACGAACAAGAATTTGCTAAGAATCATCAAAAGGACTCTAGATGAAAATTAAAGGATATGGCATACAAAGCCAAAATCAGCATTATAGTCTGACAGGATCACACCAAAGAGATCTACAGGTAATTCCCCTTACAAGCTGGTCTATGGGAAGGAGGCAATATTACCTATATCACTAGAGCTTCCCGCATTGGAGCTCATGAAGCAGTTGGAATTATACGAGTTTGAACCAATGGAGGCTAGGTATGTAGAGCTGATAGAATTGGAAGAAATTAGAGAACATTCAGTTCAAATGATATAAAAAGATCAAGCCTTAGTCAAGATGTGGTTTGATAAGAAAAAAAGAGCAAGGACCTTTCAGGAAGGGGACCTAGTCTTGAAGTGGGATGCAGATCGGGGAAAGCCAACGAGGCATTTTACATTCAATGCTATTTGGAGTGGCCCTTACATGGTCACATGATGTAAGAGTAGAAATGCCTTCCAATTGTCTACATTGGATGTAGAGGACCTTTCGATTCCGGTTAATGGAATCCATCTTAAACGTTGTTACTAAAAGGAAAAGGTTTCACCATTGCAAATATTAGCCTACGATTTTAATTCCTCTAAGTGTGTATGCAAATTGTCTTGTTGCAATGTAGGTTTCAAATTCCCTAAGTGCTTCGACACAAGTCTCATTAGTACTAGGTTGAATTATTGTGTAGTTCAATGAGCCTCTAAAGGTGAATGTGTTCCTACAGTCCATTTCCAGAAGCAGGTGAACGCTCCAGGTCAAGAAAATTTTCTACTCTCAAAAATCTCACCTTCAAGATTTTCTTATGAAAATTGAGAGTGCAAGCAGTGGAGTAGGTTAAGGGCCAACATGTCGCAAGCAGTCGGGCCCGAGGTTTCAGGAACAGGATCAGTACCAGGCTATCAATTCATGACTGCATGCCCAATGGATACTTCAAGGCAACTTATCTTTTCACCTAGTAGGCAGGTGACCCCGTGAGTCACCAAATTGTTGACCAATTTTTCCCCTTAGGAAAAATTAATCAAACACGACCCTGCACAGAATAAAATCGAAGATTCGGTTTAGTCATGCGAACCCACATTTCAAAACTAGCAATCAGGTTATAAACAGGCTCGGTAATAGCAATCCAGAATGATTCAAACCTAAGTAAAGCAGCGGACTCATGAAAGGAACTACATGTTAGCTCAGCGTAATTCCAAGAGTGAGAGGGAACAGTGAAACTCAAAACCTTGCAGGAATTCCTTGTGGAGTCAATAATGAGGGACCCACCAAGGAAGCGCATATAATTTGTTCACTTGAGGCCTAAATCAGCTAAGTATAAAATGTCTAGCGAAAGCCTCCACGTGTCTCAACAACGCAACGCTAAAGGTGCGAAAGAGGAGGATTCCCAAAATGAGCACATGATTGCCATGTGGCCAGTGTCTGAAGCGGTTTCTCCATCCATTGAAAAGTCCAAACTTGAAACAAACCAACAGACAGTGCCAAAGTGTCTCATCGGTGCACCCTCAAGGGTCGAATCTAAAGGCGGGTCCCTAAATGAGCACCAGCCCACCACGTAGTCAGGGACCGAGAAAGGCAGCAAGTCTGAATTGGCTAAGTACAACAGGGTCAGCAGAAGCCTCCACATGCCTCATCTGCGCAACTTCAAAGGTAAAATCCAGAGCAGGTTCCCAAATGATCTCCAGCCCTCCATGTGTCTGAGGTCCGAAAAGGGGACACCGGCCATTGAAAATTCCAAGCTCGGGACAGGACGAAGGAAGCCTCCATGCGTCAATTCAATGTAACTTCAGAGTTAAAATCCAGAGGCGGTCCCCAAACAAGTGCAAGCTCACCACGTGGCCAGAAGTCAAAAGGGTGGGGGGGGGGGGGGGGGGCAGAACCGGCCATTGAATTGACTAAGGAAAGGAGAACCAACGGAAAACCCCATGTGTCCCTTCGGCACTCTTTGAGGGGGCGAATCCAAAAGCAAGTCCCAAATGTGCGCTGAGCCTCCACGTGTCTCGGGTCAGGCATAGTGTCTCTGCCAATAAGAGGGGCTTAGGTAGAATACAAAGGAAACAAAGCAAGCCCACAGACAACGCCACATGTCAGTTTGGTGCAACTTTAGGAGTGAAAGGAGGAAGTAAAATCTTAAGAATGCGTGGGGCTCCATGTAGATCTCACAGGGGTAGACTCCAAACCCAAAGTATGTTTGGAAAATATTTAGCGAATCATAAAGCCCACCAAGATTTTTAAATGCTTGGATCTTAAAAGATTGTGAGAGCTTGTGTTGGGCGCCAGATTCTAACCTTCAGATGATCTCAACTACGATTGGAATAAATACAGTCTGTCATTTTTGGAGGCTATTAGGTTTCTCACCTATCAGGGTGGTTGAAGTATGATGGGAATTATTCTCCCCTTCTCTCTATTCTTCCTATATATTTTAAGGAGGGGCAATTTTCTAACGGTTGGACATTTCATCTTTGCTCCCTCCCTTCTTCTCTTGCCCGTAAGTGAATTTTTGGAGCCCAAGCCTCCCATTTAAATTGTAACGCAAGTTTGTGCCTCTTGGCCATTATAATGCATTGTATCAACTTTTGGAGCAATAATGCATGTCTATGGATAATTTTCAACCCTCTCTTGCGTTCATTGTCACCTTTCTGATCTCTCATTGCAGTCTTGGTTATTTGTGCATGGTGATTGTATTACAATTTTATGGTTTGTGTTTATTAGTAGGTGTTTCATCATTCCTTTGGTGCATCACCTTAACCCAGTCTCCTTGGAAAGTTAGAGTAGGTTTTAGAGTAGATCCTCTGTAATATGAACGTGTGCACCTAAACAGAGGAATAGGAACCGACCTTCATTCGGAGAGCTCTCTCGATTCACAAAGTCCCACACTTTGAGAGATGCTCCATGTTATGCAATCACACTGAAAGTCTCAACCCATTGAGTTGCAGACATTCAGGGGTGTTGTGATTCTGCATCAATAGTTTTGGCATGTCTGGTGGGACAGAAGTCATATTTCATTTTTATCAAGATTGGATGTGTGTCTTGGTTAACTTCTAGCCTTTGGAGGCTTTGGAGAAACACATCTGGCGACTCCGTCACTCAAATCTAGTGGTTTCAGCAGCCCAAGTTTATTAAGTTCATGAGAAGAATACAAACAAGGTCAAGAACTAGATAAGAGGAGCTATTTGTCTATCTACATTTATCCCCAAATAGAGCAAGAAGAGGAAGAAGAGCTCAAATGCCTCTATCTCCACTAAACAAGACATTGTCAACACATCTGCCTAGAAGGACTTTCATTCAATCAACTAAAGTTGTTTGACCAATCAGGATGGCACAACCCAACCCCTACGTCAAATTCACTGGCAGCAGCCCACTGGCTCTAAATGCACAAAATCCAGTTCTAGTTGCAACATTGAAGAACATTCCATATTTCACTGGAGAGAACTAGATAACTCCGATTGACCATATCCAAGACATTGCAAATGTCTGTGTAATTCATGAGATTGTTGAAATGGACATTGTTGTTACGTATTGCATACCTACATTTCCCAAGAGAAAGGGAGAGAGGGAGAGAGAGGGAGAAAAATAGAGATAAATGAGGAAAGAGAGATCAAGAGATAGAGGGAGAGGGAGAAAGAGAGAGGAGAAGGAATGGAAAACAAGACAGGAGGTGAGAGAGAGAGGAGGTAATAGATAGAAAAGGAGAGAGGGAGAATGAGAGAGAGAGAGAGAGTTCTCCAATAATTAAAAAATTATTCAATCTTATCTATTCAATGCGTTCTTTAGGTGTGGGCATGATAGTAAAAATTTTAGGGGAAATTTCCAACTATAAATTAAAATGAATTCAGATCCGATGGAGTTAGCATATGTTTTTTAAGATTAAAATGATACGATCATGTGAACACTGAGAAATAACATATGTAATCGGTATCAAGCTTATTCATTTAAAAAATAAATGCATTCTTTTACTCATTTCATAAAATTGTATACTCCGTCGAGAGTAATTAATAATTTCATTTCAATAAAATATAATATTATAATTATTTAATAAATTGACAAAAATTAAGCACCTTGAGAACAAAAAGTAGCCAAACTTTCACAGATAATTCTCACAGCCTATGGAACTTGGGTATGTATAAGTTAAACCTAAAATTAGGCATCTAGTCTTCCTATAATAACCTCTCTTGGTTTCTCCCATATCTTGCCCATTTTCTCGTAGTCGCAATAAATTGAATGGAAAAATATTCAATTTATGTCATTGTTAAGATGTTTAGGGTAACATTTTACAATCATCACCTCATGAAACTAAAATGATTCTACCCACATGTATAGGTGAGTTGTTAGATGATGTCAGAGGCATCATTGTTCTACGCTATAATACTGGTCTTTTCCAGATACATCGGTTGAGCGATCTCTCTTAAGCTCCTTGAGAATGAAAAGTAGCCAAAATTTGAAAAATAATTTCTTAACTTGTGGCACATGGGAATGTCTCTTATAAACCTACAACTAGGAATCTAGTCCATGTTCAAAAACATCTCTTGGTTTCTCCCATCTCTATCTCGTTTTCTTGTGGTCTCAATAACAGAAACGTGGAAAAAAATAATTTACATCAGTGTTACAGTGTTTAAGACATTATTTATCCATCACCACCTCATGACACCAAATTGATGCTACCCACATGTCCGAGTGGGATGTTATATGATATCATAGGTTTCATTCCACTACTCAATCATCCTGATCCTTCTCAACTACATCAATCAAGTGATGTCTCTTAAGCACCCTGATCGTGAAAAGTAGATAAACTTTGACATGATTTCTTGTAACCCTTGAAGATTAGGAATAAATCATTTAAACCTAAAATTGAGCATCTGATCCATATACAAAACCTCTCTTAGTTTCTTTCATCTCTTGACTATATCTCGCGGCCATAGTAAATGAAATGCAACAAAAAACTTTAATTTACGTCAATATTAGGGTGCCTAGGGTGATATTTTGTGATTTCCACCTCTTGGTGCCGAACCGATGCTACCCATATATACATGTGGACTATTATACATTGTTAGAGGTCTCGTTCCACTTCTTAACTATCCTGGTCCTTCCTGACCCTTCTTGGCTCTATTGATTGATGTCTCTTAAACATCCTTAGAGAGAAAAGTAGCCAAACTTTGACAGACAACTTATCACAACCCCTTGAACTTGGGAATGTCTCATATGACCCTAAATTTTGTAATATGGTCTATCTACAAAAATATATCTTGGGTTCTCCCATTTTCTCACAACCACTATAAAAGAAATGTAGAAAAAACCTTCAATTTGTATTAGTGTTAGGGTGTCTAGAGTGATATTTTACAATCGCCACCTCATGACACCAAAAATGATGCCAGATATATGTGTGTTATTAGACACTATAATAGTTTTCTTTCTTATTCCCAACCATCTTGTTCCTTCTCGTTTGCATTAGTCGAGAAATGTCTCTTAAGCGCCCCAAGACATAAAGCCAATATTTGATGGGTAATATCTCACATCTCATGGTACCTAAGAATGTATCATTTGAACCTTTAAATAAGAACCTGGTATGTCTACAAGCACATATCTCAATATCTCCCATATCCTACACATTTTTTTGTGGTCACACTAAAAGAAACATGGCAAAAACCTTTAATTTACGTCAATGTTAGGGTGTCTAGGGAGATATTTTGTGATCACCACCTCATAGAACCAAACTAATTCCACCCATACCTTTGGTTGGTCTATTAGAAAATTTTGGAGGTATTTTTATGTTTCCCAACTGTCTCATTCCTTCTCAACTACATCTTTCGGGCGATGTCTCTTAAGACAATGAGAGAAAAAAGTATCTTTAAACTTTGAAATATGATTTATCGCCACATATGGCACATGATAATATCTCATTTAAACCTAATGTTGGGCATCTAGGCTATCTATGAAAACCTATCTCGTTTTCCCACATATCCCACCCATTTTCTCATGTTTATAATAAACAACATGATAAAAACCTTCAATTTGTGTCACTGTTAGGGTATTTAGGGTGATATTTTACAATCAACAACTCATGTCAATAAAATAATTCCTCCCACATGTTTGGGTGGGTTGTTAGACACTATTGGAGGTATTTTTCCACTTCTCAACCGTTTTGGTTGTCTACATCAGCCGGGCGATGTCTCTTAAGTATCCAAGCTTTAAAAAATGATTTCTCACATCTTGTGGCACCTGGGAATGTCTCTTTTGAACCTGTAACTGGGCATATGGTTTTTCTACCAAAACCTCTCTCATTTTCTCCCATCTCTAACCCATTTTCTCACAGTTACAATAAAACAAACATGACAAAATCCTTCAATTTGCATTAGTGTTAGGGTGTCTAGGGTGATATTTTGTGATCATAATATCATGAGACTAAACCGATGCCTCAAGCACATTTGAGTGGGCTATTAGACACTATGTTAGGTGTTTTTCCACTACCCGACTGTCTCGTTCCTTCCCATCTACATCGGTTGTGAAATAAGAGTGTTCTTGTTGTTAAAAATAAAATTTTCATACAATATACGTGGTAAAATGAGAATATGTACTCTTTTTGTTAAAAAGATAATTTCCATACAATATAGGTGGTGAAATGAGAATGTGTTCTTGTTGTTAAATATAATGTTATAAAGAGCATTTTCATACAATATAGGTAGTTAAATGAGAATGTGTTCGTGTTGGTTTCTACTTAAACTTTATCATCCCTCTTCTCTCCTCTCTCTCCCTCTCTCCCCTTATCTCTCTCCCTCTCTCACACTCTTGTTCTCCCTTCCCTCCTCTCTCTCTTTCCCTCTCATGCTCTCTTCCCTCCTATCTCTACCCCATCCCCCTCTTTATCCCTCTCTCACTCTTTATGTATCTTCCCTCATCTCTCTATCTTCCCTCCTATGTCTCCCTCCCTCTCTCTCTCTCTCTCTCTCTCTCTCTCTCTCTCTCTCTCTCTCTCTCTCTCTCTCTCTCTCTCTCTCTCGTCCTTCCCTCCCTCCCTGCCTCCCTCCCTCTCATTCTCTCTTCCCTCTCACTCTTTCTATCTCTCGATATGCATCTACTAATACCATAAGATCAAGTTTAAGGAGGATATAGATTTGGTGTGTGACCGATGAAATAGTTTTAAAACTAAAGGTCCTAAAATAAAGGAATCAAAGGATCATTTTTAGAAGATATTAACGCTTCTCTTCATTTCAGGAATATAAATTATTTAATTATAACACCAACCATGCGAAGGTGGAAGCTTTTTTGGCACCACTAACCTATATTAATAACATTAGTAGTGATATAAATAGATAAAATTAAAGAAAAAAGTACTCAAAAACACAAAAATTTAGAATTCAACAATATACTTACAAACACTAGAACATATGTGCCATTGCACCAATTTATTCCAATGAACCATATGGGTTCGATCTAGTCTTTAAGGTGTCGTGTATTGCTTCATGGTCAGACTCAAGAAATTTTCACAAGTTCATACTACACAGTCTACCCCCATATTTGATCAATCGAAAATTAGATAAAACAACATGGTAGAGCATTGGCAATTTTTCTAATAATAATAATGTAATATTTTCAAGAAAAAAGTTCGACTTTTTTTTTTTTTTGGGGAAAAACTCATGCAAAAAACCAGTAAAACTCACTCAAATGTTGTTTAAGTTATTCTTTATTTTGATGAAAATTTTCTTCAAATTTGACATTGTTTGTGGACTAGAGATTCTATACAAGGGGGGTCGTTTAGAACTAGAATTTCTACACGAGGAGAGTTGTTTAGGACTAGATTTCTATGTGAGGGTAATTGTTTCGTATTGTGTAAGTACACTCTTGAATGTGGATATAAATTTATCTCTTCAATGAATGAGGTTCTTTGTATTCAACTTTCTTGAACATTCATACCAATTTTAAAGCACCCTTGTTCAAACTTACATAGAACTCTACAAATTAGAGGAGATTGCATTTCATTTTCTTCTCCTTTAACAACAGATTTATATGTGAAGAAGATGTTTTGCAAACCTTATTAACGATTAAAATATAACAATATAACGCAAACTAATATCAAACTTACCACACATTGAGAATGATATTGGTTACAATTAACATTTAATTGGACAACATTTTATCACCCAAGACCTCTTTCCTTTTTTTTCGCCTACTAAAGGAAAATATAGTCAAATATATAATAAGGGAGGAAATGCCCGCATAAACACATCTATTTGTATTTTTTAGATGTTCTTCTACTGATTATTTTAGAGTGTGGGAAAAACAAACATACGACAAAATAATCATGAATTGACTGATTCACACTACTATTAATAGGACGCCAACAACAAAAGCCAGGGAAAACAAAACCCCAACATATATGACTATCATGATACACCCCAAAGAAAACAATATGCTAATTGCTATATTACTTCAAGAAAAAATTTATTGAAATCAACTCTTAACAAATTTGTCATATTTCAAAATACACTAAGAATGCTTAGCACTATGTCATACTGCTTTTCCTTAATTACTATATTTTATTAATCATCTTTATTTACTGTGTATAAGTAGCAACATCTTCCTCAGACATACACGAAGAAAAGAAGGAAAGAATATAAAGATTTGCAGACACAGACAAATGTAGACTGCAGGATAAGCAAAGAATTTTTTTATATCTATATACATCAAAATTGAAGCAAGGAAATGGCCTCCACTCATTTACAAAATCTGTGCACAAGTTCTATATGAAAAGCCTAACAGTCACCAAATCAGCAAACAAACAAACTCCTTCCAGCCCTTCAAAAATGGGCGAATACACCACTAATATCAAAGGAGATTGACATTCAAGAACATTAATTATGGTTTAACTGGATCAAAATCCCACTTCTCATATTCTTCTTCCTTTGGTAGATGAGGAGGCTGAATAGACAAGGGACTGTACTGCACCAAGGGCCTTGGCTTGACAACGACCATATTCTTCCTCCTTGAAAATTTTGATCCTTCCTGCAAGTGGCTGCAGTCCATCCAATACATGCTTCACAAGATAATTGGATTTCTTGGCATGATTCTTAAAGAAGGCATGCTTCAGCAGTTGTTCTGCACTGGATCTTTTGTGTGGGTCAAGAACAAGACACATGCTCACCATGTCTTGAAACGATTTCGAAAATCTGGAATCAGATAATTTTGGAACCATGCCTTTGCTCAGCTTATGAATAACTTCCATCGGCCTCGCCTCAGAAAATGGCGGGTGGCCCTGAGCAAGCTCCATTGCAGTTATACCCAGCGACCAAATATCAGCCTTGCAGTCGTATCCTTCTCTACTATCATCGCTGAAAAGAACTTCGGGTGCCATCCAGAAAACTGTACCAGAGAAGGTGTGTCTCCTCATCTTTTCCCCGTCGCCTGACTGGTAAATAAACGCAGACACCCCAAAATCTGCCAATTTGATGGAGCCATCGGTGTCCACAAGAATATTGGCTGCCTTGACATCTCTGTGAATGTGGCCTTCCTTATGCAAGTACACAAGCGCTTTTAGGGTTTCCTTCAAGATGGTTGCAATCACCGGCTCCTCCAATCCCTTCTGAAATGATGTTTTGAGAATAGCGTGAAGAGACCCGGCAGCCATGAAAGGCATGACTTCCCAGAGATGGGTATCGACGACGAATGCACAGTGGGCGCTGAGAACGTTTGGATGGGAGAGCAATCTCAGAGTCTTCGCTTCCTGCTCGACTTTGTTGATCATGGCGGCGCTGGTCTTGTCGAGGTCCACGCATTTGATGGCCACGATTTCTGTGCATGGCACGCACAGAGCGCTGTAAACAACCGCGCTTCCTCCCCGTCCAATTTCATCTCCCAATCTATATTGTCCAGCCACAACTGGGTAAGATTTCTCTTTGCTCTGGTAGCCCACAGTATCCAAATGCTTGCCCATATTAAATCCACATGAGCTAGTCTCGGCCTCCATGCCTGCACGGAAAGCTACACCACTCCAAGAAGCGCCATTTTCTTCTGAACAAAGAACCGCACAGGAACGAGTTTCATCTTACCAGTCTCTTATCTCTTGGCGAGAACGAATAAAAATAGACGGTCTTCCTAAACATAATGTCTGAATATAGCGATGTGCACATTGTGCAGGTTTTATTAATCTTGGTTTTCTTTTTCCAAGTTATTTTCTATTTTTGGCTTTGCTATTTTAACATTTTGTTTTCCGCACATAAAATTATATTTAAACTTATTAATGTGATGGAATTTACTACTTTTAAAAATTATATATATAATTTAGTGTCGCATGTAATTTATTTCAAAACAATATAAAAAAGGTGTATACAGATGAGATTATTTATTCTACTCCAATGACTTTCACCAAAACTCATTTTTCCTTTTGTTAATTTTATATTTAGTAATTTTATTTCAATATATTGTTATTTAATTTTTTAAAATTTAAATCTTTGAATTTTATTTTTATTTTTTATTATTTTATAATTTAACTATAAATAATTTTTAGATACATGAATGTACCAATCAATTGAAGCCCACTAAGTGTTATGAAAAACATTTAATTTCTAGTTTGAAGATTTTTTAATGTCCATATAAATTTATAGAATTATTATATTGACACTATTTCAAACACAATATGAACCATATTAAGAAGGGTAGTAAATTTTGAATGGTAGGTTTAAACACTTATATCTAAAATGTAATTAAGTTTATTCAGATATAATTTAATAATGCATTTTTATTATAGAAGCAAGGGTCTAATCTAGATCATAGAAATTATATGAAAAAAAGAAAATACTTGAAAATAGTTTGAATGTGGGGAATGACTAGAGAATTAGAGTTAGATAAAAGAAATTATTAGCGAAAACATAAACAAAATAAGTCTACAAATTAGCACAAACACATCTACAAGAGCATATTATTAGATTCACTTAATTATATTTGACAAAAACTAAGCATCTTAATGTGAGCCAAAATTAGTAGGCCTATTAAGAACATTGTTATGTATGTGCATATCTATATATGGCTTGACCTAAATGTGTTCTATGTGCCTCAATGAGTGAAATCATGTCTTGCATTATTTTGATCACTCACAAATCACTCAGAAAACAACCTCCTTTATGAAAACCTTATTATTTACTCAACTCTTTGCAAACCCATAAATACCGAGGATGTTAATGGGATCATCATGTGTTCTCTCTACATTATTATCAAACACAACATTATGATTAAAAAAATCGAAAGCAACCTTCAATTGATATACTCTAACTACTTCTAATTTGATTTTGATATGGGGATGCCTTTGAAATATAACATATTCTTATCTTAAATATCACTCCAATGAAAAGGAAACAATTGCATGGTGATTGTATCATGTAATGCTTTTTCCTCTAAATGCACTACGAGCCTAATTGTTATATCCCTAATCCTATTGCAAGACTTTCTCTCTCCATTGCACTTTTTGGTAACTCACATAATAGCTCACATTAATCCAAATAAGTCTATCAATCGTAAATATCATGCGAAAAACTGTCTAGCACTATACATCCTTTCTAGAAAAACCACCAAATAGGGACCAAATTGCCAAATGGCTTGGTATGAAACTAGCAATTTTTCCCTAGCCCTTTCAAAGGTAGTTTTCTAAAATTGATATATTTAAGGGTCATTATTTTCCTCATGGATTGGCCACAATGTGAAATCATACCTACACAATCATATATAAAAAAATTTAAATGTAATCATTTACTTTCCTAGCACTTTCATCAAATCCTTAAGAAAATATTTCTCAAAAGGAAATCAAATCTCTCCTTAATTTTCTTAAATTACTAGCACACATAAGGAACAACCCCTACATGGGTCTAAAGCACTCCAAACCATGTTCTAGAGTACATTTTCCCAATCCAAAGTCACTCAAAGATAAATTAAGAATGAAGCAAGAAATCCAATGCAAACATTATCTAGTGATCTAATTAAAAATGTAATTGCATCCATACATATATCACATGTCTACGTAGAGAAATACATGTTCTTTAAATCCTCTCAGAGTAGTGTTGACATAGGTGGTGTAAAATCACACTTCAACCCACGCACTAACATTTTTGTAAGGGTTTTACCCATTGTTAGGGTTTTGTGTCTTTTTTATTTATTGCATATAGTTTCACACATTTGCAAGACATAAAATATTACAAAAAATCATATTTTAATTAGTTACATGGGAAAAAAAGTTACAAAACCTATTTATCTTCCTAGATAGAACCACTAGTTAGGGACATGCACAACGATTCAATCTCGGTGCATTTTGCACTTCCAAAAATAGAGACGAAGCATCTCTAAGACATTTTGAGTATGTTCATTAGTTTTTTACAACTAAATTGTAATAATTACATATGTAAATTAAATTAACCAGAATTATAAGGTTTTTAGGTATTATGATAGATAGCATGACATTGATAAATTATAGGAAATAATTTTAAAAAATAATAAAACAAACAATTTATTATGTAGATAACATTGTGTTAAAACCATAACGAAATAGAACTTTATAGTTTATTAATTAAATAAATGAGGAACATACACCATCTAACATATTACAAAGTTGTGTGATAGTTATAGGCCAAACCCAACAAATCGTCCTTTACACTTCTTCAATAATTTTTATTAGGTAGTCATAAAAATTTGTACCCATGTGTATTTCATATTCATTTCCAAAAGGAAATCACCATATTAATAGGGTGGGTGAATTGGCTGAAACCATTTGGTTGAACCAATTCACTCTCAATTAATTAAATCAATAACTTGATTTATTCAACTTTACAACTAATGTGTGAAGTTATAACGTATCTATAAGTTATATCTATTTAAATTTTATAGTAACTTATAGTGGAGATGTGCATTGTTGTGGTGGGCTACACTAAATGTGTCCCCAAAAACATTACATGCTCCAAAACTCTTCCTTAATGTTTAGTGGGGGATATATGTCAATCTTACCTTCTTATATATAAGGATTTATAATCTTTAAACCAAATAGGATGATATTCAACCAAAATGTCTATAGGGATAATCTAACATAAATATTATAAGTTCCCATGAGAAAATTGCATACAAGAAGTCTTGTATGAATTTATGGAGTATTTTTTTAATTAAAAAAGGAATCTTTATAACACAATGATTCATTATGTTTACAAGTAAACTCACATAGGATGATGTTTGTATAAAATCATATAAGATTATCTTTTACAATATAGAAGAAGTATAAAGAAGGAAGATACAACAAGGCTATTAGGAGATGACATTGTCATGCACACTTCCCTTAATGGAAATTTTGAAATAAATAGAATTGCTCGAAACTTAGAAAAATTCATTGTACATAGAGGGTTCTTGAAAATATCTACAACTTGATATTCAACAAGATAAAATTGGAGCTCAATATCACCATTGAGAAATTATTCTTGAATGAAATGCACGGGGAACTCTAGATGCTTTGTTACAAACCTACAAAATATAGATAAATACTTATTGTACATACATACAATTCCCGTAGAACTTATATATAATTCTTGCATTTATTAGCCAATGATAGTAGGTCTTATATGGGTTGGATGAAAAACATATAGTGGATGCCTATATTATGGACTAGATGTGCATCCCCATTTTCATTTGATAGTCATCCATTGATATTTATCTCTCACACACAATGGTGCACGACTACATATCCATTTGATATATTATATTATTTATTACACTTCTTTAAAAAAAAATTGTAATTTCTTTAATGATGTCTTGGGTTTTTGGTCAAAGATATGCAACTTTGACAAAAGTGTTGTATTGTGTAATATCCCCTTCCCATTCGAAGACCTTTGGCCTATTTTGTCAATCCAACGACCAAAGGAAAAATATAAGGGTGACTTAAGTTATATTTAATTATTATAAAGTGCCATTAATAAAAGAATATATATATATATATATAGCACTTATAATCATTTATGTGACTTAATAATTATTAAATCTAGGATGGAAAAGGCCCAAATATAAATTGTTATCCATCCTAGGTGAAAAGGTAACTTGCCTTAGAAAGGGGAATGGGAACATAGAAAGGATAAATGCCAATTTTACTATGTATTTCCCCTAGAAAAATGTGATTTGCATTATGAGGGAAAAAGTTGTTGGGAAAAGCATTTAATATGGGAAAATATTAAATGCTTACATAGGGAAAATCCTTGTGAACTAATTGGATATTGTAGAGGTTGTTTTGGGTATCTTCTTCCTTTATAAGCAGAAGTCGACTTGAGGGGAAGGGATTCCATAACCATTTGATATTTTTTTATTTGTGTCTTAAGCTTATAGCGTTTGCATACACACTTAGATTTTATTTAGCTTGTGGAGTAAGATCCCACAGGGACCCTAGCTTCGGTGGTGAGAGATCCATTCCTAGCTAGTAGGGCACTCTTCAATGGTGAAATATCCACCCTAGTTTGTCATTATTGAAGTTGATTTAGGGTTGATTTGTAGAGATTAATTTCATAGGAGTTTTTGGCAGATTTTTGTAGCAAGGATTTAAAGAAATATTGCAACGGTTGTTCTTCTATTAATCTCTAGTGGAGCGACCCACTTGTTGGTTTATTTGTGTGCTTTTGAGGTACTTAAAAATCTGATTTGTATTGTTATATCTTGAGGTGAATGTTGGGAATCAAAGTAGCTTGTTTTCTTAATTTTTGGAGCTGATTTGATGCCCTAAATGTGCTAGGAGACCTAATTTTTAGGGGGAAATTAGGGTTTTGTGTTTTTTGTGTGAAAACTAACTTTGAAAAATTACTCTTCATATTTTTTTGGCCCAAGATCCAAAGTTTCAGCTCATTTGGACTTCTCTAGCAAACGATATGAATTTTTGAAGTTATGTTGCAGACAAGGTTTTTAAATAATTTACTGCATCCTTGTTTACATCTAAAATCTGTAATTTTATACATATTTAGACTTTATAAATTAGTGGTAATAGATTTGAGTGGAATGATATAAATTTACAGGTTGATTTGTGGTGGTATTTAATCCTACCCTAGTTGTAATTTCCTTTATAAATTCATATCTGCAAAAGTAAATTTAATCTTTGTGATATAAGTTGTGATATGAGGATGGGGGATTACCTGAAATCCGTCTAGGGGAAAAAATATATCCATTGGGGACATTACATATTGACACCCATCGGGAGTTCTTCGAAAAATATTATCTGGAATATTGCATCTTTTGTAATTTTTATAACATTTATGTGCCCATTTTCTATACATGATAGGCTCCTTCTTCCTACACAATACCCTATGTATGCATCTATGAACTAATGTGCTCATCTTCTTGTAGCTTATTATATCAATTATTGCTTCCTCCTCCAATGTTTACATTGTATCTTCCTCATTGGGATGCAATCTGACTTTTGTATAACAAAATTTCTTCCACCTTCAAGGCTAACTAATAATCCTACCCCACAATTTGAATGTGTATAAAACCAATCTCCTATTGGATTAAAAATCTCAAACCCTCAATGTATCTTGCAACCTTCTCTTGATCATCCTCAATATGCATGGACCTTATCATGACCTGGTGAAACTCCTTCATATAATCCTTAACCAACATCTCCTTTTTCTTCAAGTTTTGTAAACTTTTTATAAAACTCATTTGATAATTAAAGGGGAAAACATAGTTTTGTTTCATGACAACTCTATCCACACACTATCTTATCTTTACCTCTTCTTCAACATTCATTTTGTATTTCCTTCCATTGTAGTACCACATGCTCTTTCAAATTGGTTTGCACTACCTTAACTCTTTTCAGGTCATTGATTTTGTAATACCCGGAAAAAAAGGATATAATATAAAGTAAATAAAGAAGTAAATTTAAAAAAAAAAGGTGTGTAGGCAAGTGGGCAAGTGGGTGAGTGGGGTAGGTGACCCCCCCCCCAACGTGAAGGCACATGGGCACCATAATATCCAATCAGACCAGTCATTTCCTTGACAAAAAAAAGGAGTTTGATTAAATTTGTGATTTGGGGGCTTAGACCACACACAAACCCATGGAAACATTGTAAATTTAGTATTTTTTGGAAGTTTGCAGAGTTGGCTGAATGTGGAGGGGGCCATAGTTTCCTCAGAGACCTTCACACTATTTCTCATTGTAATAGGTAGGACTCCAACCTGATCAGCTCACCTTTTTGCCACATAATCCCAACTTGCGTTGAAAAGGAAGTACCAGAACAGGGGAAGGGACGTCCGTCAAAGCATAATGGAAATTTGAATTTATTCCAGCTCCTCCCTATAAGTGCTAAAATGATTTTTTGTTGTCATATTTCGTAGTTGTAAGTTCCCTGGTAGTTCTGTCTGTAACGATTACATTGGATTTACACAAAATGGGTTTGTTGAAAAGGCTATAGAAACTTTTGAGAAAATTTTACAGTCATATTTAAAGCCAGATTTCATAACCGTTGCTAGTGTCTCTCGTCCCATGCCAGATGTGATCTACAAGACAAAGTATGGACATCTAGCAAAGCATATAAGATATAGGAATAGTGTCAGATGTTGTAGTTTGAGGTGCTCTGGTAGATAGGTATGAAAAAATGTGGAAGCATGCGTTGACAGGTGAATTGTTCATTTAAACACATGAAATGTGGCTTGTGGACTGCAACTTTTGTTGGATATACAAAAAAAATAAGTTTGTTGAAAATTCTTAGAAACTCTCAAGAAAATATGGTGGGTAGGTGCAAATCCATATTTCTACAACCCTTGTCAGCACCTTCCCAGCCTGGGTCAAAATGGAATTTAATGATTGCAGGGTATGTTCAATTTGGAGTCTTGAGCAAGCCTTAGTCAATCATCAAAACATATCATGTTTGAAATTTTCATGGGATCAAGAAGATTTGTGTGTTGTCATGGAGGATAGATCGATGCTTGTGAAATGTTTGACGAAATGACAAAGTGTGATGCCGAATTGAATCCTACGGGTTTGATCGGCTTTGTTCCTCCAATCATGGTTCATCTCTCCTTATCTTACATAATTCTCATACTTTATTTTTTCTTTTGCAACGAAATATAATTTTAAAAGCTTAGGATTATCATACATTTAATTGTTTTATAATAACTTGTTGCAAAACAATAAAATGTCACATCGTAACTCACGCAATCAAATAACCATTTTGTAGTCAACCATGAACTTCAACCCTCATTTTGAGGTGATTCAAAAAAATTCTTGGCCAAACTAGATCACTACAATATTGTTTTATCGACAAGTTGAAGTTGACTTCACGGTAAATATGTTGACCATCTCCTGGTTTAAATAGATAAATTGTGACTTTTGGAGACTCGCAAAGTAACCTTTGTAACTCTTGAAAGGGGAGGTTAAGCTTCCTTCGTGTACCTTGTTATGTGAGGTGTCACTTCAATCTTTGGATCGACCCCAAATGAACTTTTTTGACCTTTTTGACACCCTTATAGGAGCCCTGTCACACTATTTTGTAGCGGTAGGAAGCTGCTAAATCTAAAAAGTTGGCTTTCATTTTGAATCGCCATTTAAAACCTGGATAGATAAATTATTATCTGTATTCGTAATACTATACAATTGCATGAAACCTTCAGTTCAGGGAAAACCACTTTTTTGTATAGTTTAGAAAATCCATTTTATAGGCCTTTGGTCGTAGTTTGACTAGGTTAAACTGGACCAATTAGTACCGGTGGCCTCAAAAATCATGTCACCGTTTGAAAACAGTTTCTAGTTTTGAGTCCCTTCGACTCTGGTGAATTTTCCATATATAGGGGAACTTGTAGGAATTTTCTCATTGCATGTTCGTCCATCGAATGTCAATTTTGGACATGGTTTTCTGAGCCCTCGAGCTAACTTTTGATCATTTGAAACTAGGCCAACTGAGACTAATGACCTCAGAAAAATAGCCACCAATTGTAAACCATTCGCCGGTTTTGAATTCTGTTTGTTCCTGTGAATTCTTGGGGGATAGGAGGACATGTAGAAAATTACTCATGGTGTGTTTACTCATCAAAAGACAACATTTGAAAGTGGTTCCTTCTCCTCCGAGTCTTAATCAAGCATTTTTGTAGCGAGCAGGAAAATATAAAAATAAAGTTGTAGGACCCCTGTCAGGTTGCCAAACCACCATGGAAACTTTTGATATATGCAAATAACTGTTTGAAAAATCTATAGTGTAACTTGTTTTGTGAAATAGAACTTTTGACAAAATGGTGTTTCTCTCTCTTCCTTTCTGTTTCTCTTTCCTTGGTTACGAAGTGAAGTGAAATGAAATCAATTGAATACATATTTCTAAACCTTTTCTTTCAAATGCAAATTTTAATTATTATTACATATAAATGGGAAACTAAATACATTAATTATGTTATATTATGGTGGATTCCATGTCAGGGATTTATCGATGATTTCATGCTCACATGGTTTTGTAGGATGCAAGAAAGATGGTGAAAGGGCGATGTGTAATTCATTATTTATTATTGTAATTTCTATAGGTCATTGTAAAATGAATATATGTATAATGTAGTTTGTAGTCTCATGCTACAAAACTGTTATATTTGAAATTTTATAATATGTATGGGATGCTACTTTTAGGGATATCTTTGGAAATGTGCATTTAATCACAAGTTCAATTGGATTCATAGTTACGTATGGTAAAAGGGTTTGATATATATATATTCAGTAAATGAATTTGAAGTTAATACATTGTGGGGCATTTTTCAGTGTTCAATAAATGATTAATTATTTATTGTGTTGTATTCTTACCTTATAAGTGTAATAAAAATATTTAATCGAAACAATCAACCCTAGTATAAGATATGTGCATAACTTGTCTTAATGTGTGTGATCCTTCGTAGTGTAGAAAAAATTGAAACCATATAATAAAATTAAACCTTGTACTCGTAGGCATTGTTGATAGTTTTTGCACTTGTGTAAAAATGGTCAACTCAAAACTTCATTACGATGGATAGCATTGGTGAAGTATGCCTAAGCTAGGGGAGTTTCTTTCAAACAATATTGTTACCTGTTGAATTAAAAATGATTACATGAAATCTATAGCTATGTGTGTTATTACAAAACATAACATACCACATAGCCTACAATTTCATGCTATCTTCAGCAAAAGAACACAAGACCCCGAAGGATAGTTGTGTTGTCTTGATGAAGATGCCGAATTGCAGAATAGATGAATTGTTAGATTATGAAGCAGCAATCAAGATTGCAGATTACAGAAATCAAAGTTCATTTCTAGATGTTATAGGTATTATTTAATGTTTTTTCCTTCATGATTAAGACATTCAATTATAGTTTTGGGTTTTTTAGTTCATCATACTATCCATATCAGAAAGCATAAATGCATAAAGAAATACACAACTCAATTTCATAATTCAATGTTTTATTCATAAGGAATTTCAATTGTTCCCACATAAGTCGTGAGGATGTAACTGAAAAGTAAAGAACAACTACTGAGATAAGAGGTACACATGCATGAAAGAGAAAATAAAGGAGTATGAGTGAACCCATCATTTCCTTGGGTCTTCTCCTTTGGTTGATGCATCTTCATCTTCAGCTTATTCCCTCTTCATCTTCATCACTGGAAGTACTATACCTGAAAAGAAGAAAAGAGGAAGATTATCAGTTAAGAGCTCAGGGTTAATCCATATTCCTATATTATCTTAATTCGTGCATATGGATCTCTTAACAATAGGAGATATAAATTACTTGAAGATAAAAACTGCATTGATTTTCTCACTTAGAAAGAAGGAGAAAGAAGAAAAGAAAACCATGGACATAAGAGAGGCCAAAAAGCCTAAATATTATCTAACTGTTTTCGCAAGTGTGAAGGTATGGATTGTAGAATCAAGAAGCAATAAAGAAGTATGAATACCCATGCCAAAGGAGTCACACCCAAATCTGGGTTGTAATATTTCAAGCCACAAATTGAAAAAATACATGTGCATATACATATTTTGGAAAAATAATTCATTCAGGAAGGACAATTAAAAGTTCGTATACAAATTTGTTGTAATACAACTCAAAGAAATGAATAAAGTTGTAGATATAAGGAATAAAATGCAGATCTTGGATTTGATCGAGAAAACCATTAATGGGTACTAAAATCAAAGTAGGGATCAAGAACTCACTGGTTAAAATTGAAGCAAAGCAAACCCTCATCAAATTTAGAGCCAAAAGGAGAACCTAGAACGAGTTTCAAATCAGAGATCAATGTTGTTCCAGAAATCAAATTAAAAATGCAAAGGAAAAATGAGTATCAATGTTTCAAAGATGAAATAGCAGAGACAAAGTAAAAGGGAAAGCTCAATATTGATCAAAATGAGCAATATACAGTCAAGAGATTACAAAAAAAAACACAAAGCCGCTACCACCTTGTTCAAAATAACGATGATACAGAAATGACTAAGCTCATAAACCTCAATAATGGTTGTCATAGAATCTTCACAGAGCTTCATAGGACACAGATCGTTTGAAGAAAATTTGAACTCAAAGCAACACAACTGGTTAAATCAACCAAATCTTGCAGTATACGCCAACCCATAACTCGAAGTGATCAAAATGGTGGCCGTTAAATAACAGATAGTTCCAAATCTGATCTCGACAGAACAAAACTATAGATGTAAATAAACCGAGCTCGAAAGATCATCTCCAATGGCCGCCGTCCAGGGCAAAAAATTTTACAGAGTTCCTTTAGCTCGGATAGCGCTCGAGAATGAAAATATGAAAGACTTAGGGTTTCGAGTGTTTTATTCATCAAACTAAAGTAACTTAACTCATCAGGTGACTTGGAGATCAACAGCCACGAATCAAAAGTACAATGATCAATGCTCAGAATTGATCACCAAAATCGATGCAAACCCTAGCTTGACACATGAAAATGGCAGGTCTTTTGGTGAACTTAGCATATTTTCATCATTTTGTAAAAGTGTCAGATTGACCTGTAGGCCTAACGAAATCTAATTGGATGCAGCATGGTGGGGACAATTTACAGAACTTGGCACTTTTTCCTTTTGCAAAATATTCAAATTGGTTCGGAGGCCTAATGCGAGGGGCAGGACCTTTTTGTGTTTTGAGATTTTGAGCTTTATTTCAAAAGGGTGTAAAGTTTTAAAATGACCCGCAGCCCCGCTCATGTCAAAGGAAAAAGTCAAATGTTGAGCCTGCATAAAAAAAAGGTCAAAGCGGAGGGGCGGATCGTCGAAACATTTTTTGCCTTTGAAACTTTTAAGCTTTTTGAAAAGGGATTAAAGATTAAAAATTGCCTGCGAATTTCCTGAAGCATCGAAAGTCAATTATATTGAATTAATTCAAAGGTAGATCATCAGGTCAATTTGAAAATTTGAGCCCTTTTTTGAAAGGGACAAAAGTGATAAAATTTCCCGCGACTTCGCCCACACCATCAAAATCCCAAGGTGGAAAGGCGGGCCGTCGGAACTTTTTTTTTTGAAACTTTGAACCTTTGTTTTATCAAAAGAGGAAAAAGTTGAACGCAACCCCGCTAGCACCAGATAAAGACACGTGTTAGGCCCAAATTAAAAGTGAAAGGGTGGGCTGAATGTTTAAAAATGCACAATCTCTATTAGAAACAAAAAAGAAAATATTTTCCAGGCTCGTTTGCAGTTCAAATCCGTCCTACGCAGACAACTCTTTTTCAAAATAATGAAAGACAGAGCTCTTTACATAAACCTTTAGTCAAGCTTGAACAGTCAACAATGGCGGCTAGGGGAAAATTTAGCAGAACTTTGCTATCTCAAATGGAGCTCAACAATGCAAATACCAAAAAATGATTTAGTTTGCAATACTTTTGCACCTTAATTTGAGTCCTAAGTTCACCAGATTCAACCATGGTTAGAAAGTGCTAATATTATCACTACAAATGGATAAGGTTGCATGCCTTCGAAAAAGTACAGATCGGAAAGAAGACAAAATTTGCATGCACAAGTAAGAAGACTTGCTCATCAAACAAAAATTATTTTTTAGCAAATTATCACTCATGCTTTTCTTAAAAATAGAACAGTCAACTGTAATTGACTGAGTTGTAACCAATGGTTGTTAATGTTTCTTTGTATTTGCATGTTCTATTTTTATGCATGGGTGAGTACAATTCTAGCCTATTTTTAGGAAGGGTGGGAAATAATTTTGCTATATATTGGGTGCCTTAGCAAGGAGGACTTTTAGATATAGTAGTGCTGAAGCAGTTTCTACCAATTTTTCCCTCTGAATGTGAAGTTTTTTCTGCCTTTCCAATTATTTGCAGTATTGTGTATGTTCCTTTAATCTTGTGAATGTAAGTTCCCCAATTGATCATCTTCCCTTGTTGCAAATTTGGTAATTTATGTGATACTAATGTGCATGTTTAACTTAGTAGTATTGTTGTGATACTTTCCCTTAATACACCAAAGTGTTTTCCCCTTAATATTCTGCAAAAAATTGTTGGTTTGTGCATAAAAAAAAATACTTTCCATATCAATTATGCATATGCTCAGTCAAATACCTCATACAAATTTGGTATATCACCTCATTTTTAAATCATTTTACAGTCATTTTTTACCCTTAATCCTAGAAAATCAATTTAGGATACATCAATAAGGAACCGACCTTGATACCGGAGACTCGCCTCAAAATAGGTATCCCCACATACCTGAGGTGTTTCCATTGTATCTATGAAAGAGAGAGATGAAATTTGCAAGCTTATAACACCTACAACCATCTATCTATAGGGTGCAGTTTCAAGAGATAACAGGTGCCTCCTAGGTTAGGTAAATAAAACCCCTAGTTGAATTTTACCATCATAGTCGTTATGTGTAGCGACATTGTCGTGAACCCATCTTTTAGGAATGACATGGTCTAACTTTATCCAGAGTATGTGGTTTCTTTCTAGTTTTGGTAACCGCGAGGAGAATGTCCTCTCTTTAGGCCCAACATCATGTTGAGTGGTCAAGACCGCCTTGGAAGTCACCTTATGAGTCCTTTTACGAAGCAATGACTATGCAGTGTAACCTTACCATCTTTGGGGTAAGTAGAGCTAATACTCCCTTAGTATCCTTTTGGATTGCCAGGTCTTACGTGATTAGATCTAGAAATTAACTTCATCAGCGAATGAAATCCCTGTTGGATCCAGACGACATAATTGGATATTGTGAAATACTTGTTCTAGGTCTTAAACTCTTGTTAATGATCTCCTTAGTTCCTCTCAGTTAAATGTGTTACCTTGGTTTCTATCAACATATCACCTCGATCTTTTCTTGAAGGTGGTTTAGCATAAATATGTCCTCTTGCCTTAAACTCATATATAGTTGAGGCGTAGATCATTAGGTGTAGTTGGAATTAAACCAAACCTCGGTTGATTAGGAGGTTAACTTGGGATTTGTGTGTAGTTATAATGCTTCCAATAATATACTTATTCAAAATGGTAAATAGTACTTTCGTAAATCTTTATGTTGTAAAGTGACAACCCAAAAAAAAGAGACCTAGAAAACATTGTAAATGAAATGAGAAGCAATAGTATGTGTGGTAATGGTTTAGGAACCAAAAAATCACTTGAAGTCCTTATGGATGATTTAGGCATTGAATTTTTGTTAATAATGGATATAAATTGATTCTTGGTGGGACTAGGCCTTTGAGCCAGTTTAGAGTCCACTAAAAATAAGATATAGTAAAATTATGTCTTGCAAATGCTTAACTGAATCAAAATAAGATTGATACTAAAACAACCATAGTATGAAAACAAATTTGTTTCACATGGAAGGAGGTTTATAAGAAAGAGAAACTTAAACCTTCACCTCCTTTGATGTGTATTATTTTCCCTCGACAGCTTCTGGTTGGTCCCCTTGCATAATGAGGGTAAAATCAAATGTTAACTAAACATATTTTGAAAAAACAAACCTTTAGCATAAGAATGAGAGAATTAGGAACTTTGTAGGTAATTGTAAATATGAAATTTAATTATGTAAGTTATGGATATTATCATAAGGGATAAAGAGAAAACTTAAATGGTCGAACAATAAGTTGAATGTCAAATGAATTGTAGAATCCATATGTGGAAAATGGATAAAATCATCCTTTTATAAAAATGTTCATGGAATGTTAATCATAACTAAGATGTAATCATGGAAATGATGTGTTGTGGGGTTGCCAATCCTTGAGTCCCTTTTCTTGTGGTTGGGTTATTGCTAGCATTCGTTCATTAGGGAAGGTGTGGCATCGACATTTATATCCAGTGTTGACATGTTTCTATGTGGTTCGATGGCTTATGTAAGTGTTGTATGTGTGATGGATTTTTCTTTACTTTGAGCCTTTGTGCCATTGTGTAGTGAGCAATGTAAGTCAGAAAAAAATTATCCTAGTATTTTACTATTGTATTTTTGTGTATAAAAATGTGGGCATTACAGATCTCTTCAAACTCAAAATATTCCTCCATATTTTTGATCCAATCTAATATCCCTTTTGACTATAATCTTCTAGAGAATGACAAAAAAACTCCATCCTTGGTCCTCGACCCATTCTTAAAGTAGATCTCAAGAGTCACACTTCTATAACATCAATGAATTATTCTTCTTGTTTTTCCTTTATGCCCACACTTTAAACACACAATTACAATAGTAAACATACCAAAATAATGTTTTTCTTACTTACATTGCTTGATACATGATAACACAAGGGATCACTTAATCAAACACACAACACATGATATGTTTTCACACACATTAATCCACGTAGATGACATTGTAACACCCACAATTTACACACACAATTACAACACTAAAAATACCAGAACAAATTTTTGTTCTTACTTACATTGCTATTTACACGACATAGCATGACAACGTAAGGTATCTCTTAGAAAAATGGATAACAAATGCGATGCTTGCACAAACCTTATCCCATATAGATAACATGAATAGTACATAATGAACATCGAGGCGAAACTTTCATAAACAATAATACACAACACAACGATGTCAACTACATTAAATGACTCTCTTATAGGCACCATCCATGAAAAAACTTTCCAGATTTTACATATCTATTGCATTTATATTTTGATGTTGTCCTTATTTGCTTGAAAATCACTTCTCAATTATTTTGTAACTAGACTGTCATTATCTTTACTTTATTTAAAATTTCACTTGTAGTTCTCTCACCTATTTTTGCTTGATAACCTCATCACACAAGAAATGATGTATCCTGGTTTATTGGTATTAAGATATTTACCTACATGATCCTTTTTGTGTTTGGTTCCATGGATTCATTTTCTAAGTTGAATGATTCGATTAGATCTTTCCATTCATTTTAGTTGTAACAAGGGATGTTCTCATGAAGCTAATGAAAGTCTATTTGTTTCAAGAGTAGATAGATTATGCATTCTTTCAAATTATCATTTAAGTCCTAAGGCTAGTCTATTTATTTTTATGATATTACAACTAACCATATATCCCATCTACCTCACTTAATTGATATTATTCATCAAGGTACAAACGAGTATGCCTTCACACTCCAACAGGTTTGAATTCCTAGAAAATTATGTATTAGATGTGTGTTATGAGGATACATTCAATTGTAAATTTTATACACCCTACTATGGTCACAACTAGAGTGATTAAGCACCCTTATTTCTAACAATCATCATGTAACTCTACGTACATTTGATACATCCTGTCAAGCCAGAAATCTTGTTTGAGTGGGGTTTATAAGGGATTCACACTTAGTATTCTCATGTGTTGCTAACTAAAACATTGGATCCACTCGAATCATTTTAATTCATATTAAAATTGTTTCATTCTAATTTGATTTAATTACATTTTTTAAAAAAAAAATTCTTGTGTAATCAATTTAATTAATAGGGACATTGGTATGCTCATCAGACTAATAATCCTTTCTCTAAGGGTTCGTGACAAGAACATGATTACATGATTTCAAACCATACAATCAAGGCAAAAATAGGACATGGGGAATAATGAGAGGCAATATTTCTTCATTAAAAATGTTAACCTTCCCATTAAAGTCTACATGCAAAGAAGGATTCCATTCTCACCACAAGATGGTATCAACGTGTTATAAGAGCGATACACATTTCAACTTCCTTTAAGGACATCATCTTATAGTTACATGTTCACAAACTAATCGTAACTTAAAATGTGGTTAAATTTCACAAATCACTCTTAGCATTGCATCATAGAAGCTCAGATGATAATATAAATGGGGTATCAAGTTCATTTATGATCCCAACTCATTCATGTTGACTTCCAAGGTTAGATAGTGATCTTCGCCACCTACAGTTTTCACTTTAAATGTGTGCCTAACCAAGAGTATCTTACATTATGTCGGGGTTTGGTTACCCATAAAGTATTACATTAAGAAAAACACATTCTCCTTACGACACACACATAGCTATCAAACCTAGGAGGGGACCACCGATACTCTACACCATGTTTGACCACATGTGGTTCCTAATTCGTTAGGTTCACAACATGATGCCACTAGGCATATAGGCTCACAACGAAAAAACTCAAACTAGGGATCTCAGTGTACTTATTCTAAAAGCTGTCATTGCATGTAGAATAGTTTTAAGTTCATCCCAGGGTTTTAGTTTCTTCTATGCTACAAGAATCATCATATGAGAAGAGTAGTTATGCACAAGATTTTGAACTAGAGTGGGTTGGTATGGTTAGATCTCCTTTATGTACAATTTCAAAGTAAAATAACACAACACTCTAGATATATCATTCATCAATTACACAACTATAATTTCACTATAAGCTATTAAGTTCAATTTTATTTAACAAACATATCAAACTTTTACCATAGCTAACTTTGGGGATCAAGATAACACTCATATTTATATGAACATTTCCCTTAAACACTAACATCTTATAAATAATGTTACAAAATTTCACTAATAAACCTTTTAAATACTTCGCAAAATATTGAGCAATCCTCTACAATTTCACTTAACATGTATATTCAAACCTCTTTTTTCTTTAACCATACATAGATATTAAATCAAAAGAACACCTATAGTTGAATGCACAATTACTCAAATCACCCCTAAAACAGCTAACATCTCATTCATATTACAAAATTTCAGTAAATAAGTCTTTAATGTAACATAGACATGTATATATATATATATATATATATATATATTTCAAATTAACATACATAAAATCTAGCAATAATATAAAATGAGTTACAACCACGTCATTTTGCCGTACTTACTAGCATCCTGCAAAACCATGTGAGGATGAAATCAACGTTATAAATCATTGGCATGACAGTCCACCTAAATATAACATACTCAACATGTTTAGTTTTCTTGTTTACATTATAATAATAATTTGCATATGAAAGAGAGAGGTTTAAACGACACATATTGATTCCATTTCATTTCACTTCATATCTTCCCCAAGGAGAGAGAAAGAAATAGGGAAGAGAGAGAAAAAATATTTTTTCGGAAAGTCCAATCCCATGCCCCTCAATCCACAACGGGATATAGCTACATACAGTTACTTACACGTGTTAAAAAAATTCCACGACGGTTTAGCATCTTGGCTAGGGTCGTGTGACCTTATTTTACATTTTTCTACTAGTTGCGAGAATGTCTCTTTTTGGTTCGGAGGCTAAGAAACCATGTTCAAAACTGTCTTCTGATGAGCAAAATACACAACAGGTAACTTTTTACGTATCCTCCTACTAACCAAGAATTTCCAGGAACTAACGAAATTTGAATCTGGCAAATTGTTTTCAATTGGCGGATAGGTTTCCAGATCCACCGGTCATAATTGGTCTAATTTAACTTAGTCAACAACATCCAAAAGCCTACAAAACCCCCTTGCCAAAGTATCAAGGAATGCATTTTTCCCCAAAACTGAAGATTCCAGGTAGTTGTCTAGTAAAAATACTAGAGGGTTGCGAAGGTGGGTAAGCATTTCGTTGTTCAGGGTTCAAATGACACATCGATACGAAACCTAACTTTTCAATTTTAATAATTTTCCTAAAAGTGAAACTCGAGGTAACAAGGCTCCTAGAGGAATGCCAAAAAGAACACATACAATCAATCAAGGTTGATATAAGTGTTGAAGTGACTCCTCATATAACAAGGAACATGGAAAAAACTTAAAATATCTTTTCCAGATTTACGAAGGTTGATTTGTGAGTCTCCAAAAATCATGATTTATTGGTTTTAACAAGAGAACGGTCAACATACTTACAGGGAACTCAACCTTAACCTATCAATAAAAGGGTACTATGGCAATCTAGTTTTTTGGGGATGTTTACTAGATCATCACAAAGTGAGGGTTTAAGTTCAATGTCTACCAAGAAATATTGAATTTTGTAAGTTACGATAGAACATTTTATTATTTTAAAACAAGTTTATTTAATATAATCAAATGTATGAAAATCCTACGGTTTAAAATTTTATTTTGTTGTAAAAGAAAAACTAAAGAACAGAAATTATGAGAGATGAACCATGCCTAGAATGATCGACAAGTTGGTCATAGGTGTTCTATGAGCCGATTGTAGTTGCTAGAGGGTTTTTAAATCCTTTTTCCATGAACCTATCTTGTGTAAACCCAATAATCATTACAGTCCATGTGACATCATCACATTGAGGCATTTTCTTTTAACAAGACCACCTTAGTCTCATCATATAAAACTCATATACGAACTTAATCGAATAACAACCATGAACAATACCAAAGGTCGTAGCTTGAAACATGTCATAAGAAACTCAACACATAGATATAATACAAGGAAAAACATAAACCCCAACTAGTGAGGTATAAAGATATACAATTGAGTTCTAAAATCAAAACACATCAATTAAAGTAACAAGCAAATTTCAAGCTAGTAAGGGAGTTGAGAGTTGGTGTTCAAAAGAATCTCAATAAGTAAAGATAGGGTATCATAAAGCTAAACATGGTAGCCATATAAAACAAGGTTATTCACACCCATCTCAACAATGGAAAAGTGACCAATATTGTGAAGCAACAAATCCCTCTATACAATCCATGGGTTAGCTCAGAAATAAATAGTTGACCGCCTGAAAGAGGTAGAATTAGAGTACAAAGGAACAAAAATGAGACAGAGACCCAGATTTGGGTACCAACTATGCAAACCTAGAATCATGTGAATGAACCCAATAGGGTAATAAGTTAAAACCTCTAATATAGAGCTATCCGAACACAAATTAATAGATGGAAAACACATAAAATGCATTTATTTTAAGCTAGAGATAGAAACAACACAGGTCATGGAAAGAATAGAAATTTTTAACAAGTACAAAGGTTTACAGTGAAAGTTTTAATTCCAAAAGGACAAAACATGGATTCAAGACATGAGACCATACAAGGAAAAGCCACAAGTAGAAGAAACGAGCTCCAAATATGAAGAACAGAGCAGATTAAAATGTCAATGATTCGATTTAATAGTTCATGGTACCAAATCAACACAAAGGAGAACACCACCGAGCCATTGGGGCTTACTACACAACAAGCGAGCTAGAACCAAGCCATTAATAAAACAAAAACGCCACAGATTTGATGGATGAGTTAGAAGTAAGTGAATAGAGGAAACACTCATAGATCTTGAGCATAAAGAGAAACCCCAACTTGTACCAGCATCTCATGGCTCACAATATAGAGATCCTACCTTACCTCACCATGCTTGGAAGAAGAAAAATGGAAGTCATTGTAGAAACATATGAAAACTCTAGATTAAAAATAAATAAAACTACCTAGGCAAGAAGCCATGAAAAACACACAAAACAGAGTTTTACAAACATAATAGTAGTGGTCATGGCACCTTTTTATACAAAAGATGAAACCTAATACCATATCTATGGAGGGTAAAAATTTTACAGAAGAAAACCACAAACTAAACAAGAAACAAATCTCAAAGACCCCTTTAATGGTGGACAAGAGAAAACATTGCAATATTTACCCACTCCTTCGGAAGCTTCCCCAACTCTTATTTTGGCACAAGGAAGAGTTGTTGAAAAATGCCAATAAAGGGATTCACGAGGAGGATGGGTGAAAAAGACAAAATCTTGAAAAGGCATACACAGGATGGCATGAAAAGGGCACTTTCAATGTCATAATCAATACAACAACTACTCCACTAGATCCATTAACCTCCACCTATTTTATTACTAATTTATGGTGGAACTACACCTTTGTTCAATCATAACTTGTTCTCTTGCACGCACGATAGTTGCATTCATTTCACTGTCTTTAATAAATCTTCTCATTTTCATCTTTAATTATTGATGAATTGCCTCACTGTTAGAGATCTACCAGCCTTTACATGTCTATCAACCTTCCTCTCCATTTTTTATGCCACACTCTGATACCACTTAGCGTAAAGGTAATGCCCTGCTACAATGATATACCTCTAATTTGAATATTACAAAGTTCAAAATTGACTCTAGACTAACACAAGATGGTGTATATACTAAAGACATCTACAAATTTGATTTGGTTATCTCTCAGCTCTTTGTCCTTATCAAATATCAAGTTCTTCATCTATTCTCTCAACCTTCAACAACCTTCACCAACTTTCAATAACCATTAGATGTGGCATCAAATACTTATTTATAGGTTTCTCTTCCCGCTCTTCATTTACTTCAAAATTCTCTTTGCAACCATCTCCCCTCTCCTAGTCAATTTTTTCATTAATTATGTAAAACTAGCCTAATCTGGTATTTGAAAAAATCTTCTAGATGAGTCCATGTCATCTTATTAATCAACAATTTGTCCCTTTTTTCATTTTTTGACATTTTCTCTTAATGTCTGATCCACCATGCAATCCTACTTTTGTGTTATTATGCGCACTCTGCTTTCTCATTGCACAATCTTGGTGTACCACCTTCACACCTTATCAAAATTCATATGCACCCAAACCTTTGAAAAAAATGCACACTATTGGGCATACCCTTACTAATAACCTTGTTATGCACCAATTCTTTCCTACACTCTTCACTTACATGTGTGCTCGACCAAAAGGATCTTACATTATGTTGGGGTTTAGTTACCCATAAAGTACTACCTAAAGGTAATCACATTCTCCTTACTACACACACACAACTATCAATATCATGTGGCTACCACATACCCAAGATAAAATTTTACCGGGTTGTTTCTAATTGTTGGGTTCACAACGATATCGCCAAGAATATAGGATATAACGACCAACTCAAACTTGAGCCCTTAGTTACTTAAGCTAGAAGGTATTATCAAGTGTAAAGTTTTAAGTTCATTCTAAGGTTTTGGTTTCTTCTATGTTAAGAAATATCATGCAAGAAGGGTAGATATACACAAGTTTTAAAAACTGAAGTTTACTATTATAATTAGGTCTCTTTCTATATTTTCTAGTTAGATAACACAACACTCTGGAGATTTCACCATAAATTTCACAAAAAAATGCACTAGAAGATATTAAATTCGATTTCATTTAACATACATATCCAACTTCTACAATACAAAATTTGGGGCTTAAGATAACACCCATATTTAGATGAACATTTCCCTTAAACCCTAACATCTAAAATATTACAAAACTTCACTAATAAACCTCTCACTAATTTGCAAATTGTTGAACTATCCTTTACCATATATATTCAACCCTTCCCCCCCCCCATTTTTTACCATATGCCGATTTGAATCAAAAGTACACCTTTAGTTAAATGCATATTTCACAAAGCACCCCTAAAACTAGCATATCATGCATAGTGCCAAATTTCAATAAATAACTTTACTGTAACATAACAATACATAAAAAATTCTTTCCATTAACATACATAAATTCTAACCATATACAATGAATCACATCCACACCATTTCACCATCTTACTTGCATCCTACAAAACCATGTGAGCATGAAATCAGCGATAAATCACTGACATGGCATCCACCTAGATCTATAATAATTAAGGTTTTCAGTTTCCCTTTTACATAATAGTAATAATTTGCATTCAAAAGGAGAGGGTTAGAGAAATACATTCATTTCTTAACTAAAGGAGGAGAGAGAAGAGATTAGGAAGAGAGAGAGACACTATTTTCCCAAAAGTCAAATTTCACATGTCAAGCCACAAGATAGAGTTTCAAACAGTTATTTGCAAGTGTTAATAAGTTTCCAGGATGGTTTGCTAACTTGACTAGAGTCATACTACTTTCTCTTACATTTTCCTACCAGTTGCAACAACACTCAAACTAGGCTTGAAGGTTAAGAAACCATGTTCAAAATATGTCTTCTGATGAGAAAACACATAACGAGAAAATTTCTACGTGTCCTCCTATATACCAAGAATTCACAGGAACTAATGGAATTCAAAATGAGTGAACGATGTTCAATTAGCAGATAGGTCTCCGAAGCCACCGATCGTAATCGGTCTAAATTTAACTTAATCAACAGTAGCCAAAGGCCTATAAAATCCCCTTGCCAAACTAGCCAGGAATGCGTTTTTCCCCAAACTGAAGATTCCAAACAATTGTCTAGTAAAAATACTAGAGGTTTGTGAAGGCGGGAAAGCATTTCATTTTTCATGGTTCAAACGGTGCGCCGATACAAAACCCAACTTTTCAATTTTAACACTCTTCCTAAAAGTGCAACTCAACGTAACATGGCTCCTAGAGGAGTGCCAAAAAGAACACATATGATCAATCAAAGTTTATCTAAGTGTTAAAGCAACTCCTCATATAACAAGGAACACAAAAGAAACTTAAAATCTCTTTTCCAAATTTACAAAGGTTGATTTGTGAGTCTCTGAAAATTGCAATTTATTGGTTTTAACAAGGGAATGGTCAACATATTTACATGGGACTCGACCTTAACCTATCAATATAAGGGTAATGTAGCAATCTTGTTTGGTTGGGATGTTTACTAGATCATCACAAAGTGAGGGTTTAAGTTCATTGTCTACCAATAAATGTTGAGTTATGTAAGTTACGATAGAACATTTTAGTGTTTTAAAACAAGTTTATTTAATATAATCAAATGTACGAAAATCCTATGGTTTAAAATTTTATTTTGTTGTAAAAGAAAAACTAAATAACATAAATTATGAGAGATGAACCATGCCTGGAATGATCGAGGAGTTGGTCATAGGTGATCCATGAGCTGGTTGTAGTTGCTAGAGGGTTTTGAATCCTTTTTCCATCAACCCATCTTCTGTAAACCCAATAATCATCACAGTCCATTGGACCTCATCACATTGAGGCATTTTCTTTTAGCAAGACCACCTTGTTCTCATCATACAAAACTCATATACCAACTCACTCGAATAACAACCATGAAAAAATCCAAAGGTCGCAACTTGAAACATGTCATAAGAAACTCAATGCACATATACAATACAAGGAAAAACCTAAAACCCAACTAGTGAGGCATGAAGATATACAATCGAGTTCCAAAATCAACACACATCAAGAAAATTTCAAGCTAGTAAGGGAGTTGAGAGTTGGAGTTCAAAAGAACCTCAACAAGTAAAGATAGGGTACCATAAAGCTAAATATGGTAGCCATATAAAACAAGGTGATTCACACCCATCTCAACAAGGGAAAAGAGTCCAATAATGTGAAGCAACAAATCCCTCTATACAATACATGGGTTAGCTCAAAAATAAAGAGTCGACTACGTGAAAGAGGTCAAATTAGAGTACAAATGAACAAAAAATGAGACAAAGTCCCATAATTGGGTACCAAATATGCAAATCTAGAATCATGTGAATGAACCCAACAGGGTAACAAGTTAAAACCTCTAATGTAGAGCTATCCGAACAAAGATTAATAGACGGCGAATGCACAAATTGCATTTATTTTAAGCTAGAGATAGAAACAACACAAGACAGGGAAGGAATAGAAACTATTAACAAGTACAAGGGTTTACAGTGCAGGTTTTACTTCGAAAAGGATGAAACATGGAATCAAGCCATGAGACCATACAAGGAAAAGCCACAAGTAGAATAAACGAGCTCCAAATATGAAGAACATAGTAGATTAAAATTTTGATGATTTGAGTTAGCAATCCATGGTACCGAGTCAACACAAAGGAGAACACCGTCGAGCCATTGAGGCTTACCACACAACAAGCGAGCTAGAACCGAGCCATTAATAAAACAACACCACCACAGTAATTTTTTCACTCGCCTTAGAGGATCAAGCTACTCCAGTAGTCCCAAACTACGCCTTACTCCCACCTTCCATTCCCTACCCAAGTCCATCCTTGTTCACAAGTGAACTCCTCAAACACCTTTCACGGCTGCCCATACAACTGCTCCAGAAGACCACTCACTGAATACCACGACCACCCATACAACCGCCAGGAGATCTTAATATGTCTTCTTAGTCCACCTGAGGGAATGCACAACTCCGACCTCCTGGACCCATCACTGAACCAACTCTCTCCATCGTCGTTGGTTGGCCCACTATCAAACACCCAACTGCTCTCCATAATGCCACCGAATAACACCATGAGTCTAGATAAGTTACAAGCAAGTAAATAGAGGAAACGCTCATAGATCTTGAGCATAAAAAGAAACCCCAACTTGTACCAGCAACTCATGGCTCACAAAATAGAGATCCTACCTTACCTCACCACACTTGGAAGAAGAAGAATGGCAGTCATGGTAGAAACATATGCAAGCTCCAGATTAAAAATAAATAAACCTCCTTGGGCAAGAAGCCATGAAAAAAAAACAAAGCAAAGTTTTCCAGACATAATAGTAGTGGTCATGGCACATTTTTATACAAAAGATGAAACCTAATACCATATCTATGATGGGCAAAAAATTTACAGAAGCAAACCAAAAACTAAACTAGAAGCAGAGCTCAAAGAACCCTTCAATGGCAGACAAGAGAAAACGTTACAAGGTTTACCCGCTCCTCCAGAAGCTTCCCCGGCTCTTATTTTTACACAAGGAGGAGCTGTTGAAAAAGTCCAACAGAGGGATTCATGAGGAGGGTGGGTGAAAGAGAAAAAATCTTGCAGAGGCATATGCAGGATGGCATGAAAAGGGAACTTTCAATGTCATAATCAATACAACTACTCCACCAGCTCCATTAACCTCCACCTTCCCAACCACTCCACAAAATATATATATATATATATATATATATATATATATATATATATATATATATATATATATATATATATATATAATTACTAATTTATGGTGGCACTACACCTTAGTTCAATCATAACTTGTTCTCTTGCACGCACGATAGTTACATTCATTTCACTTTCTTTAATAAATATTCTCATGTGCATCTTTAATTATTGACGAATTACCTCATTGTTAGAGATCTACCAGCATTTACATGTCTATCAACCTTCCTCTCCATTTTTTAAGCCACACTATGATACCACTTGGCGTAAAGGTAACGCCCTGCTATAATGATATACCTCTAATTGGAATATTACAAAGTTCAAAATTGACTCTAGACTAACACAAGGTGTATATACTAAAGACCTCTACAAATTTGATTCAGTTATCTCTCAGCACTTTGTCCTTATCAAATATCAAGTTCTTCATCTATTCTCTCAACCTTCAACAATCTTCACCAATTTTCAATAACCATCAGATGTGGCATCAAATATTTATTTATAGGTTTCTCTTCTCGCTCTTCATTTACTTCAAAATTCTCTTTGCAACCATCTCCCCTCTCCTAGTCAATTTTTTCATTAATTATGTAAAACTAACCTAATCTGATAATTGAAAAAATCTTCTAGATGAGTCCATGTCATCTTCTTAATTTCAACAATTTGTCCATTTTTTCATTTTTTGACATTTTCCCTTAATGTCTAATCCATCATGCAATCCTACCTCTGTGTTATTCCATGCACTCTACTTTCTCATTGCACAATCTTGGCGTACCACCTTCACACCTTATCAAAATTCGTATTCGCCCAAACCTTTGAAAAAAATGCACACTATTGGGTATACCCTTACTAATAACCTTGTTATGCACCAATTCTTTTGTACACTTTGCAATGTAAATCATTGCACAAAAGCTTCAATGCATGCTCGCATAGTCACGTACACATTCTATCATGCCTCCTTTTCCTTTCTTGTCCTTGGACACCTTACGCATACCTCAACACTTAGCAAAATATACAGACTTGAATTTTTCCCATGATGTTCCTACATCATATTGTTAAATTCCATTGAAATCAAAGAAGCTTCTAATAGGTGTTGACTACCACATTGCAATCAATTTTATCTCCAAGATTATTGTAAGAGAAATAATTTTAGGTAATTCAAAATGGATCCATCATTTTAAACAATGGCAATGTTCTTGGAGAGATTATTGGTTCTGCTAAATAAAGCAAGTTATAAGCAATGGGCTACATAATTATGCTATGACAAGGTTTGTCATATTTCTTGTAGTGACAAAATTAGACTTTATTTTCAATTTTTTTTAAAATATTATTTCGTGAGTGTTTGGAGTGTTGGATTATAATGTTGGCTTCTTCAAATCAAATATTAGGTATTCAGTTTTTGGAATGAAAAGCAAAAAGAGAAGGTAGAGATTGGTAAAGTAAAAGGAGAGGAACTCTCGTAGAAACAATAAAAATATATATATATTGGAGAAACACTTTACATATTATTTCACTTATTAATATTCTAACTCAACATTTTGCAGTGGATAGGCTTTCCATATTTTGGGAATAAGTACAATTATTGTTATCTCCATTTGGTGCAAGTGCTAGTATATGAATTACGATGTTAAATTATATACCAAAAAAATGTCTAATTTTGAGGGGTTTCGTTAACTTTAAATTGTGGTACTCTTAATATACACACTCATCATTGTATTGCACTATAAAGTTAGAAACAATATTTAAAAAACATATATTGAAGAAGTGTTTTAAATATTGTTTCACTTATTAATAGTTTGACAATGGTACATTGCTAGTATATAAAGTATGATGTCAAATTATACACACTCAAAAACATTTAATCTTGTGGGGTTTAGTTAACTTTAAATTATGATGTCGAAACATAACAAAATAAAATTATATATAAATTTTAAATAACTATTTTAAAAACATGACATAATAATCAACTGATAAAATTAGTAATGTTTAAGCATAACGGCATAATTTTTCACCCCAAAATTTATTTTCTTCTAATTTTAATATAGAAAAATAAAAGTTACCAAATTATACACAAAAAAATCTAATTTTGAGGATTTAATTAACTTTAATGTATGATGTAGAAACATAAACCTATATAGATTTTAACTTGCTATTTTATAAATATGGCACAATAGTCAATTGTAGAACATAAGTGATGTTTAAGCAAAGGGCACAATTGTTCCCCAATTTTTGCTTTCTTCTGTTCTAAAGAGAGAAAAACAAAACGTCCTCGGCATTACTGTTTTTGCAAAGAGAGTCGATTATCTGTAGCAGAAGCAGAAGCAGAACCAGAGATAAAGGTTCGACTGACTGGAAGCTTCCCAATAGCTTCCAACACTTCCCTACACGTTTCTCCTCTCATCTTCTTTATCCGTTGCGAAAGCGGCGCCGCCAATTTATCCAGTAAATTCGCCACGACATATTCAGGCGTCTCGCTCTCGGCATGTTTCTGAAAGAATCGATGTTTCAGCAGCAAGCTCGCACAGGGTCTCTGGCGCGGATCAGGCACCAGGCACATGCCCACCATATCCTTAAGTGCCAAGGAGAACTTACGGTCCTCGTCGAATCCTCTTTCCACTTTCCCAATCGTTTCCTGATCAGGAGAGCAGCCATGAGCAAGATCAATGGCGGTAATCCCAAACGACCATATATCGGCTCTGAAGTCGTACCCATCCTGCACTGGTAAAGATGATTCAAAAGCACCCAGTTTGACAGTTCCATCACTGTCGAGATAAATATTCTCGAGCTTGACGTCCCTGTGGATGTAGCCTTGCTCGTGAATGTAAACCAGAGCAATCAATACGCTCTTGAGAATGGTTGCAATAATGGGCTCTTCTAAGCCGTCGGGGAATTCAGTCTGCACAATGTTTTTCAAAGAACCGGCGGCCATGAATGGCATGACCTGCCAAAGGCAGTCCTTGGCGATGAAAGTGCAGAAAGGGCTGAGGACGTTAGGATGGGAGACGAGCTTGAATTCACTGTGATCGAGTACTTTTGCGTTATCCAGATCGAGGCACTTGATGGCAACTGATTTCCCATTTGTGAGACATCTGCACATATACACGATCGAATTCGTGCCCCTGTATATTTCGTCGATTATCTGGTATTCGTGAGACTCTCTTGGAAATTGCAGTGTAGCGCTCTCAGATTCAGCTTCCTTCGGATCTTGTTTAGCGTTGTTCGCCTGAGTCTGAGCATGAGTAGTCGATTCGACACCCTTTTTTCTGTAATTAAGATACTCTATGGCTTTGCCCACAAGGGACTTGCGACGAATGGAGGTTTTACCGCCTTCCATGCCTGTTTCAAAATTCTCTCTCTTTCAAGTGTAAATTTCTTCTACTTCTATACACGGATTGTTCCTGTAAATGCTCTCCTCAAAAAGACACGTCTCTCTTAATCTCCCAAATCTCCGAGATGAAATGTTTACATTAGCATTAGTTATTCTTAAAAAAAAAAATTATATAATCCAAGGAGGGAGTATTAGTACTGCCGTAAGTCTTCAACTTCGGTTAACTACTTATTAATACTTATGTTTTTCAATCAATTATAGGATTTTATTAATTTCATAAACAACTAAATATTTCTCACATTAATAATAAATACTAATGGACTTGTACATTTTTTAACAAAATTATTACAAATTTTCATTTATCTGCAATTTGATTGGTCTATAAATTGAGATGTTATTGTAGCCTTCAGTAATTTCGAGAAAAAAATGATGTCATAATAATTATTACAATTTATTTAAAGACTCCTTGTACGGTAAAAATTAATTTCATAGACAAGCTCATCATGCGCAACACACCTATTCTCAATCCATTCTATTAATTTTTGGGCCCTCTCCTTCAAAAATATCAGTTCCTCATTTCCTTCAATTTTTTCATCAAGAACTGTTATGTAATTTTATGGAATAACATTTCCGATTTGAAATATGGCATTGCAATCGTTGAGGATAGTGGCGGAAAAAAGTGACCTTGCACAGATGTGTTTTTAGAGTCTATCGATCCCTAGATCATCTGCTCATTTAAATATATCTGCATTCGAAACCATTAGTGGTTTTGCTCTTTCTTTTCACTCCCACTGAATCCTTTGAATCGAGTTTATGTTTTTTCTACCGGAAACAATTAAGGGACCTTGCATAGATTTTAGAGATTTTCCAACCTGTGTGGGTCCCGAAACTTTTATAGATTTATTCAACCTCTACCAGTCATTGAACATAATTACTAGGTTTTTCAACATGTACCTGTCCCTGAGCCGCCTTGTGTTCATTTTTCAATCCCAGAAAAGCTTGAAACATAGAATAGTAAATACAACCTATGGGTGAAACATAACGAACATCACATCTTTCTTGTCCCTTGACGGGGCGAGTTTTATAGCTAAGCCTCCCTCCTAGGGCTAGAAGGTGCATTTTCATTTCCTTACAAGCTTCTTTACTTGAATCTCTTTTCAAAGAAATAGTACACAGGCTGACAATTTTGCGATATCTCTCTACCAATTGCAGCATTCCTTTGATCCTCTGGACCTGAGTCATTTACCTATAAATCTAATCTGACGACCAATGCTCTCTCCAAGTTTTCTTCCTCCATCGGATCTGACCGGATGGCTAACACTAGGTCCGACCTTGTTTCCTCCATTAGATCTACTCTGATGGGCAATGTCTTGTCTGAAATCTCTTGTTCCACCTCCATACAAGATGAGCAACTGTGCGGATTCGATCAAATATAAGCTAATTTCAGCAGCTTGGTGGAAGAAGAATCCACAAAAGGCAATATCCATTTTGCAAGACGAGCAACAAGAATATGAACAACTTGCACA
>CM034155.1:598641615-598846615 GCA_019776745.2 Taxus chinensis | reverse complement strand
CAGTGAGATATGTAGGAGGATTATGGGGATGATCAACATTGTGATAGATAAATGGAGTAGGGAGAGCAGTAAGTGGATCTAGGTTGTAATATTTGAAGGGGTCATGGTTAGTAATAATAGTATATGCATAGACATCATGTAAGAACTTAATGCATTGATGAACTATAGAAGGTATTGTATGTGTATCGTGAAGCCATGGCCTACCAAGTAAACAATTGTAATGGAGATTGGCGTCGATAACAAAGAATACTGTCGTAACAATTTTTGGACCAACTGTGAGAGGTAAGGTCATATTTCCCATACACAAGCATGTAGAAGAAGCATAGCTACGGATATAAATGGATGTTGGACTGACATACGCTGAGGAAAGCCCAAGTTGTTGAAAAAAATATGATATTACAAAGTTGATCTCGAATCTCATTATCAACTCGTACTTTCCTAATGCCTATGTTAATGCAAGCATGAATATAAAGAGGAGGATCATTGTCATGAACAAGAGAGCGATAGCTACAACATATGGGAACGTGAGTCGTTAAGAAAATACAGCTACAAACAATTGATAGACATGGTCCAAAGGAGTATTAGAAGGAATGTAAGTATTAGCTAGGAGGGTGTCGATTCTAGCCTGACAATCAGGATTATCTTACAAGAAGGCATTTATGGAAATATCCATGGTGAGAGGATCCTAGAGTGTTCGAATGTGGGTTCACCAAATGATTTAACAAAAATATAGATTTATGTTAAACCCTAATTACATATTCATGTATGATAAATAGACAGTAAAGTACAAATTTAACATAAGTAATAAGTTAATAAGATATGAAACCCTAAGGGCAAGAGAGAGAAGAAAAGACTTAGTTGATTTACGTTTTCCTGAAGGTGATGGAAAAACTAATGAACAAGAACTTGGGCAGACTGTCGTAATAGTGCATGCAGTAAATTCTGGAACTATAGGATGAATCCAAACCCAGGGCGCCTAGACTGGGGTGAGAGCACCTAGGTTCCAGAGACCTCTATTGGGCACCTGTGACTACACAGGAGCTTGGAACCTAATTTTTTTGGTGTCACACAAGTGTCTTTGATAGTCGTTGTCAGTTGCTTGTATATCACACTTTGTTCGCAGAATGTACCTATAACCTGTAAAGATATGTTCACCTACAAAACCCTCAAACTACATCAAATCAGAAAAAAGATGCAATATGAGGAGTTGGACTGACCTCGACGGTCACCCCGACTGAGTGAAGTTACAACCAAGCGTTGTACTACATCTCAGACTCCATGTATTTCTTATGCATGTGTGAAACCAATCATACCCTAGGATGCCCTTGTGCAAGTGCACTTGATAATGAGTGATAGCTAGATATACCAATGTAAGTAGATGTGTGGATGGAGTATGCGTGTATACATAAAATTCATTCCCTTGTCCCTTGTAATTGATGTCAAATAGATGCCTTGAAGTGCTTTAAGAGCCTTTAGATGCAATCTTAGGTGATGATAATAGATTCTTAGAGCTTGGTCCCTTATTTTGGTCATACATAATTTGTATTTATATGACTCCCTTGGTTGAATTTCGTAATTGACAACTGGAAGTCCGACCCAGAAGAAAATAAGATACCTAAAAGATAAAAGAGACCCAAAAGAAGTGAGAAAGATAGAAAAGGGTTAGGGGCACCCAGAGGGGACGGAGGCACCTGGGTGATGGCATCATGGATGGGTGTTGGTGTCTAATTTCATAAAAGATACACAAGTGAAGTTATGATTGGGTTGTAGGGTGTATAAGACCAAGTAGAAAACAAGAAATACATAAAAGAGGCCAAAGATGGTTGTCAATTACTAGTTTTTCTCACTTAGGAATCATATGAATGTAAATATGATTATAGAACCTAGAAATGTATCCAAGTGCCGTGATTTTATGTTTACAAGTACATTCAAGTCAAGTGAAAAATAGATTTGTACAAACATAACCATGTTCATAATAGGCCTACCAATTTTGGTCCACATTAAAATAGTTAGTTTCTATCAAAATTGGTTAAGGGAATCTGATAGTATACTCTTTTGGAGGAGTTGACAATTTTAATTTTTTATTGAAAAAAGTACCTTTATAGGTATAAATAAGTAATTACAACATTGATCGTATAAAAGATGGGTGGACAAAATAAAACCCCAAAATGCCAATCATATCGAGCCAACAAGACCCCGAGAGGGAGGCCAATTAAATCAAAATAAAAGTGTGAATCTCAACCAAAAACAGGGTGAACAAAACAAAGAACCATAAAATAAGGCCATAGCCGGAAAAATAGGCTACAACAACAAAAATTGCAGTAGGATGTGGAGGAAGAGGATTGTTTTGTTTATCTCCCCAGCCAAAAACCAGGGTGAGTTGTGTTGAGGATGGGCTTCCATATAGTTTCCTCTTGTTGGTGTTGATCAAAATTATTCAGTTACCGAGAAGGAGAAATTACAAGGGCTAACCTTATAATTTTGTCTTGCTGGGGGGAGACCATCTCGCTCCGCCAAGATGGCCAAAAATTTGAACTTGAGAAAATGGAAGGGGAATGAGACCAAGGGGACCACTTTCATTGAGGAGAGGGGCTTCTCCAACTCTATGAGTGGTTCCTTTGAAACCATCACCCTCAAGGAGGAGGGGGAGAACATTGCAAATGAGACGGTGAGAAGGAGCATCAGGAAGAACACGTCTGACCGCACAAGGTGTGGCAACCCAATGATCAAGCAGATGATGGATGTGTTCAACCTCCAGCTGGAATTTCTCATCCTGGTTCTAAATTTTGAGCATCACATTGGAGAGGGTAGCCACTTTATTAGTAACAGAAAAAATTCTATCCATATGAAAATTTTTAAATATGGCATTATTTTTATCTTTGCAAAGGTGAAATAAAATATCAACTATGAATATGTGCCAAAATTTGTTGTAAATTACAAGTACTTGGGTTGAATCCCCCAAGAAAACCATCTTCTAGGTAAAGAAATCTAGGTATCATAAGGGTTGAAAAAGGGAGTGAATCCATTTCCAGGCTGATTACGTAGAAGGAAAAAACCATAAAATGTACTTGATAGACTCAAGTTATTGAAAAACTAGGTAGGTGGAATTTAAACCCATGTTCCTAAGTCAGTCATTTCCACATTTTCTCCTAGGAGGAAATGTTCCTGTAGCCACTTTCTCTACCAACACCCTAGGTGTGTTGGCACCTCATCCAGTAAAAGGTTGAACACTCACCCCGGAAGCGCGCAAAAGGTACTAGGGTCCCTCTTTTGATGCCAGCTTTTTCAAGGAGTTAGCATGCATGAAGATACATTCCATAACCATAACAGATAAACTAGTGCAAAGTATAAAGTAAACAGATCACAACCATATGCAAGGTGAACTAAACAAGGATCAATATAAAATTTACCAAGCAAGAACTAGTTACAAAGAAATAAATAACAAGTAACCAACTAAAGAGATCCATTATATTAACCCACCATGCCTTAGAATAGTTAAATACATCAATAATATCATCATAAGATCATGTGCATAAACATAGCAGCAACATAACCTTACAAATAAATCACAGTATGTCCCTAACAATGCGAATCAAAACATATATATAGGGAGTAGGGACTTACCCTTCACTACCCATGCACTCTCAAAATATCCCGCATACCACAAATATCCATGCATGCACTACAAGGTAACTACATAAGCATGAAAGCTTCACCTAATAATATATTATCTTCTATTTTAAACTCTAGATCTAATCCTATTATTAGCTCAAACTTTGCATGATGCTTTATCTTCTTCCTACATGAGATCCTTACCAAAATAGACTTTAATTTAACTACAAATCTTCATGTTCAACCTTATCTTCATAACATTTCTTAGCCATAACTCCAACTGTTCATCCTCTAATTTTGTCACGTGGTTCAAAATGTGGCTAACTCTCGAATATTTTTAGCCCGGGCACGAGCCTTTGCGTGTTGTCTACTCTACTTCAACACATACCTTCACGCCTACCTTCTGCGCATCTGAAACTCTCACACCAATATACTTAGCATCTTTTAAGGGTCTAACATTACCCCACACTAGCTGGATTGTCGTCCCCGGAAATTCTTCGATCACCGTACACAAAACTTCATGAAGGAGACAAATTTTCAAAATTCTAAATGAACATCATACCAAAAATCTGATAAGATTCTTGGAAGATCTCTGAGAACTCTACATCCACCCCATTTACTAATTTATTCCATTCCTCCAACTCCTTCAAGGCCTTCCCCGGCGCAGCCTCCACAATCCCCATCACTTGGTCAAGAGTAACCTCTTCGACTCTTCCTTTCAACTCCTTTATAACCACCACCAGCTCTGCACAAGCGCCATCAATAATTTCAATATGTTCCAGTATAGAATTCTGGAACTTGCTAACTTTCTGCTCAAGTTTCTTATGTTTTACCCTTATTTTATCCTTTTGCGTTGTGGTTTCCATAATTAAGTGAGTGCGCTCACGTTTTTTGGTTTGTGTTCTTTCTTGTATAGTCTTCAAAATAGCATCCTCGTCCACCAACCTAACCTCAATGAAGGGCTCACACTTCTGACACTTGCTAAGGCATATATCTTACTTTGTGATTGCTTCCTTGAGCTGGGTGAGCAAGTCCTCTAACTCAGTGATCCTTGCTTCAACTAAAATCTTATTATTCTCCTTCTCTTTGGATATTTCCTCTGCAGTTGTCCCTACACCACTCTAAATGTTAACTAGTAACATCCCAACCAGATCCCCTAGATACTCCATTTCATCTACATAGTCTGTTTTGGCCTGGCTAACCAGAGTAGGACACTGCTCTAAGATATTTTGAACTAGCACACAAGCTCTATCATAATATTTCTTAGTCCTTTTCTATTTGCCTTACAATCCCTTTCGTAGTCTATCTACCTCGTGCTCCTTCTCCTTCTTATCTGATACAAGGGTGTGAACAATGGTGCTATAATCCAAGTTTCTCCTTACCACTTCTAAGGCCATTTTGTGCAAGACATTGCACGCCTGCTCATCTGTCAAGCGGTTTGGATCTACTACTCTTGTATGTTTCTCTTGGCTTGTTCTTCAAATGGATTGTACTAATAGCATGCTCATATACTTCAAACTCTAACTCCTTGGAGTGGTTTTGTAGGTTCCAACTAATTATCTTCTTTGTTCTAGACACCCCCCATCCTGATCAAGTAGCTCCCATGTATGTAACTTCTCTATAGCTACTATACTTTGGAAGCGAGCATGTAATACCTTAATGGGATCATACACGTAATCCATATGAGGTGACCTTGGGGGCCACCATTTCCTTTCCGGATTCCTTTTGGTTCATTATTCTTCAGGGTTGGGGTATTTGTTCCTATTCCTAATACTTTGTCCTCCTTGATGACGAAGTTGTCACCAGTCTCTTTCTCTCCTTCCTCCTTTGTTTTCACTAGTGTGCTCACCTTCACCGGGATTTTATTTCCTTCTTCTGTCACTGGAGCCTTCTTCTTCTTACACACTTGTGTTTATGCTTGTTCCTTTTCTCACCTATCATGTTCCTCAAAATCTTGCTCTAACTATTCATACAAGGAAGTGCCCAACTTCTCCAAAAAAAATTCCTTTATTGACTATATCTTTGTCTCAAAACTAGAGACCACTTCCACTCTAGCGCATTTGGTTTTCTGTTGTTCGGTGTTGCCCTGTTGATATGTCCCCATGCATCCACTATTACTTCTAAGAGAATAAAACATCCTCTTCCAGGAGGTGTCAAGTTTACCTTCTTCTTCATCTCTTTCCTCTTCCTGTGCTTCTTTCTCACGTACCTTCTAAAGAGGTGGTACCACTATTCCCCTTGGTTGTGGGAAGGTGGAGTCAATAACCTTCACCCTGAATCCTCCTTGATTCTTTAGTCGTAATTGCACAAACGCCCTGCTAATAAGTCTTTTAATAGTAACATTTACATGTGGGTGTAGATCCAACAAGTCCGGCTCCAAAACATCCAAGTATGTTGGTCTGGATTCATATCTATAAGTTGTGTACAATGTGTGCAAATCCAAATCAACTTTATTTGCATCATAGGTAAACTTTTGTGCATCCTTGAGCCTATTTATGGAGGACTTAAGGCATTTTACTGAGAATGCAAATGGAATACTTTTGCACCATGGACCCATCTCACCATTAGCCATTCTGAATCGAGCAAGGCTAAAATGTTGCATTACTACAAACTTGACCTTTTCCCCGACCATTGCGGAAAACTCACGTCGAATGTGTCCTTCATTTTCAAATTCCCTGCAAAGTCTATCACACAACTTATTAATCTAGGCCTTGTACGTGCTTATGATGGTTCCATCACAAGTATACCCTACAAAATGCATTGCAGGGGATGGGTGTACTGGTAGGTAAACCCACATGTTATCCTCGGGCCCGTCTGGTACCACCGATTTCCAAAAATATGATCAATAGAAAAATTGATCCCCGTGTGATTTTGGCTCCTTCTTTGTTCAGTAACTTTGCCTCTTCAATAATCCCATTTGCAAAAAAATTTGCCAGGTTGTACTCTTTCCTTTTCAAAATTTTGTATGTCATGTACAAAAAAATCTTATTTATGTTTGTTCAGCGCTCGGAAGCACCCAATTTGTAATTCACTAGCCGTGAGGAAACCCTAAGTAATAGATCATCCAGATCTGTGATGGTCTATTCCCTACCACCCTTCTCATAACTCAATTTTATGGAAAGCTCTTTGATTTTTGTTGTAGCACACAAGTCCAAGGTCAAGTATTCTCCCGTACTTCATAGACCTATGACATACTCAATCAATTGAGCAGTGAGTCTCATCCTTCTCCCCACGAAGTAAAAGAAATCTTCATGAACTTGCGGCATCAACCACTAGAAGAGGTGTGCAGGTTTGGAAAAGAAAGGAAGCTCCCACAAATGCAATACGCCTGTCTTCTCCAACTGTTACTTCATGGAGTCATCAATTAATGGTTTGTCACCCTCATCCGTTCCTGAGAGGACTTTCTTCAAATCTGCCCTCGTTTTCTTCCTATTCTCATTTGTGCAGTGATTGTACTCATTGATTTTGCATCGAGTGAGATTCGATTTCTATATTTCTACCATCAACACACCATGGGGATACTGCATCTCCAAGTAGATTTCCTCCAGGGGTTCTTCTGCCACAACCTTGGGTCTCTTTGTTCTCAACTTTCATGCTTTTGGTGTCATTTTATTGTAATTGTGTGCACTAGGTGTTCTACATTACCAAATTTCTTCCTGCTTGAGCTCTGTGAATCCTAACCGCTTTAAATGCATGCAACCTTCTATCTATGCGCTCTACTATTGACTCCAACTCTCCCTTCTGCATGGATTCACACAGTCTTCACACACCTCTGGTTCGTATGATCTCTACGTAACTTTAATGCTTCTTCACACTTGACTAGCTCGATAACACAAGTTTTCTTCAAGGGAAAGGTAGCCAAATGACTACCCTCGACCAATATTTATACTTTTTCCATGACCCTCATGTCCCTTCAATCCACTCTTTTTAAGTTAATTTTTCACTAAAGTACTCTTTCCATTTTTGACATCTTCTGCAACTTCACTTCGTGCATTGCAGTTGTAACCTTCTGGTGTGCTATACTACTCCTTAGCCATAGACCTCCTCCGTTCGCCTTCATGCACCAAAGTACAAAAGCTCTACACCATATGTTAAGTATTTTCACATCCCGCTATCTACCTCATGTTACATTGCGTGATCATTTTTCTTGTGTGGTATTCAATCGACTCAATTTCTTCAAAACACCTTATACATAGTACTTATAACATTTTTTTCTTTTCCATGCAAACTTCCAGAAAAAGCCTTCAATGAAACCAACTTGTATCAAGAGGGAACCAACAATTTTCATCTCTTTGCTTTGATCCACCCCACACTAAATGTATGCACGGTCCTTTACTCATGAAATCACTTACATAGTATTTAGTGACTAGTGCACAAACGCGCTTATTACACAAAAAACTTAACTAAATCGACAAAGCATAACAATGGTGAAAAAACACATATAAAGAAAATAGATTAAATGGAATCTAATCTAACTGGCACTATTGCCTTATTACAAACACCAAAAAGACTTATTTATAGTAGGTCTTCAACCTACTCTCATTGAAATAACTGGGCAACATGTGTCATCCAGTGCATGTAACTGAAAAGCACTTGAATCAAGTATATATGTCACAACATATGGTCCCAATCAATACACCTTTAATTTCCCATGGTGGCACGCAAACTTGGAGTCATAAAGAAGAACCATTTGTCCAACCTCAAACTGCTTATTCTTAATATGCCTATCGTATCAAGCCTTCTGTCTGGCATTTTCTGTCTTCTGGCTCCAACATGCAATAGCGTGCCTCTCATTTAACTGCATCCATTTATCTATGCACTTTTCAAGTTCTTGTTTGTCATCCAATCCTCCTACAAGCGCAATACACAGTGAGGGTAACATAAATTCCACTGGTAAAATAGCCTCCACGCTAAACACCAACTAAAAGGGTGTGGTTTTGTTCAATATTTTGTAAGTTGTCATGTATGCCCAAAGTACAACAAAAACTATATCATCCCATTATTTCATTCTAACATCACAAATATTTTTCAATTTATGTCCTAATATATTGTTGAAAGTCTCAACAGTACCATCGGCCTGTGGGTGATAGGGTGTTGTCTTATTATCTGCCACCATAAACTCAACCAATAATATTTTGATTATCTCATTCAAAAAATGTGTGCCCATATCACTTGTCAAGCTCAACGGACATCCATACCTGTTGATAATGTTCTCCCATAAGAACCTTGATGTTGTAGTTGTCACGTAATCCTTCATAGGCACTGCTTCTTCCCACCTGGTCAGATAATCTGTACATGTAATAATATAGTGTGATCCAATCCTTCGCATAGGTGGGGAAATATGACCCACAAATTCAATTTCCCATTTCTCAAAATTGTATGCACTCGTTATTGGTCTCAAATGTATTTCATCCCTATTTCGAGGCTTCCCAGGTGTTGACAATGATCACACACCTTGGCATACTCTTTACAATCCTTATATAGTGTTTCTCACCAAAGGCCAGCCAGTAAAATCTTGTGTGTGGTAGTATTACCTGCATAATGTCCTCATGTAATCCCACCATGATCTTCCTCTATTATAGCTTCACGCTCATGTTCAAGTACACACTGGCGCAAAATCTCATCACGTCCTAACTTGTATAAATCTCCCCTGATTAACATGTAAGACATGATGCATATGACAAGTTATTTCTTCTCTAAACTCTTCATCCCTTCAGGAACCACACCAATATAGAAAAACACATAAATATCTTCCAAGTTAAAGGGCACGTGGTTCAATCTAAATAGTTGTGTGTCTAGCATTATGTCCTCAATGCTCTGCGCATCCTTTCCTAAGTTAATCCTTGATAAATGATTCGGTCTGGAATTGTTCTTTCTCGGATTTACCACCATGGTAAAGTAAAATTCCTGAAACAAGAGGATGCATCAGGATATATGCTTCTGCAGAATGGGATTATTAACCAATTACTTAAGTTCTATGTGATCTGTATAAAATATAATAGGAGTTTCCAACAAGTATTGTCTAAACTTGTGCACCGCGTAAATCATGGACAAAGCTTCACACTTTGTAGTTGTATAATTAGGTTCAGCTGGGGTCAACTTCCTTCTCATGAAACAAATAGGATGATCAATGATCCCATCACCAAGTTATGTTAACACTGTGCCAATGGTCATACCAAAGGCATCGACATATATATGAAATGGTTTGTCCCAAGAAGGAAATCACAAAATGGGCACAGAAGTAAGTCTTTCTTCAATGTCTAAAATGCTAGTTGTTGCGTCTCATTCCAATGGAACTTTCCTTTACCTTTCAACAATTCTTCCAAAGGCACAACAATCTTAGCATATCTTTTAATGAACTACCTGTAATATCCTGTGTGTCCTAAAAATCCACGCACCTCACTCTAATTTCAGGTTCCTCCAGGCCCAAGATAACAACAACCTTAGCATGATCTACCAACAAGCCTTCTTTACATATAATATGTCCCAATAGAGTCCCAAATGGTGTAGCAAAGATACATTTCTTAATTTTCACAGAGATGCTCAATTTCCTACATCTCTCAAACATAAGTCTAAAATTATCACAATGATCTTTCACCACCCCATATACAGTCCAATAATCCAAGTAAACCTGTAAAAAACTTGTGTTTAAAAGTCCTCAAATGCTTATAAAAAACTGTGCGAAAAGACTACAGGCACATTCTTCAACCCAAAAGGCATAACTGTATATGCAAAACTTCCCCACTCAGTGGTGAAAGTTGTCTTTTCTTGGTCTCCTTTAGCAATGTTGGGGTTAGCACACAAGTTGTATAGATAATATATCAGATCTAAGCATACATGCAATAAAAGTGGATATTCTACCATAAGAAATATACAAAACAAGAGATATAAATCAACACCATATTTAACGTGGTTTACCCAATGTGGGTTACGTCCACCAAGAAACAAGTCAATCTATTATCCAAAGCTTTCAAAAGATTTACAATCTTCGACACCTCTCATGATGTACAATATTTTCTTTCTCTCAAGATTTTTCTTCTTCTTCAAGAATTCTTTCTCACAATTATTTTCACAATAATCATGAATTCTCTCTTCTAACCCTAGCTTTCTAGCTTATAAATACCTTATACAAACTTAGGGTACTTAGCCATGCAATTACAATCAATATATCTTCTTTAATACTAAAATTATATCTAATTCCCATGAGTTAAATAAAACACTCACGCACAGGTAACCAATGTCGATTAGCCCTAACCAATGGCAGTTCCTACTTTCCTGACCGATGCCAGTCATAGGTGACTGATGTCGGTTACTGTGTTTTCCAGCAAGTTGATAAAGCATGCTAAAATTAAGTAATTGAGCTTCACATCTCAACAATATCCCACTTGGAGATAAATTATTGCACTATACTTGTACAACGTCATTCTTGGATCCTTTCCTTAGTTTTGTTTCTTCCTCTTCAAGTCTCAAACTCGAAGACCAACATAAGTGGAGTGTAGCTCCAACTTCTATTTTTTAATGGTTTCGTTAGCATACCTGCAAGGTTTTCACTCATATGAATCTTCTCCAGTCTCAGTTTTCCATCCCCCAATACCTATCATATGAAGTGATATCTCAACTGAATGTGTTCAACTCTAGAATGAAATGATGAGTTCTTTTCCAAATGAATTAAACTATGACTAAAACTAAATAATTTTCAATCATCTTTCTTCTTTCCCAACTCTTCCACAAACCTTCTCATCCATATCATCTCTTTGATAGCCTCTGTAGTTGCAACATACTCTATCTCTGTAGTAGACAAAGCCACAACCTTCTGCAATCTCGATATCCAGCTAATTTTCATCCCACCTACTATGAAAATATATCTAGTGGCGCTCCTACCATCCAAATATCCAGCATATTCAATTCAACATAGCCACATAAATAAATATTTTAACTTCGATAGCATAATTACATGTTAGATGTCTCTCTCAAATACCTAAGTATCCATTGGACTATTTTCCAATGCTCTTTACCTGGATTGGCCATAAATCTACTCACAAATCTCACTGCTTGTGCAATGTCTAGTCTGGTAAAAACCATACCATACATAAGACTCCCAATTGTTGAAGCATATGGTACTAGTGTCAAGTATTTGAACTCCTCGCGTGATAAAGGACACTAATATTTGTTCAATTTGAAGTGTCCAGCCATAGGTGTACTTACAGGTTTTGAATTCTACATTTTAAACCTTTCTAAAACCGTGTATATATAATCCTCCTGAGATAAATACAATTTATTGTTCTTCTTGTCTCTGTGTATTTGCATGTCAAGGATTCTTTTTACAGTTCCTAAATCCTTCATAGAAAATGTGTGAGCTACCTTTCCCTTAAGCACACCAATATCCTGCATACTAGATCCTGCAATAAGCATATCATCCACATACAATAACAAAATAATATAGCTCTCATTTTCAAGTTTCTTGAAATAAACACAATGGTCAGATTCACATCTTAAATAACCATGCTCATCCATGAAACTATAAAAATTCATGTATCGTTTTCTTGGAGCTTGTTTGAGCCTATATAGGCTATTTTTCAACCTGCACACAAGTTTCTCCTTACCCTTGACTTCATACACAAGTAGTTGATTCATATAAATCTCTTCCTACAAATTACCATGAAGAAATTTCGTCTTGACATCAAGTTACTCTAAATGCAAATCATCTATTGTAACTAAACTCAATATAGTATGAATAGAAGTCATATTTACAACAGGAGAAAATATTTTACTAAATTCAATATCTGCTTTCTGTGCAAATCCCTTTACTACAACCCTTGCCTTGTACCTTTCTAATCCACCCTTTTCTTCCTTGATTATGTAAACCCATTTTTCTACAATGTCCTCTTACCTGCTGGCAACTTAACCAAATCCCAAGTCTAGCTTTGTTCCAAGGAGTCCATCTCTTCATCCATGTCATGCTCCCACTGTACATGGGTCTCATCCTACATTACTTCTTCAAAACTATCTGGTTCACCATTATCAGTCAATAATAAATAAAATAGAGAAGGTGTAAATCTTTCTGGAGGTTCACTTACCCTTTACGACCTTCACACAATATTTTGGGGTACCAGAGGCTCATTCTGGACCTCCTGGACATTGGTTTCCAATTCTGAAAGTGACTATCACCGGTCACCTGTAGCCGACGCCGGTTCTGCTAACCGATTCCGGTTTGGCTCTTCTGTAAATGATACCGATTCAACTGACTGATGTCGATTAGGGGTCAACTAACACCAGTTACTATATAACCCTGTAGGTATGATTTTTAAATCTGAGAGTTCATTTTCATTCACAAAATTCTCAACCAGTTTGTCCTTGGGTAGAAAAAATTGATCCCTGTATATTTCCTTTTCATTCTATTCAATGTCATGACTCCTAAATTTTTTAGAATTCTCTAAATCCCAAAAATGGATTCTGAAATCACTAGATCCATAACCAATGAAAGTGCATCTCTTGGATTTTGAATCCAACTTTTTTCTATTTTCCTTAACAACATGCACAAAATATTTTGAACCAAAAACTCTAAGAAAAGAAAGATCTGCCTCTTTTCCGGTCCAACCTTCTTCTAGTATTCCTCCATCTAGTGAACTTGAAGGCCCACAGTTAATCAAATAAAATGTTATATCAACTGCTTCTACCCAAAACTGTAAGGGCAATCCAACATGTATCCTCATACTTCTAGCATGTTCCATGATTGTCTTGTTCATTCTTTCTGTAATACTATTCTCTTGTTGTGTTCTTGGAACCGTTCTTTCTCTATGTATTTCATTCACTGAACAATAATCATTGAAATATTTACTACAATATTCACCACCATTTTCATATCTAAGGCACTTTAACTTTGAATTTGATTCATTTTCCACAAGGGTTTTCCATCTTTTAAAAGTCTCAAAAACATCATATTTATGTTTAATACAATAAACACATACCTTTCTTGTAGCATCATCAATGAAAGTAACATAATACTGGGATCCTCCATAAGAAGCTACATGGGTTGGTCCCCACACATATGAGTGTACAAGCTCCAATTTTTACTCCTTCTTAGTTTTCCCAACTTTGAGAAATATCACTCTCTTTTACTTTCCAAAAACACAATGCTCACAGAAATCAAGATCTAAATATTTCAAAACTAATAACTTACCCTTACCTTTTAAGATCTGCATTCCTTTTTTACACATATGGCCCAACCAATTATGCCACATGCATGCATCTGAATCTGAAATAGATAATACAGAAAAGGAATCAGTAACATAGTTAGACAAATATAACGTTCTTACCTTCTTGTCTCTTGTCACAATAAGGGCACCCTTGGTGAATTTCCAAGAGTCGATTGTGAATGTAACCATGCAACCAGCTTGACCTAGTTACCCTACAGAAATAAGGTTCCTCTTGAGGCTTGGCACATGTCTCACATCTTTCAATACCCATGTATCTACATTATACAATTTTAGATGAATTTCCCTTTACCAGTAATACTGCAAGGTTCATTATCACCCAAATAAACATGCCCAAAATTTTCCTAGACATAATTTCTAAAATAACCCGTATTAGGGGTTGCATGGAAAGAAGCTCTTGAATCTAAAACACATGATTCTATTATATTATCCAAAGAAATAATAAGAGCATTTTACATTACCTCCGTTGCAATATTTTCCTTTTTACCTTTGTCTGGATGTTGGTTTTCTTTATGCTTTGACCAACAATATTTCTTTGTATATCCTTTCTTTTTGAAATTCCAACAAGTAATTTCCTTACCTTTGGATTTAGATATGTCATCCTTTGACTTTGATTTCCCATTATTCTTACTCTTGGATCTCTCCTTCTTCCTTTCCCTGGTTTCTACATTCAAAGCATTTCCAGATGATGATTCCTTTGTAATTTTCCTATGAATTTCTTCATTCAATATTATACCAACCACATCATCAAACTTCAAAATATTATTAGCATATGTTGTATTACTAATATCCATTACCAAGTTATCCCAACTATCAAGCAAAAAACATAAGAATAAGAGTGCTTTTACTTCATCATCAAACAGAATATCAATCGATTTTAATTGATTTACAATAGATCAAAAATCATTCAAATGATTAGATACAGATCCTCCTTCATGCATCTTAGAACTAAATAGTTTCTTCATAAAATAAAATTTATTTGAAGCACTAAATTTTTCATATAAATTAGCAAGATATTTCATTAACTCTACTATAGATTTTGCTTCTATAATATTAGAAGCCACAGATGCTACCAGACTCAATCTTATAGATCTCAAAGTCTTTCTGTCAAGAATATTTCATTCTTCATCAGTCATCTTTGTAGGTCTATAATTTTCATCCAACGGTAAGTAAAAATATATTTGATTCAGATAATTCTCAATATGCATCTTCTATAATTGATAATTTCAGTCGTCAAACTTCTCTACCTTGTATTTGTTTTCTTCTGCAATTGTTGTAGATCTCACTCAATCAGAAAACCCTCTGTGAGTAAACCAGTCAACACACAAAACCCTCAAACAAAGCTCTGATACCAGTTGTTGGGGTAAGCACACAGGTTGTACAGATAATATATCAGATCTAAGCATACATGTAATAAAACCAAATATTCTACCAGAAGAAATACACAAAACAAGAGATATAAATCAACACCAGATTTAACGTGGTTCACCTAATGTGGGTTACGTCCACCAAGAAATAAGTCAATCTATTATTCAAAGCTTTCAAGAGATATACAATGAAGATTTATAATCTTCCACACCTCTCACAATGTACAGTACTTTCTTTTTCTCAAGCTTTTTCTTCTTCTCCAAGAATTCTTTCTCACAATAATCAGTAACTCTCTCTTCTAACCCTAGCTTTCTAGCTTATAAATACCTTATACAAACGTAGGGCACTTAGCCATGCAATTACAATCAATAGATCTAATTTAATACTAAAATTAGATCTAATTCATGTGAGTTAAATAAAACACTCACGCATAGGTAACAGATTTCAGTTAAGTCACCGATTTCAGTTAGACTTAACTGAAGGCGGTTCCTACTTTCCTGATCGATGTCAGTCATAGGTGACCGATGTCGGTCCCTACATAACCAATGTCGGTTGCTGTGTTTTTCAACAAGTTGATAAAGTATGCTAAAATTAAGTAATTGAGCTCCACATCTCAACAAGCAATCTGCAGCTGATGATAACCAAAGAATCCATCAGTGAAAGAGTAAAGCTTGTGCTTTGTAACAACCTCCAAGATATCCTCAGTAAAAGGTATGGGGAAAGGATCTATAACATAATGTTGTCTATTTTTGCCCTCTGAGTAAAAATTAGACAACGGGGGTATACTAGATCAAAGGACCAGAAGATTTCTCCATTAATTATTTTGGGGCCTACAGGTGAAATGTTTTGCTTTGGAGATATTTACAGTATTCTGGAAGGCTTCAGAATCATTTTGCGTTATCCTTCCCTTTTTGGTCTTGGATTTCATGGTTTTTCTCATAATACAAAAATTGGCCCCTACAGGCCCATTTCCAGTGAATGAGGGAAATAATTGATCTAATTTAATAAAAATAATTCTACAGGGCATTATGGAGATTTCGTAATTCTTCGATTTTAAGAAGATCCCAACAAAATTAGTTTCAAAAGGAAAATCATAGGTTGATGGGGCACTTGAACTTGAGCTCGATGCTTAGGTAAAGGCGTCGGGTTACATTGGAGGAAACAACTCAGGGACCCAAGTTGGAACCAAGTGTAGCAAGGTGCTCAGGTTAAGATCGGTGTCTACGTAGGTACATCAGACGTGCATTAGAAGAATGGGTTCGATCTAAGTCGGGAATAATGAGGCCAAGCTCGGGCCATGCTTGGAATAAAACCGCTCACCATATGAAGAAATCAGGGATCAAGTCTGAGCTTGGGATGATCAAAGGGTGTAAGAATGCTTATAGATTCAAAGATAGCTTGACGTGGTGGTGAGGTGTCCACGATTAGCTCGATAGTGTTTGAAAATGGATCACAAGGAGTATAATAAGGTATATCTCGATGTCGACAAGTTTCCATCTTAGCCAAGCTCGTAGCAGGAAGTCCGCTTCGAGAATATTCAATAGGAGTCGAGATTGAGCTTGATCTAGGAGAACTCGACGAAGGTTAATTTAGTGGTTGCACAAGTTGGGCCGAGTTGAGAGCCAGCGAGCTCGAGAGGTTTGGATGCGTCATGGGATGAAAGAACAACCCATCCAGCTCGACTCGGTAGGAGGCAAATACTCATGGTGATCTCGCGCGCTCGTGGCAATTGTGGGGATCAAAAACCAATTTGTCAAGTTGGCACATGGAAAACAAGGTTTCGAGTTCCATGGCATGCCGGGCTGGCCGAGGTAGTGTGACCGATCCATGGAATATGGTGAAGTAAAGTCTAGGTCGGGGAATTTTGGAGTCCATGGCACATCAGGAATTTATGTTGGTGGGACCAAACCGCTATGGGTTTCAATGATCGTTTTGGCATAAACAGGTTGATTCATCATGGAAATTAATGATGAGGTGACTCATGAGATGCTCGACAGAGTTGTCAGTAGAGACATTTCATTCATACCGTGCATTTCCATCTTGGTAGGAAAAGTAATTGAGAAGATTCGTCACAATGATGTTGAGTAGTGGAACATGCCGAGTAAATAGGAGTTGCGCTCAAATGAGGTGACAACAAGCACGATGTTACGGGGGTCTAATTTATCCCATAATGAAGATGTGGGGTCTCCATGGCATTCATCCACCAAAGTCATAAACTTGTTCAATAAAATTCAAGGCCAACACAAGCAGAGAGAATGTGATGGTTAACCGAGTCGCTCAACACGAATAAGGGCTCGCCATTCAAAACATAGTACATGGAAAAACATGAAGTTTTCCGAGTGAATCGAGACAATTAATACATGGAGCTCATTCAATGTAAAGTGAGATCATGCAAGGAGATGACACAGAGCTTGTGAGATAGAGTTATGTGGAGAGATAGCCAATTTCAACAAGTTTAGGCAGTAGTATGGCTAAAAACGAGCATGGAGTTCAACATTGTAACCAAAGGATCCCGTTGTAAGGAACATAGTGTGGGAAAGATGGTGGATAGGAACTCTGCACTCGCTAGACGAAGAATGAAGAAGCTTGACATGTAGAAAATCCAAGCCATGTAGGCCACAAAACAAGAAGGTTGAGGCCTTGGAGAGATTGGATGCATCAGTGACGATGCACGAAGGAATCCTCCCCGGTTGATTCCAAAGAGCTATTACCGAGCTCAAATGATAACGTAGCACAGAAGATTGCAGAGTGTTCTACGGTGATTCGAGCCTAACCAGAGAAGAGTTAGAGGAGTTCAAATGAGTTGAAGATGATAAGGACTCATCATTTAATGCACGATGGGCTCGGTAGTGGACCGACATCGAGCTATTTGGTGATGGTAAGCCGAGTGAGTTACTTGGCAAGGAGCTCATGGCAAGTGCGAGATAAATTACGTGATTTATGTATAAGTTAAAATGAGCCGGCCAAGCATGAGTTGAAAATGTTTCAATTGAAGAAGCTCAACACTTAGGATATTTTGGCCAATGTACGACAGGTTCGTGAAAAGGATGTCAGCGAATTAAATAGTAATTCTCACCAAATGGGAATCAAGACCGATGAAGACTAAGACAATTTGGCATGGATGAGTCAATTGTGAGTTAATGCTAAGTTTAAATGACAACTGAGTCAGTGGAGTGTACATGGAGTCGAACAAATCTAGGATGGGTGAATTGAAGAAGGTAGAATGAGGCCAAGTTGTTCGACATTGAAGAAGAGCTCGTACAAACCATTACAAGAGGTTGGTGAAACATTGAGTTTGCCAACAAAGTAAATTCACCCAAGGCAACCTAACACAATGTGGAGGAACTCGGTGATGGTCGCATGGGTGGTAAACTCGGTCAAATTAACTCAAACGAAGGCTAGCTCACTACATATCAAATAGAACTCGTGGAGATAAAGTTCGGCAGTGTGCTCGTGCAGAGTAATTTTGGGCTCGTCAATTTGGATGTGGTAATGTAAAGTAGCTCGACCAATACGTGCATAATGGGAGCTTGGTTACAGTGAACGGTAGTGGATCTCGAGCTTAACTCGGTGAGTTGGCTCGGTAAGCCAACCACCAAGTTAGATTGTTTTGAACCTATTTTCATGGCCCCCCCACTTTCTTTTAGTCAAACCAGTCTTTGAGGGGCCTACCATATTTTTTAATTAAATTAATATTTTTTAATATTTTATTAATAATATTTTTTATTATTATTAAAATACTTCATTTAAATATTCTTTTAAATGATTGAGAAGACTAGGTTAATAGGCAATTAATGACACATGATGGAACCTTCCCAAGTGGTTCAACAAAATGTAATAAATACATCATGTACCTTCAATTTAGGAAGGGAATTTATGGCTCCTCTCCTCTCTCTCAACTTCTATAAATGTAAGTTGGAAGCTCATTCCAAGGGGTCAGATAGGTTAGACAGATAGATATCTGAGACAAGTGCAAATTTTTCAAGAGTCCTCTCTCTTTTGCAAGTTGTCCTTGTATGTTGAGGGAACTTTCAAGCCTCCTTTTCAAGACTATAATGGAAACCATTGCCTCTTATGAATGTATGATGCATTTTGCATGTTGTTGAAGTAATAAAAGTGTGTGTTTTTTGACTAATCTCGGTCCTTTCATCCTTCTATACTTCTTTGTGCCTTTTCTCATGCTTGCGGGTACATTGTGCAAGTTCATGTTTCTATTGCAGGTTCTTGGAGTTATGTTCTTATCAAGTGGTGGAGCATTGCATGCAGCTGAGTTGTGGTGCTTATTTACCCTTTTCAAGTTCATCCTTCTTCACTAGAAGACTGATAACTTATTTTTCTGATCGATTTTAACAAAGGAAACATATGCTTCTTAGTTTGTGGTATTTTGTACCCTCTCTAAGTTGTTGTAGGTGAATTTCACTTGTGGTACACACAGCCTCTTCAAATTAACCCTTCCTGATTCTAGAAACACCCTTTATTTGGTGCATCACCATTCCTAGTATTGTTTCATTTCTTGCAAATATCTTTCCCTAAAACCCATGAAATGTTATCATAGGTAGATAACCATTTTATTACACTAAGAGTAGTACAACAGTTAGTTTAGGAAGAGGAATTTTGCATTCTCTGGATTCTTCTCATAGCTTGAGAGGTGATCCTAAATCACACCAAACGTCTTGTTCACATTCTGGCCATTTGGAGGGTGCAGTGATTTGGCGACAACAGTTTTTGATGACCAAGAGTTGGTACTTCTCTTCTCACTTACACAAATTAAAGTATCTGACGACTTTATCTCTCTGGATTTCAAGTTTCAGTTTATTCACTTATGCAAATAATTCAGACAAGCACTTCTTCAAATCAAGGAAATCATCAGCATATCGAACTTTCCTTGTCTCCTTCAAGGATAAGGAAAAGAGGTACCTCAACATCACCCGTTGCAGCATTACTTCATTTCATTAAGTTGTTGTGCTCTTAGTGAAATTTCATCCTTACGCGGTATACCCAAGCACAACTGGTGACTTCATTGTCAAAGTGACCCACTCTATGTGTTGTATACTTTCAGTTTTATCCATTTCCATATAGTTTTCTTTGACATCTTTTCATTCATGAAGCGGTGCCATCATGGATTCATTTCCATAGTGGGATTCCCACTTGCAGTAGTTGTGGTTCTTTCCACCTCCACCTCCAGCTCCATTTTATCAAGAAAATAACTTGCAACATGCATATCCCCATGAACAGAGTCATGGTCATTATGGTTTCTCAACTAACTATGCAACTTTCCAAGAGCAAGGACATGCAGATTTTGGAGGCCATCACACATGTGAAAATGTTGAGTTACAGCTCAAGTTTCAAAGAATGGAGGTAGGTATGGTGAAATCCAGAGCCACAGCTCAAATGAAGGCATTCAGGTTCGGCTTTAGGGTACCTTGTCTATGGGTGGGCCCTATGCCAAAGTTTGACAACCTACAGGAAAATATTGGTTTCATGACTAAATTACTACCTTAACTTAAAGGTTGGATTGAAGAGATAGAGGATTATGAGTTTGATGTAAGGAATCCTTGTCAATGGGAAAGTCCTACACCACCACTTCAGAGTTCTCTTTCTATTTCTAAGTCAGTGTCATTTCAATCCAAACCTCAAATTCCAAGATTTTTCACCATCTGCACATGCTGAGAATTCCAGTCCTTCATTTCCTATCTTTCCATCCCATCATGAATCTTTTGTCCCTCACCCTTCCAAATGTCCTTTTTTTCTAAGGCCACCAAGACAAGAAGTTGCACCTTTTCCACTATCTTAAACAATGAGGGAAGTCATTGAATCCCAATTTGGCCCTCATCTTATAGTTCCAAATCCATTTTGGGAGGAGCATCGTCAATAAATGTGTGAAAAGGAGGAGTATATGGTCAAGGAGACTAGAAAAGTTGAGCATGCAAATAATTTAAAGGAGTGGGCTACAAAACTTAACATCAAGCAAACTTCATTCCTGACTAAACCTTCTACAGAAGTTGGAGATCAGAAACAGATGAAACAAACTAGTTTTGTACCAAGAAAAAATCCAGAGCTGGAGGATGAAGACCAGTAGTCTACCTATTCATAATGCAGTATTCATATTAGCTCAATTTCATCAGAGAAGTTCAGATCACCAAAGGTGCAAAAATAAGTAGTAGAAGAGCGTGTGTAAGTTGAAGAAGAAAGAATCTCAAGTGTACAAGATGATTCTAATGAGTGCAATAATCCTGATTGTCATGCATGTAAATAACTTGAAGCACTTCTGGAGGGTTGTAGCAGATTTCCAAGATCATCATTAGATGTTACAATTAGCCACAAGGAGTTTCACAAAACCAAGTCAGATTCAGAGATTGAGAATGCGGATGAGACCGTGTAGAGGCTTTCTACCCCTTTTCCCTCTCTACCTTCTCAAAAATCTGATTTTTAGATGAATTTGATCTTTCTAATTTCATGTTTGAGAATGAAGAGTATCAAGGTGAAGGAGGTTCTAGTTCGGAGGATACTCAGATTGAGGAGGAACCTTTGATATAGCCAGAGAATGAAGAAGCAGATTATCTATCAGATTTGGAAGAATGTTTTGATGGACAGGAGCCTATGGAACTTGATAATCTTGTTATTCCATCACCTCTTTTCCAACACAAAGTGTCGAGTGCTGCAGAGGGACATGCTCAAGAACATCTTATTACTCATAACTGTCTTTTGGAATCAAAATTGGAGGAATTGAGTCTTCAATATCCCTCATCACACGTAAAGGAGGATCACACAAGAGAAGCTTGGATTTATCTAGAAGCATTAAACAAATATTATGCCATGGAGATCTTCCTATTTTCAGTTACGGAACCTGATTTGGTTAATAAGTCTGTGATAGAGGAAAGTATTCTTCAATATTTTTCTTCCCCTAAAAATCTTCAAATTTTACAAATAGGAGGGTTTGAATTTTCAAATTCCATGTTGAAGGAGGGAGATGTCACTGCAATACCATCCGTCTAGGTGAAATATCAATTGCCTATAAATGGGAAATAAGAGAGAAATCAAGTCACGAATTATCATCTTTTTAAAGGATGTCTTCGGCAAGAATTTCTTGTTAAAGTTGAGGTTCAGAGCAGCAAGAATATTCAACGGGTTAGACCATTTCCCATAAGCTATTTGGCTTCCTTGAAGCCAGAGGAAAATCTAGAACCAGTAACATTTGTTTCAGAATGTGAAAATGAGTTTCACAATTATGAGGATCGGTTACAATGCCTCTATAGGACAAATGCAGAGCAACTAAAAGAGGAATTAGTTTTCTTTCTAGTTGATGCCTTGGTGAACCAAGTAGAGAGCTGGGCTTGTTTCAGTTTTCCACTCTCAGTATCAACCATGTATGTTCTCAAATCATCTGCATGGCTGCCCATTATGAGGAAAGGGAGTTATTTTAAAAAACTAGTTGCACGGTTTGTTTAACTCACATGTTCCACCAGTTAGTGTAGAGTAGACATAGGTTTTTTTTTAGTTGAATAAGTGCATTGCACACCTTGCATGTTTCAATTTTGGCATGTATGGTTTTCATTGTTTTGGTGTGTGTTTTGTGTTATTGTTGCTCTTGCACATTGTAGCATCATCGGAAGGTGTTGCAGGAGAAGGAAGGTCCAAAGTTTCCATAAGAGTTTCATGATCTGCCTCATTCAAAATTCTACAATGTTCCATAGATGCCAAGTATTCGTCAGATTTAGTATACCTTATGCCCATCATTCTGCAGAGTTCAAGATCAATAATACCAAGGATACTTTGGGATGTGCCAGATCATCTTCAAATCATTTTTGGGATCCCAATATTGACTCCATGCCCAATGAATGACTTAAGGCTACTGGAATCATGCTTAGCAGGCAATCTTCCCTGAGAGGTCACCAAAAATGTTGTCCATTTTTGCCCCCCTAAGTAAAAATTGGACAACGAGGGTATACTGGATCCTAGGACCAGAAGAGTTCTCCATGAATTATTTTGGGGCCTACAAGTGAAATTTTTTGCTTTGGAGACATTTATCAGTGTTCCGAAAGATTTCAAAATCATTTTACACTATTCTTCCCTTTTTGGTCTTGGAGTTCATGGTTTGGCTCATAATACAAAAATTGGCCCCTACGGGCCCATTTCCAATGAATGCGGGAAAGAATTGATCCAATTTAATAAAATAATTCTAGAGTGCGTTATGGAGATTTCATAATTCTCTGATTTTAAGAAGATCCCAACAAAATTAGTTTCAAAAGGAAAATCATAGGTTGATAGGGCACTTGAACTTGAGCTTGGTGCTTAGGTAAAGGCGTCGGGTTACACTGGAGGAAACAACTCAGAGACCCAAGTTGGAACCAAGTATAGTAAGGTGCTCAGGTTGAGATCAGTGTCTACGTAGGTACATCGGACGTGCATTAGAAGAATGGGTTTGAGCTAAGTCGGGAAGAATGAGGCTGAGCTCGGGCCATTCTCAGAATAACCACTCACCATATGAAGAAATTAGGGATCAAGTCTGAGCTTGGGATGATCGAAGGGTGTAAGAATGCATATATATTTGAAGATAGCGTGATGTGGTGGTGAGGTGTCAATGATTAGCTCGATAGTGTTTAAAAATGGCTCACAGGGAGTAGAAGAAGGTCTAGCTCAATGTCAACAAGTTTCCATCTTAGCCGAGTTCGTAGCAGGAAGTCCGCTTCAAGAATTTTCAATAGGAGTCGAGGTTGAGCTCGATCTATGAGAACTCGGCAAGAGTTAACTTGGTGGTTGCATAAATTGGGCCGAGTTGAGGGCCGGTGAGCTCGAGAGGTTTGGACACGTCGTGGGATGGGGAAAGAATAGCCCATCCATCTCGACTCAGTAGGAGGAAAAGACTCATGGTGATCCTGCGTTCTCATGGGAATTGTGGGGATCAAAAATCAATTTGTCAAGTTGGCACATGGAAAACAAGGTATCAAGTACCATGGCATGTCGGGTCAGCCGAGGTAGTGTGACCAAGCCATGGAATATGGCGAAGTAAAGTCTGGGTTGGGGAATTTTGGAGTCCATGGCACGTCGGGAATTTTTGTTGGTGGGACCAAGCCGTTGTGGGTTTCAATGATCGTTTTGGCATAAACATGTTGAGAGTCATCATGGAAATTAATGACGAGGTGACTCGATGAGATGCTTGGAAAAAATTTTGGTAGAGCTATTTTATACATATTGTGCATTTCCATCTTGGTAGGAAAAGCATATGAGAAGATTGGTCACAATAATGTTGAGTAGTGGAACGCGCTGAGTAGATAGGAGTTGTGCTCACATGAGGTGACAACACGCATGACCTGGTGGGGATCTAATTTGTCCCACAAGAGTGCAGACATGGGGTCTTTGGGGATCATTCATCCACCCAAAATTCAAAAGCCTGTTAGTCAATAAAATTCAAGGAGCAACACAAGCGGAGAGAATGTGACGATTAGCCGAGTTAGCTCAACATGAATAAGGGCTCGCCGTTCAGGTCAACATAGTACGTGGAAAAACATGAATTTTTCCAAGTGAATCGAGGCAATAAATACATAGAGCTCATTCAATGCAAAGTGAGATCATGCAAGGAGATGACACAGAGATCGAAGAGATCGATGTAATGTGGAGAGATCATCGGTTTTCAATAGAATGTACTAAGCCCGTAGTGGGAAGTATGGCTCAGGATACGGCCATGTTACTTCAATAGAATAACCGAAGTGAGCCCGATAGTAAGGAACAGAGCATCCGAGCCAGATGGCGAGTTCAGGACACAATGTAGATTCTAAGTTCAGAAGAATCAACGAAGCTCGACAGAGTATGGAAGATACAAGAAGACGAGTAGGGGAGATATGTTTGATCACCAAGAAGATCATGAAAAGCCTGTGGAGAGCTGAGTTGCATCAGTTGGTGATATCCAAATAAATCGTGACAACGTATCATTTCAAAGAGCTGTGGTTGTAAAGCGTTAAATGATCAACATTAACTTGAACACAACTCATTTGAAGCCTACAAGTGAGCTACGGTGGGGTGTAGAGCCTAACCGCAGATACATTTTGAGGAGTTGAATGAGTTGAAGGTGACGAGGACTCTTCAGGATAAGTTGCACGATGGTCACGCAAGTCGATCCGATGTTTAGCTAGTTCAGAGTGATCTTGAAAAAGAATGAGCTTGGGATATTTTGTGCATGGAGCTCAAACTTGCAGGACAAGCTAGCTAGAAAAATTGAGAGAGTTCGGGTTTTTAAATTGAAACGAGCTCGATCATAGGAGGACGGGGTTTTTTGAACTTGCTTCGAGCAATGGAATAATCACAACGCTCAAGAGAAATTCATGGGTTGGATCAATGCATCAACAGGTTCATTGAAGATCGCATAGGTCAGCCAAGTCATGTGGTGGTTTTCACCAAGCTGGGATTCAGAAGGAGCAATGAAATCCTGAGACATAATGGGTTAAATGAGTTGCCCATTGTGAAGTTGTCAATGGGAGCCAAGTTGGGCATAAAGGTTACAGTCACCAATCCAGGCTCGTACAAAACATGAAGAACTCGAATTGGTGAATCCAGGTTGGGTGAATCTGGGATAAGAATGGTAGAGGTGGAGGCCGAGTCTACTTTCGACATTTCAAGATTGGGCAGAAAAATCGTAGGCTCATCGAGTCATACAAGAGATAGCTCAAACATGGAGCTAGCCAAGAATGAGTGAGTTCAGCTCAAGTTAGTTTAAGACGTTGAGGAAACTCATGGTGAGATGATCGCAGTTGGTGTTTATTGGGGTTAGTTTAAAAGTGTTCAACTTGCTCGAGTCACTTTCGATGGGTATCAACCAGAGCTGAAGGTAGAGTCAATAAAAAATACGGTGATAAGCTAATGGAGCTAGAGTAACCTCAGGTGAGTCAAGGCCCAATCAAGTGATACGTAGCTCGAAGTGAAGGAAAATGAGCTCGGTGGTGAAATGCGTGTGGGATAGAAGCTCAGTGGTGAGTCCATGGAATAGAAGGAGATTAAGCTCGGTTACTCAGTGCAAACAAGTGGAGCTCGGCAAGCTAACCAACTCGATGAGTTGGGCTCTTTTTTGAACCTATTCACATGGACCCCCTCCCTTTCTTCAAGTCAAACCAGTTTTCGAGAGTGCCACCATAATTTTTATTAAATTAATATTTATTATTATTACTTAAATATTATTATTAATTAATTGAAAATATTAGGTCAACTGGGCATTAATGACACATGATGGAAGCTTCTCAAAGTGGTTCAACCAACTTTGTAGTAAATAACCATCATGTACCTTCAATTTAGGAAGGGAATTTATGACTTCTTCTCTCCTCTATCTCATCTGAATTCTTCTATAAATGTAAGTTGGAAGCTCATTCCAACAGGTTGGACAAGTTAGACATCTGAGACAAGTGCATATTTTTCAAAAATCCTCCTTCTGCAAGTTGTTCTTGTATGTTGAGGTAACTTTCAAGCCTCCTTTCAAGACTGTAATGGAAACCATTGCCTCTTATGAATGTATGATGCATTTTGCATGTTGTTGAAGTAATAAAAGTGTGTTTTTGTGACTAATCTTTGTCCTTTCATCCTTTTATACTTCTTTGTGCCTTTCTCATGCTTGCAGGTACACTGTGCAATTTCAAGTTTCTATTGTAGGTTCTTGGAGTTCTGTGCTTATGTAAGTGGTGGAGCATTGCATGCAGTTGAGTTGTGGTGCTTTTTCACCCTTCTCAAGTTCATCCTTCTTCACTGGAAGACTGATATACTCGTTGTTCTGATTGGAGTTCAACAAAGGAAACACATGCTTCTTAGTCTGTGGTCTTCTGTTTACCCTCTCTAGGTTGTAATAGGTGAAGTTGACTTGTAGTGCACAACACCCTCTTCAAATCAACCCTTCCTAAGTCTAGCAACACCCTTTATTTGGTGCATCACCATCCCTAGTATAGTTTCATTTCTTGCAAATCTCTTTCCCTAAAACCCATAAAAATGTTAGCATAGGTCTAGATCACCATTTTATCGCACTAAGAATAGTACAACACTTAGTTTAGGAAGGGGAAGTCGGCCTTCTCCAGAGGTTCACCTCGAGCCCAATTCCCATAGCTTGAGAGGTGATCTCATGTTACCCAATCACACCGAACGTCCTGTTCACATTCTAGTCATTCAGAGGGTGCAGTGATTTGGAGACAATAAATAGGGATGACACGTGAGGTCTCTATAGTCCAGGGACATCATTGTCCTTAAATCTTGCATTTATGACTTAGCTGGGTGAGGCTAACTTTTCTTTGTTGCTAGCTATCTAAGGGAGATCCACCTAGATCACCAGAGTTCAACAAACATATCGAATCCCTTACTCATATACTATTGACAAGTTACAAATTTACAATTCATCTTGTAATTAGCCTCTTACAAACTTTTCGAATATCTTGTTTGTAAGTTGATCCTGGTCTCACCCAAGATTGGGGTGGAAATATCTTCAAATCTTGAAAAGTGAGCCCTCCTGAAATTTTATTTCAATCTTGTAGTGGTTCTGGGTGTGAACACAACTGAAGTTTGTTTCCAGGCTCAATTTCACACGAAGAGAATCAATAAGTGAATTCATCGACGCCTCAATGACCTAGTTTTCGTGCAATTCAATCTTCGGCTTCACAAAAGATGTGGACCTTATTCGTTTTCATAGGAGCCTATTGATTTGGATGGGATTTACCCTTAAATCAGCATCATACTACGCAAGACCTCACGCATCCCCATATTGTGGCCAGAGGATCCAAGATTGTCTGACCTCTTCGAGAGAAAAGCTATGGATTGTGTAGGTATAGCAGAAACAAAAGAGATTGGATTAGATGACATCATTGTAGCACCCAATGTTGATCATGAGGTAGAGGAGTCACTACCATCTTCAAATACGCAGGGTGGAGCTATAACTCTGCAACCATATCTAAGGATGAGTTCCTCATCCTTTGCACTATCCCCCATCGTAAGGCACTTCAGAATCTAGTAATTCTCATTCACTAGAGGTTTAGTAGAAAAATAGTCAATGGTCTGAATCATACCTGAAGAGTCATCTCCTTCCAATTAAATGTTTTTGTTGTAATATCTACATGAACATACCATGTGTGTGCAACCTCTTAGGGTGGCGTATAATTTATATACCCAGAGTGATGGCAACAAGGCCTACTGCCCCTCCGTCCAGAGTCTATTCACACTTCTAAATGTGGTGTGAAGAAGAATCCTTCCCATGGAATTCACATATCTATCAAGATACATTGTTCCTCAGAATCCTAGTGGAAATTTTGATTCTCACCTCTCTCCATGTCCAAAAGGTTATCTTTGTGTGTAGTCCACCAATGCACTATTTTCCAATGCAAGGTATAAACCAACATATTTCTTCTGTCACCCTCATCCTTCCATCAGGATTCCATGCACACAGAAATACACTAGGGTTTCCTTCATTAGTGTAATGAGGTACCTAGTCATCACTCAAACACTGAATAACGCACATGTTGAGCACATTAGTAACTGTATTATTGATCTCTCACTCAACCAATTTCATATGTGTTCATGCACCCAGTTATCATAGAAAACATTGGTTATATCACTCATAGAATGGGAATCATCCCACTATATAACACCTTCTTTATATGGCTCAAGCACTTGAGGATCCCTAACTATGCATGCATATATCATGTTCAGATCCTCTTCACTTAATGGTTCTACATATAGGTGTAGCCTTCCCATCTCTCAAAGGAATAATCATGCACTCCTCTTTGTTCTCAAAACTGATATAACCTTTATTAAAGTGCATATCAACATTATTCATATAAGACCAAGGGCACCCAAGTCAAATGTTGGAAGACTATCTACTTATGTAAGTGCTAAGACCTCAAAGTCCCCAGTAAACTTGGCCCCTTGTATAGTAATAGTGGTATCCTTTAATAATCCAATGGGTGTGGCTCTATTCTTGTTCACCATATACAACACATTCGAAGAGGGATGCAACAGTGGTCTCCCCATCTGATTCCATGCATCCAAAGTGAGTACAATTCACTTCTGCACATGTATCAATCAATATGTTACTCAACAACCAATCATCAACAAGTGCATTCAAAGTGATCTCTTTATCATACTCAAGACTATGAGGTGGTAAGTTTGCATGAAATATCTGTCTCTCGTACTCAAATCCAACATGCGGTATCTTCTCCCTCAGTCATTCCCCTAACAAAGGAATGATATTCTCCTGGCACAAGCATCTTATAAACCTCCTTCAAGTCATCAACATCTTTCTGAGGAAGCTCAACTTTTTTGCTACTCCAACTTCCATGACTGCTCCTTCAAGAATTGTATCTCACCCTGCAAGTTTCTAATAACCTCCATAGTATCTTGGTATACCTCTTTCTGATGGGAAGGATCTGGGTATTTCTCATTTATCACCTCTTACTTTGTAATAACAGGTTTTTGCTTCAGTATCTCACGAGCGCGCATAACCTCAGTGCGTGTAGTCACTAATACAAGAAACATCTCAAGATCAGGTGTAATCTTAGGCATCCACTAGTCTTCAACAATGGACCATTTCACTTTAATCATTCATGTGCCCTTATCATTCTTCTTATAGTTCTTACTCATGTGCTCATATAACTCAGGACATTCTTCAAACTTATGTTTCTTCCCGCACCATGAGTAGAACTATGTTCTGAAGGCATTCACACCTATAATGATCAAGGGATATGCATGTAAAATAGGTTTCACGAGGGAATGTCATCTTCTTCCACCACCATGACCTTGACCTCTAAGCCTCCATGTGTAACCTCTATCTATACCACCTCCATCAGAACGCCCTTCATTGTGGTTATGAATATGATGTTCACCTTGCTCCTTAGAACCATTTGCAACACTTGTCTGATGTACACCAGTCTTCAATAGCCTCATGAATCTGATCAATCAATCTACAATTATCTGTATCATGAGTGTGGGACTTAAAAATATTACAATAACAAGACACATTCTTCTAAATCATGTGCTATAACAATGGGCACTTACTTGAATCATGATCCAAGTGACAGATGTCACAATCCATAGCAACATGGCACACACTGATTTATGAGGGAATCTATCCTTAGTATGTCCTTCCACCTCACAATCCATACACCATATTCGACTGCATGTCTCATGAGCTGAATTGGCCAAATTTTTCTCTAATTGTTTCACCATAGATGTAATTTGCACCTCCAAGAATAGGGTTAACTCCAATTTCTACACTCCCAACTACCTCAGTGTGTATAAGCTACCTCCAAAGCCTCACACGGATCCATGTAAATTCTTATGAGATAGTGGCCCTTCTAAAAGGTATGATAAAAAATGCTAACAAACCATTGTGTATGCTAGCTAGGGTGAATATCATAAGATAAATTTGATAGAAAAGTTTTAAAGTATGCATCATACTCCCTTACACTCTCAGTCCATGCCCTATTTAATCTCTTTCAAAACACTGATGTTTTTATGTTCAAACTCAGGTATATGAAACTCAGCCAAGAAATCGCATGAACATGCATTGTAATCTACAACAGTCTGGTTTGGATCATAACTTCCTATACCAACTATATGCACACCCTTGCAAAGTAGTAGCAAACTGACTTGTCCTTAGGCTCAAAAGTTGTAATCCCCTTAATGTGCCATAGTATCTCACACATGTGCACATGCTCCACTGCATCCTTAATGCCTCTATACTCTAATAGGTGAAGATACATCTCATTATAGACTTGTTGTGGTTGGTTTGGATCATGCCCACCAGATCCATAACTTGTATTACCTCCAGTATTCCCTCCACCTCCAGAACCACCAGATCCACTAGATCCCAAACCTCTTGATCCTCCTGATCCACCTCTTATAGCAGGCATCAGACCATAGGATGAACTACTCTTTGTTCCAACTTTTGTACTAAATTGAACTCCCATGGTTTACGAAGTTTTGCTACTTCTAGACTTATTACCAACGTTATGTGCACCCACACTCTGTCTTGTCATGATGACGCGCTAGAAAATATACCACCAATTGGACCACCAAACAAAGAAGATGTCTACTTATCCATAGATGAAATTTTTTGTCTCTAATGAACTTTTGTATTCCAAGGAAAATGAAATCTACCTGTCGCTACTCTATCACCAACACTAGCCTATTTCTCAATAACTATTTTAGGAACTGGAACACCAATCCTAAGGAAAAGGTCACCAGGTGGGATCAGATGCAGACCTCCAGTCCTTATTCTCTCTTTTTCTGACACACTCTCATCTGAAGCTAAAGGGGATTCTCTTTCACACTTTCCTAAATGGGGGAGATCTGATGCTCTGGCTTCCATGTCTTCCACATGATCTTCAAATTCTTCATGAGACATCATCCTCCGCAACTCCACAGACTCCTCAATATCACACTTCTTCATTAATTCCCTCTCCTGCACGCCTTCATTATACTTAAGTTGTCTTTCTTCTCTTTCCTTTTCTGTCGTGAAGTCCACCATCATTTAACCACACCTACTCCTGCCCCCATGCGTGGTAGAGGTTTAGCTAGCCATAGGTCATTCTTCCAAATCCAAAGTTACCAACAAGATCTTAATCACTAAAGGGATAGTGCACAAATAAGATCCTCTGGGTTCGCGTAAGAACTAAAACTCGGCAACCCCTAGAAAGGAATAAGTAGAAACAATGTACTCCAACATATAACTATGAAAAACACCACTCCACCAATGATCTACAACACATTTCCAAGTCACATCAACATCATACAGGGTCTGGTAATCTTCTTGCATCCAAAAAATTGTTCTATACCTCCAATTCTACTTTGATGCATATGCTACCCAGCCACTCATACAACTTTATAGGAAAACAACAAATGAATGTCTCATAGAATTCATGATATATATGATTATCTTCAACCCACGCGCAAGCATAAAAATCAGGTCTAATATTATATCTATGAGAAAACTAGTCTTCTAAATCCACAACCCAACTCTCAATGTTGTCCAAAGTCAATTGATACATCTTCATCATGCAACATCCTTGTAACAACTTGAAAAAGAGGTCCCAGCAATGGAACCAAAATGTAGTCAAGCTTTCTTTACCAACACCCTATGCTGCACGATGGAACCTCATCCAGTAGAAAGGTTGAATGCTCGCCCAAAGCATGCAAAGGTATCAGGTCCCTCTTTTAATGCACAGCTTTGTTAAGGAGTTAGCATGCATGAATATACATTCCATAACCATAACAAATAAACTAGTGCAAAGCATAAACTAAACAGATCACAACCATATGTAAGGTGAACTAAACAAGGATCAATATCATATTTACCAAGAAAGAACCAGTTACGGAGACATCAATAACAAGTAACCAACCACAGAGATCCATTATATTAACCCACCATGCATTACAATAGCTGAATACATCAATACTATCATCATAAGATCATGCGCATAAACACAACAACAACATAACCTTACAAATAAATCACATTTTCTCCCTAACATTTGTGAATCATAACATATATAGGGGGTGGGGACTTTCCCTTCACCTCTCATGCACTCTCAAAATAGCCCACATGCCACAAATAGTCATGTGTGCACTACAAGGTAACTACAAAAGCATGCAAGCTTCATCTAATAATAGATTATCTTCTATTTTAAACTCTAGATCTAATCCTATTATTAGACCAAACTCTACATGACGCTTTATCTTCTTCCTGCATGAGATCCTTCCAAAAATAGAATTCACTTTAACTATAAGTATTCATGCTCAACCTTATCTTCAGAACATTGCTAGGCCACCACTTCAACTATTCATCCTCCAATTTTGTCTTGTGGCTCAAAATGTAGCTAAGTCTCAAATGTGTTTAACCCAGGCACGAGTCTTCGCGCACTATCTTCTCTACTTCCGTGCATACCTTCGCACCTACCTTCCGTGCATCCAAAACTCTCTCACCAAGATACTTTCCAGAGGTAGTTAAGTGAATCAACATTCACCTATCAAGGTGAGCAAGGAGTAACCCAAACAGGTTTTGTAGTGGCAGACTGGAGTAGCGGAAGGCCAATTCTGGTTGCATCACCATGGGATTCCTGAAGCGACTCAATTTTTTGTAAGAACTCCTCATGTATGCAAGAAATAATTTTCATGATTGATTCAACATCTTGGTGTTGAAGGTTGAACTTAATAGCTAAGGCTCCCCAAGAAATATAGGATCTGGAATGTTTGTAAAATAAATCACCCACCACTTTGATGCCTTATCTCAAGATCTGAATAGATTTATCCCAAGGATCTAGAGAAAGATGGGTGTCGTGGAAAGTGAAAATGGAAAGCCACCAAAGAGAGTATCAATTGATAGAAATACCAATTTTGAATCCATCCCATTCAAAATAAGGTGTTATTTAATTAATTCCCAGAACTTCCAAATACATTGAGCTATAAAAATTACCTTTGATTTTAATAGAAACTAGGAGGAGAAGGGACTAGAAGTTAACGCCTTTCCTAACTGGTCTTCCTAGAGGATAAGCCTTGGTAGATGCAATGCCGGAGTAGAATATTCCAAGCTACAAGATCATCCATTTGACATAGAGACCTCGCCATTGAAGCTTGATGTCAAGCAGGCCAAGGCCACCAACTTCTTTGGGTCTGCAACAAATGTCACATGCTACTCTATGAAACCCCTTGTGGCCTTCAGAATCAACGTAGAGGAAATCTCTCACAATTTTTTCAAGATTGGCATAGGAAACATTAGAAGGAGCACAACAATAGGAGTAGTATGCATGGGTAGCGGCGAGAACATTGGAGCTAATTTAGAATTTACCTGCTAGAAAGAACGGTTTGGTAATCTAATAGGATATTTTGCGCTCTACTCTTTGAGCCAAATAGCTCCATAGTTGTATTGAGGTGACCTGGAAGGCGAAAGGAATGCCAAGGAATTTGAATTGAACACCCAATTAGATCCAAATCCATTATAAATTTACAAGCCATGGAAGAATCGGGATTTCGATTGTCCAATACCATTGAGTTTTATCCCATGGGAGGGATGATCCAAAGGCCAAGAAAAAGGTATCCAAGCAGTACAGAGTGGTGTGAAAAATTTCTATACTTTAAGGAGAGTGAGAAAAGAATCATCAGCAAAGTGGCCATTGATGAGTTGTTGGTCTGTGTTTAGAAAAGTAAATTCCCTTAATAAGACCTTGGGAAGCACTTTGGGAAAGCAGGTAGCTAAAACCTTCAGCCGCAAACACGTAGAGTGAACGGGCCAAGGGGCACCCTTGATGGATGGATCTGAACAAGCCAAACATAGAAGATGGAGCTCCATTAATGGTGATGCGTGATCCAGAATTTTTAAAGAGAATCTTCACAGTGTGGAAAAACCTCGAACCGAACCCAAGAGCTTGAAGTATAGTTAAACTGAAAAACCACTCAATGCGGTCATAAGCTTTGGCATAATAAATTTTAATAAATAAGGCTTTCTGCTTGGATAGGAGATCCCATTCCATTCCTTCCCAAACAACAATGATATTGTCAAGAATGTACTTGTGCTTAATGAACCTCGTTGGCTTACTGTGGACAACAAGAGGAAGGAGGTTTGTAATTCTATTAGATAAGGCCTTAGTGATGATTTTATATGACACATTAAGTATAGTGATAGGTCACCAATTAGTAATTTTCTCAGGATCCCCCGACTTAGGGATAAACTTGATGTTGCCTTGGTTGATCAACTCACCCAAATAGTTGGAAGAGAAATCCTCAAGATAGAAATTATAAAGGTCAGGTCCCAGAGTATCCCACATAGTTTGATCAAATTCCGAAGGAAAGCTATCAATTCCTGGTGATTTATCAAAATCCATTTGAAAATTAGCCTTCTTAAGTTTTGCAAGAGACAAGCGGCAATCACACACAACTCAATCGGAGTGAGAGACTTTGTTGGGCACAACTTGCGGGAATTTAAGCAATGTCTCTTCTCTAGCATGGGTAATAGGTTGGGAGATAAAAACACCATGATTATGGTGGGAAAATCCTTGAAGAATATCATTTAAGGAAGTGATCTGAATATTTTCTTGAAAAATGGATTTGATTTGCATGGAATAGTGCTTAGCTCAAAGCATAACAAAGAATTCTTTGAAAGCCCCGTCTCCAATTTTAAGCCAATGAAGTTGAGCATGAAGCAGGGCACCCATAGCTTTGTAAACATCTTCAATTTTGAGTTTTGTGTCTCCAATGGGAATCCTAGAGCTTTAATTTTTGATTGAAAGGAGAGGCATTAAGCTCTTGTGAGATTCGTTGGAATTCACAATACGAGGCATTGTGTACATCCTACTAAAAAAGAGCAGTTTGTTTTCCATATATGTGAAGAAAAGTGTTGGTCCTGGTGATGACATCATTCCCCCAAGATATCCATCCTTCTTGACCACTAGGACAAGGAACCAAGTTCCAAATGTGTTGAATATGCACCACAATCCGAGCATGTTTCAGGTGCGCAGTATTGAGGTAAAATTGAGAATTAAACATGTGTCTTTTGGCAAGAGTAAGCCATGTGATATTAAAGAATATGGGGGAATGATCTGAGATAAGAGCAGTGCTCAGCAACAACAATAAGGCAGCCAAACTTGGGGAAAGATAGAACAAGTCTTGGCTAGGCATCAGGACATGGTCAAGACGTTGAATAACATGGTTTTGCCCTTGTCTAAAGTTGGACCAGGTGAACCATGAATAATAAAATCTATCCTTAAAAGGGATGTTAGGATCAAATAATATAAGCTTGTATCTCAAATAGAACCAAACCTCCCGCTCTCACGCACACCACCACATAGATAGACGAATGACCTTGTCTTTCGGGTATTGGACACCATATTAAAGTCTCCACGCAAAAACCATAAAGCATTAGGAAGGGATTCAGAAAGCCATCTCCATAAAATAGCTCGCTCAACTGTATCATTGGATGCATAAGTATTGGCAAGCCCGAGGATGCTCCCATCAAAATCAAAGAGAGTCCACACCACCCAATGGGTGGGTTCAGAGCCCCAAGAAAACACATGTTGTGCAAATTCAAGAGCAATCATGTCGTGACCCCTCCACATCTAGGCTCATGATTGGACATGTGACATGTCGTATGGGGCCAAATTGTGTGAGTGGTAGATTGGAGTAAAAATTCTGCAAGTTTAACTTCCTGCAGACAGAGAATATGCATATGTTGAAAGTGGAGACAAATGTCCCTAACCAAATATCTTCAGTGGGATCAGTAAGGCCACGTATTATCCAAGAGTACACACTCATTGGACAGAGTGGAAGTACATAGATCCCTCATCATCAAGATTAGAGAGGGTAGAAAACTAATTATGAGACGAAGTGATCAGGGAAACATCGGCCACTGACCATGGTATGTGTTTTTCTTGAACAAATTCGCCATCTTTTGCGGAGGCAGGGCTACGGGAGTGGCCAAGGTGAGCTTTTCAGGCCACGAGTAGGTGGTTTTCTTTCATGAAAGGTGCTTTAGGGAGTTGAAGGGTGAAGGAAGCCAAGGGAGTGGGAGATTTCGTGGGGATCACGGCCAAGGTAGCGAGTAGAGAGCGAGAGAGCAACTAAGGGCATTTGACACACATCTTGTTTGACCAGAGCACAAAGGAGCTTACACCATTATTATTGACTGGTTGATAAGAAGAGGCTGAGGATTTCGAAGGGCCATGGGCATAGCCTCTTTTGTTGGTCACTGTGGTCCAGCCATCCCTAGAAGAAGGGGCTTTGGGTTTTGGTTGTGGCTTTTCTTGTGTACCAATGTGGTAATCGACCAGGAGAGGACATTCACGCATCATATGATGAGATGTTTGATAGCAGAAGCAGGTATTGGGTAGGTTAATGTGTAGAACACATTGAGAGACAAGTTTCCCCAACTTATATTTCAATATTCTCTTTCAGGTATTTGTATAAATCAACTTCAACACAGAGTTGCTTTTGAGGGCAAGCATTGAAAATTTTGTGTTGTTCCAAGAAAACAAGTCTCCCCAAGGGTTTGATCAAATGTTTGACAAATCCCCACAAGGGGAGAGGGAACCCGGGGAATTCTACCCCAGCTGGAACTTTAAGCTTGGTCTACTCTATGACTTGGAAATCCCTTATCTAATGAGAAAATACCACCAGTGTGTTACGGATAAACCAGGGCCCATGGTTGACGATGGTTTTACAGTGCACAACATTGTTGAACCGAAAAAGAAAGAAACACTTGGTGAGATTTGGCACTCCCTCAAGTTTGACACCATGGTGTCGCCAATGGTTGTGAACCCATTGTTTCAGTAAGCTTTTAGGAGGGGCTTGGCTAAAAAGTAACAAGGGTAAAAGATTCGAGCTAGTTACAAGCTTTATCAAAATCTGGTAAATTAAGAACATTAGATAAAGGGGTCTTAGAGTCAAGGTGATTACATCGTCGAAGACTTTTGGGACAAACTTCCTCACTTTCTTGAGAGTCATGGGAGCCGAGTGTTCCGTTAGCCGAACCTACATCAATAGATGGAGGTGGCGAGATGGAAGCCATAATTATAGGTGTTACGTTGCCCTATTGGTGAAGTAAATGGCCGGCTCATTGAAATAATTGTGCGAGAATATGAAAAAGCCTGCGAAAATAGCGATATGACAACAAGATAGTACGAGCAACAACAAGCATGGACCTAAACCCTAACAGAACTGTCACATCAAACCCTAACTAACAAAATAGACAAAATTAATTTGGACATTGAAGAATCTAAAAATAAAAAATTACAGGTTTCTTCATGACACATGCTGGCCATAATTAATTAGTGTATTAATGTATTAAAAGTACTTTACTGTCAAATTACAAATAAAATGCAACATAAAAAATAAAATAATTAAAATTGAATTGTTTATCAAACATGAAATTAATAAAAAAAAAATACATACACAAAATATCATTATAATAATGATTACTCTAAAAAGTAATCTACTAATAACGTAAAAAAATACACAAATAAAAATTCTTTAAAAGTAATAATCATATAAATGTATACCAATATGAAATGTACCATTTTTCATTACTTCATATTCTTTTTATTATTTTTATAATAAATTGCATGCGACACTAAATCACATAAGTATATAAGACTAATATTATTCTAAAAATAGTTAATCGAATCGCATTAATAAATCTAAATATAATTTTGTGTGCCGAAAAAGAATGGAAAAATAGCAAAAGCGTATTAAATAAATACAATCAACTTCAAGAAATAGAAAACTAGTTCTGTTTATGTAAAACAGTATATTTAGAACATAGGCTATAATTAGGGGCAAAACCAAGATCAAGAAATCCTGTACATCTCCCTATTCAGAAACTATATGAATACCATCTATTTTTATTCGTCCTTGCCAAGAGATTTAGAGACTGGCAAGATGAAACTCGTTCCTGTGCGCGTGCTGTATTCAGAAGAAAATGGAGCTTCTTGGGGTGGTGTAGCTTCCCGCACAGCCATGGAGGCCGAGACTAGCTCATGTGGTTTTAATATGGGCAAGCATTTGGATACTGTGAGCTGCCAGAGCAAAGAGAAATCTTATCCAGTTGTGGCTGGAAAATATAGATTGGGGGATGAAATTGGACGGGGAGGAAGCGCGGTTGTTTACAGCGCTCTCTGCGTGCCATACACAGAAATTGTGGCCATCAAATGCGTGGATCTCGACAAGACAAGCGCCGCCATGATCAACAAAGTCGAGCAGGAAGCGCAGACTCTGAGATTGCTCTCCCATCCAAACGTTCTCAGCGCCCACTGTGCATTCGTCGTCGATACCCATCTCTGGGAAGTCATGCCTTTCATGGCTGCCGGGTCTGTTCACGCCATTCTCAAAACATCATTTCAGAACGGATTGGAGGAGCCGGTGATTGCAACCATCTTGAAGGAAACCCTAAAAGCGCTTGTGTACTTGCACAACGAAGGCCACATTCACAGAGATGTCAAGGCAGCCAATATTCTTGTGGACACCGATGGCTCCGTCAAATTGGCAGATTTTGGGGTATCTGCGTTTATTTACCAGTCAGGCGACAGGGAAAAGATGAGGAGACACACCTTCTCTGGTACAGTTTTCTGGATGGCACCTGAAGTTCTTTTCAGCGATGATTATAGAGAAGGATATGACTGCAAGGCTGATATTTGGTCGTTGGGTATAACTGCAATGGAGCTTGCTCAGGGCCGCCCGCCATTTTCTGAGGCGAGGCCGATGGAAGTTATTCATAAACTGAGCAAAGGCATGGTTCCAAAATTATCTGATTCCAGATTTTCCAAATCGTTTCAAGAAATGGTTAGCATGTGTCTTGTTCTTGACCCACACAAAAGATCCAGTGCAGAACAACTGCTGAAGCATCCCTTCTTTAAGAATCATGCCAAGAAACCCAATTATCTTGTGAAGCGTGTATTGGATGGACTGCAGCCACTTGCAGGAAGGATCAAGAATTTCAAGGAGGAAGAATATGGTCGTTGTCAAGCCAAAGCCCTTGGTGCAGTACAGTCGTTGTCTATTCAGCCTCCTCAACTACCAAAGAAAGAAGAATATGAGAAGTGGGATTTTGATGCAGTTAAACCATAATTAATGTTCCTGAATGCCAATCTCCTTTGATATTGATGGTGTATTTGCCCATTTTTAAAGGGCTGGAAGGAGTTTGTTTGTTTTCTGATTTGGTGACTGTTAGGTTTTTCATATAGAACTTGGTGCACAGATTTTGTAAATGAGTGGAGGCCATTTCCTTCCTTCAATTTTGATGTATATACATATAAAAAAAATCTTTGCCTATTGTGCAGTCTGCATGCATCTCCATCTGTGTCTGCAAATCTTTATATTCTTTCCTTTTTACTTCGTGTGTGTTTGAGGAAGATGTTGCTACTTATACACAGTAAAAAAAGATGATTAATAAAATATAGTAATTAAGGAAAAACAATCTGCCATAGTGCTAAGCATTCTTAGTGCATTTTGAAATATGCCAAATTTGTTAAGAGTTTATTTCAATCAATTTTGCCTTGAAGTAATATAGCAATTAGCATATTGTTTTCTTTGGGGGTGTATCATGATAGTCATTTTTGTTGGGATTTTGTTTTCCCTGACTTTTGTTGTTCGCGTCCTATTAATAGTAGTGTGAATCAGTCAATTCATGATATTTTGTCATGTGTTTGTTTTACCCACACTCTAAAATAATCAATAGATGAACATCTTAAAAAATACAAATAGACGTGTTTATGAGGACATTTCGTCCCAGTTTATTATATGTTTTCATTTAGTAGGTGACAAGAAAAAGGAAAGAGGTCTTGCCTGATAAAATGTTGTGCAATTAAATGTTAACGAATATCATTCTCAATGTGTGGTAAGTCTGATATTAGTTTGTGTTATGTTTAAATTGTTAATAAGGTTTTACACTTATAAATCTAGTTCTTCAAGTTTCTCCTCTAACTTGCAGAGTTCCATGTAAGCTTGAATACTGCACAAGGGTGCTTTGATATTGGTATAAATGTTCAAGAAAGTTGAATATAAAGAACTTCATTTTGAAGAGATAAATTGATATCCACATTCAAGGGTGTACCTACACAATAAGAAACAGCTCCCCTCACATAAAAATCTAGTCCTAAACAACTCTCCTTTATAGAAATTATAGTTCTAAACAACTCCCCTCGTATAGAATCTCTAATCCATAAACAATGTCAAATTTGAAGAAAATTTTCATCAAAATAAAGAATAACTTAAACAACATTTGAGAGAGTTTTACTAGTTTTTTGCATGAGTTTTTCCAAAAAAAAATCTAACTTTTTTCTTGAAAATTGCATTATTATTAGAAAAATGGCCAATGCTCTACATAAAACTGCAGAATTTTAAGAATGGGAAAGCTTTATGTCAAAATATGTGTAAAATCACCTACCTACAACTAATATTATAGTTTTTTCAACAAAATCTATATTTCCTCATGAATATAAATTTCCTCGAATCCCTCTTCACACAACACATTTATACCATATTCCTTTTGTTGGTAAATGAAGCAAGGAATTTTATATAAGGCAAAATAACTCTATACATAAGAAGTCTCATTTTATAATTTGAAAGTAGAAGAAAAACACCAAACTCTTACAGGATCTTCAATAGAAAGTTTATTTTTCTTATAGTGAGTTGATATGTGCTTTTGATCTTTTTATGTATACAACAATATAATTTCTTGTTTCATTTTTTAGCATGCGAGGGGAGGTCCTCCCCCCGCATCTAGCACAGCCTATCAGGGGGGGTGTCGAGGGGGGCATCTTCTCCCCTCCCCCCGCATCTAGCACAAAGTATCAAGGGGGTGTGACGTTCATATGCCAACATTACATATTTATACAACATGATTTACAGTTCTTAAACCACAATGAGGGTTTATGATAGATATCACATTTGAAGGATTTATACACCTTCATCATGTTAAACTTACCATTTGGGACAAAATAATTTGGAATCCATAAATCAGAAGTGATGATTTAGGATAAGCATGATTTGTGAGACTACATCTCACAGTTTCTCATGTAAAAATTACACCAGCATCTCTAAGATCTTTTTATCAAGTAAGGACTTTCTTTACAACATGATGCTACATTACTGGGCTACACAATAAACTTAGAGTGATAAGTTTACTAAGATCGTAAAAAAGATCTTTTACAATGATTTAAATTAGAGCATAAGTATAGAGGTGAAGAAGAAAACACATGGTTGGTCGTAAGGAGGTGGCATTTTCATGCACACTCCCCCTCAATAGCAACTCTTAAAGGTCAAGCATTGCACGAAACTTGCATTAATTCACGATACACAATGACTTCGTAAATATATCTGCAACTTGATCTTCTATAGGGAAGTACTAGAGATCTATATCGCCGCAGAATACCTTCTCTCGAATTAAATGCATATGTATCTCTATATACTTTGTTCTCTGGTGTTGAACTAGATTATTAGTAAGAGAAATAGAACTCTGACTATCACAAAGAGTACTTCCTTTAACTTCCATGTGAATTTCTTCCAACAACCGCTTTAGCCACATGATTTCTTTCGATGCGTCCATTGCACTTCTATATTCTGCCTCAGTAGAAGAGATGGAGACTTTCATCAACAATTTGATATGGTTGATTTAGGCGTGTTTCATCACTTTCTAGGAATGGCTATATTTCAGGATAAAAACTCAATGATGGCATCCCAAACATAGTATGCTCATAACTTACTCATTAAATTAATATAATTGACTACAAACATGTGTCTATCGAAGTTGGTATTAAATTGGATCTTAAACACACATGTGAAAAAGTTGACCTTGTCTTATACATGCAACTAGTTAGAAGTTTAATTTATCTAAACCATTACTAGCTCAGATATCTCTTACGATATAGGAGTTACTTTTAGATTCACACATAATCCATATCAAGACCATTGGAAAATGGCCAAAAAAATATTAAGGTATATTAAATGCACATTTAAGTTTAGTCTTTATTATTTTTTCTCTGATAAGGATAAATTATTTGGTTATTGTGATGCTGACCACGCTGGTGATATTGTAAATATAAAATCTACCTCTGGATATGTGTTTAAATTTGGTACATGTTTTTTCACTTGGAGTAGTAAAAATTAACCAACAATATTTATCTCATCCATAGAAGTTGAGTATAGAAGTGCTATAGAAGCAGTTAAAGAAACAATGTGGCTTACAAGAATGTTGGAAAAACTCTGGATAGGCATCAAAAGAAGTACAACACTTTTATGTGATAGCCAAAGTTGTATAGCACTGGCAAGAAATAAATTTCAACATCAAATAACAAAGCATATTGAAATACATATGCATTTTATTAGAGAAAAAGTTCTCTGTGGTAATATTATTATATAATTATGTCTTATAGATGATAATATTATAGATACACAAAACCTCTATATGGTGTAAAATTTTGCAAATTTAAAACAATGCTAGGCCTTTCAAAGATGATATTGAGGGGAAGTGCATTACAATGTCATCTCCTGAACGGTTTTTTTCTATTTTCTTCTATATTGTAAAAGCATTGTAAAATCATGGTTTGCATCACTCTTTCAACATATCAAAGTAATTTTAAGTAAACATAACTATGTTTACAGAGAAGCATTATAATTATGGAAGTCATTGTCTTATAAAAGGCTCCATGACTATCCATGAGGAAATTAAGTTGTAAATTAGTATGTAATTACTAAAAGAATAATACTAAATGCACATCATTTGACAGTTGGAGATGCTCACAATGTTTGTATTGGAGATGTATAATAATGGTGGCATTTAATATATTTTTATCATGTACAGAACACATACTATCCAAAAGCACATTAATCTAAATCTTCACTATGGTTTATAGATTTGTAATTCCTTTTGTATAAAAAAGTTATTGTTATCCATTTTTATCCCCTAGCAAAAATGGACAACTAGGAAAAAATTGAAATTGGGCAAGTAAGGAGACTTTGGTGATGAATCTGAAGATTTTCATGTAATTTCATGTTTAGAGGCATTTGAAATCATCAAAAGTGCATTTCTCTTATTCTAGAGGCTTCATGATCCATACTTAGTCAATTTCAAGCAATAAATGACTAAAAAGAAGAAAAATTGGCTTTTGAAGCACTATACTCTTCTTTACCTAGCTCCTCAATGATCTACCTGGCCAAATGACTTAGCCAAATTTGAGAAAAATGAGTTAAGGTCCAAAATACAGTGTACTACGGATACTTCGGCTTCTGAAGGCTCGAGCGGAACAAGTTCCCAAGTTCCTTCGGTTACCCGAAAGCCCAAAATGGTCGATTTGTGAAGGAGTGGGAACAGGTCCTTTGTGTTGCAAAGTTGTGGAATTTGGAGGCCAGACAGAACAAGTTCCGTCGGGGTCAGTGTTCTCCGCAATGGTCGAAGGGCCGCAATACAAGTGGGGCAGCAGTGTAGTGTGATGCAGGGTTGTAGGAAGTTTAAAGCACAAAGGCTTGCGGGGAACTTGTTCCCCAGGGGAACACGTTCCCCATAGTATCAAGAAACTCGCAAACTAAAGGAATGGGAGTGGGGGTTACAAGGTGCATAGGATACGGATAATGTAGGCCCGTGACGCCCAAACAACCCAGTTCCCATGTACCTCATGTACCACGAAACCCCACAATGTCCGATCGAGGAAGGAAAGGAAGGAGAATAGCTCGGCGAGCTCATGGGCGAGTCAATGGGCGAGTTGAAGCAATGGTGCCTGGAAACCCCACACCATTTGAAGGAATGGAGTAATGCGATCCCATAAACCCGATGAACAAAGGAGCAAAAGAAGTAGTGTTGCGTGGATGTGAAGGGCGTCAACTAATAAGTAAAGCTCACTCCCAAATGCAAGTAAAGCAATTCAAGAAACCTGCAATACAAAGGCGATCAAGCTGGAGCTTTGTGTGGATCCAATGGCTCTTTACTTCAAGCAAGTGGGGGTCGAAAACCCGAGTCAAGCACATGGAGAAACCCAATGAACAAAGAGATGGAGAGGGGAGTGATGCGGGGTTTTGAGGGGCACTTATTTGAAGTAAGTAGGGCTCAAAAATTCGAAATAAAGCAAGGCCAAAAACCCGCCCAAAATAAAAAAATGAAGTAATTGGAGGTCGAGATCTCGCAAAGCATAAAGCAACGAAGTAATGGCTCCTCGCAAACCCGATTGTCCATATCTTCCTCCCAGGTGCACAAAATTTGATGTTCTTGGACTTTTTGGAAAGGTCTCTTCATCCTCTTCATCATAGAATCAAGAAATCAGATTTTAGTGGGAGTAGGTGGGAAAAAGGGGCAAAAATCGCTTCCATCATTAAAAACACGTCTTAGGCAGTTGAAAATGCATTAATGGAGTCATAGGGGAAGATTTCTTCTCCAATGAGCTCAAGGACATGGAAAAATGAGTTCTACAGGTCTCACATACTCTTTTTTAAATCATTAATGAAAGTTGTTGGTGGGTAAAGAGGGAAATCCGGGGATTCCATTTCTCTCTCTTCTCTCACTTTCTTCTATATATTATAAACTTCTCATTTTGAGAAGGGGATATTTTGGGATAAGGGAAAACTTTGTCAAATTGTTTTCTAAATATCTATGAGTTGTAAGCCATCTCTTGGGCCTTGCAAGTGTATTTGTGCCTATATTCCAACAATGTAATGGACTTTGCATATTACAAGAGCAATAAAATTTGTGTTTGTGGTGTTCTTTCAACCCTGACATTATTTTGTTGTATCTCCTTGCCTCTTTATTTTTGTTGTTTTTCTATGCATGTATTTCTCACTTGCAGGTGCAGGATGTTGTATTTCATGGAGATCAGATGACGAATGAAGATTTGGGTTCGTGTTACAGTTGTTTGGCCTCTCCCTACTCCATTTTTCTTCTCTTTCTCCCTCAACAAGATATTTCCATACCCCTTTTCTGGTGCTATCACCTATGTTAGAGTAGGATTTCCCTTGCCATGCACCTTTTTAACCCTTGTCTCTCTCTGTGGTCCCTTCGAATTGGTAGTTTAAGAGTAGATAGTTGCATTTCCTTCCTTAGGAGTAGTTTAGTGTTAGGATTAGGTAAGGAAGCCAACCTCCTCCAGAGAATTATCTCAATTTCATGATCCCACACCTTGAGATAATTTCATGTTACTCAGTTACACTGATTGCGTCTATTCACATGCAAGCAAATTAGAGGGTGTTCTAATTTGGTGATAGCAATTATATTGGCAGGGATCTCCATTTAACATTAAGGGGGATTGATAGAAGATGTAATGTTTGTGGGGATTCATTTATATTGACCTCGTTATAACAAACTTACATTTAGAGGATTCATTTACGTTGACCCTTTTACATCCTTGGGGATTTATTTATGTTGACCCCGATAAGAGATAAATCAAAGTGTATATTAATAAATTACACTTATATGTGTTTATTAAATGCGGGACCTCATGGCCCCAACGGGTACAACTAATTACCCCAATATATAAATATATACACCATTTGTAAGAAATTACAATGGTGGACATTATTATTGCATTCGGACATACATGAGAGCTATTTGGATGATTGCAAAGAAGATGTGAGAAGAAGATATGTTGGGTTATCATAGTCTATTTTACAGACTGGATGTGGATTTTTTATACCCGATAGGGTTTTCTCCAAAAAAAATTTGTGTTCATTGTGTTGTGTACTTATTGAAATTTTTTTGTATCTAATTGTTTATATACACACTTCATTGTTTGTTCACAATTAATAATTTAACTTGTCTAATTCCTTGATTGCATAAATTATATGATCATTTAATTGTTTTGATAAGGATAATTTTAAATGTGCTCATTTTTACTACATGGGCAAAGGTTTTTACATAGTTGATATTGGGTTTCTGATAAACTCACAAGCAACTAATCTATCCTTAAATATATCAATTCCACATGTGGAATTATATTTTGATTGTATATAGCTGTCGAGATCCAACAATACTTCCTTTAAAAAGACAAGGAACAACTTCCTAATTTTGATTTTTAATAAGTGCATCGTACTCGAATTTCATGGCTTATTGCCATCTTTCATCTTGGTTTGCTTTTTTGAAATATTGGAGTTCACATTTATATAAGGTTATCAGGGCATAGAAAGTGTGTTGACTTCTACTCATCTTTCTAATATTATCAAGATAAGGATCTTGAATTAGGGATTAAGCCCAATTAGACCATTTAGATTGATCAACATTTTGAGATGCCTCCCCCTCAACCTCAATATTCATAGTGTCTAAAATAGGATCATCCTCCTCTAGGACATCGGTTTCTTCATCAAGGGAAACAGAAAGGGGTTGGGAAGATGTTACACAAAATGTTTTCTCAATAATTTGAACACTTATATTTTCAATGATCTTACGTTTAGATTGATCATATACCATTTAGTTCTTTTATTCAACCAACAAAAATATAGGAATACGAGGTCTCGTCAAGTTTCTTCCTTTTAGCTTTTGAGATGAAAATATAAGTGGGACTGCCAAATATCATAAAATGGGAAACATTTGGTTTCGTCTTCGCCCGCAATTCTAGAGGTATAATTTGATATAAGCTTTTTGTAGGTACTTTATTTAGAATATGGACAACAATATTCATTTCTTCTGTCCACAGAAATGTAGGAACCTTGGCAGAGTGAATCAGCCCTAGTCATTTCTAAGGTAGTCATATTTTTCCTTTCTGCAATTTCATTTTGTTGTGAAGAATAGATGGTGGTTAACTCGATTTGGACTTCACAGAAGGTGTTGAATGCATCGAATTCTTTACTAACATAATCACCTCCATTGTCAATTCTTAATCTCTTGATCTTTAGGCTATAAGAGTTTTCATTTAGGGGTATAAGTTCTTTGAATGTAGCAAAAGTTTCCATTTTTTAATATAATAGGTCTCAGTCATTCTAGTGAAATCTTCAAACAAATGTTACAGCATACAAATCACCACTAAGAGCGGCAACCTCAAGTAGTCCTCTAACATAACTATAAACTATAAAGGATGAGAAGAGTTTGCATCATGATGTGTGTGAAAGGGTTGAGTGTGTTGTTTACCACGTAAGCATCATTCACAAGTATCACAATGGGCTTTGATTTTTGGAATACCTACTACTAGGTTTTGACGAGACATATCAGCAAAACTGCTAAAGTTTACATGGTCAAGTCTTTCATGCCATAATTGGGTCTCATTTCTAATCTAAGAAGAAAGACGTGTTTCAGATGTAAAGTCGTTAAAGATATAGAGGCCATTCTTCTAAATTTCTTAAACAACAACAAAGATTGATTAATCTTTTATACACCACATATATATAAACAAGGTAACACTAAAGTTATCCTAAGTTAACTGAGAGCAAGATAAGAGGTTTGGTTCTTTTTCAGTTTAGGGACATATAGAATATTACTAATGAAACCATTAAAAACCTTAGTTTTACATTGATTTTGAGCTTCAAAGACATAAATTACCACCTATATAGATTCGATCGTGACATATTTTGATATCAGTGAAGATATCACACATGTAAGTCATGTGTCTCGAGGAACCAATATCTAAGATTCATTCATTGTCATCAAATGCACACGGAGTAGTATATAGAGAAATGGTTTTGCTTGAATCATTATTTTGATTCAATTTTGATTTCGATTTTAGTTCTATTTTGATTTGTTGAACTTTTTACCTCTGTTATTCTTTTTAAAAATATTAGAATTTTTATTGTTCTTGTAAGCCTTATTGTGGCCAAATTCGCCACATTTAAAGCAGATACCATCAAAACAGACTTTAAAGTTATTGTTTTGGTTTTCATTGTTTCTATTTTTCTTAGAAGGATTGAACTTTGATTTGATATTAAAATTCTGATTTATATTGTTTTTAGAAGCAATTTTTTCTGATTCTGAAATAGAAGGATCTAAGAAGCATTACATTTGAATCAAAATTGATCATTACTTGTTCTTCCTAGATGAGAAGAACATAAAGGATGTTTACATCAGAAATATCATATTCATTCTTATATTTTGAGTTCTAGATAGATATGAAGTTTCCTAAATTTCTCATAGATATTTACTTGTAATATGAAATACAAGAGCTTATATTTTGGATTAATTGCAACTACAACCATCCAACTGGGATTTGATGTTTTTGACCTTTGCAAGATAGTTTACGTTTTTTTCATATGCTTTCATAGGATTGGTCATGAGTTCCAATATGAGTCTTATGATTTTGGAGAGTTCAGTGCCCTCGTGCATGGATTCAAGTTGTTTTCAAGCTTTGCTAGGAGATTCCCAATGTCCAATATGGAGCAGGGATTTGTCATTAATACTTCTCAAAATGATGGAATTGGACATCATCAACCTTAACGACATTGACCTTAGTGGCAAGTGCGTGAACTGGAGTTCTCACCTCCTCGTGTGGAAAGCATGAAGAATGAATTTGGAGTACTATCACTATATTTATTTACACTAAATTGTGTTAATTAATACAATAAAATCGTAATGAAATTTACATTGCTTCCTCATACCTATGTAAGAGTCACAACAGACACTATTCCCACAGCAAATCCAATGTTTAGTGATTGACGAATGTCGAGAGGAGACTGTAATGATGTCATTAACTGAAAACAAAAACAAGGTTATCTAACCAGAACAAACTTACCACACATACACTACTAATATTATCTGCATAAATACATAGTTCATTACCTATATAAATGATGATTTAAAATATTATTACTCGCTTTAGTGAATTTCTCGACATGCGCCCTCTCACCAATGTCCCTAGTTGTGGAAGGCACAACATCCACCTATTCAACATCAAATTTTGATTTTAATATCAATAGTGATATATGAAAAACAAATTGACACATAATTTATATACTAATTTATTACAATATTAGACCTAATGGTTGTCACACCCACAAAAAAATGTGAGGAAGTGGCATGGGATACAAGATGTAGTGTTTGACATAGAAAATTTATAACAAATACATATTAATTCATTAATTTTCATTCATAATGAATTAAGAGAGTTAATTTTACCTCCTGAGATTTATGTTAGAAGGGAATTCGGTGGTAGCTTTGCCTACCAGTAAGTTGTTTATCATTCTTGTTGACCAAATCCCAAGGTTTCCGCACCATAAATTCAACCTTGAGACTAATTTTCCAAATGTTGTAGTTAGAACCATTTAATAATTATGTTTTAATGGTATTGAAAATTGCTTGATGAAACCATATCTAAAATTTTCAAAAAATATTGAGAAGTTAAAAACAATTTTTCTAGGATTTAAAAAAGATTCACATTGTAGGTCTAGGAATATTTTTTTGAAAAATAAACAATTTTGTTAGAGCCCAAAAAAAAATATTACATATAAATAGATACAATCCCCATATAAATAGATGTATGTATATGTACGTACATACATACATACATATGTATACATATATACATATATACGTATGTACATAAGTATATATGTGTGTACTCGCATTTGGAATAAAGAACATAAAACCTACCTGCTTCTAAGGGTTTCGAAAGTTACAGGTTTGTGAGAGTTTAAATGTTTGGCTGGTAATTCGCGTTCATTGATTGCATTGCTTTCGAAAACCCTGAGAGAAGTATTATGTTTGTCGTGGGCACTGAAAGCTTTTGGCCTTTTAGGAGCAAGGCAAGCTCGCAAAGGTTCATGTAATCACCGCTTGCAATATACAAGGGCTTGGGTTTAAATGGGACCAAAGTTTATAAAAATATCTCTATCGCCGGTTGTGAGGGCTCCCAACTCTCACCATGAATCCATTACAGAGCCGACAGACAGGGGAGTTTCGAATCGAGCTTGGGCTTTGAGAAAAATCTCCTGGTAGCTTGATTGCGACTCAAAATTTCTCTGCAATGTTGAACAAGGGCAAGGTCGTTGCCGAGTCGAATATGGAACGAGCTCATTTTGTAAAGGAAGTTGGTTTGGTCTTTGTACTAGCTAAGCTAGATGAGGAGATTGGATGGAGTTGTGATTACTTGTTGTGATTACTCTGCAGTTGTGATTTCTTTGTCCTAGGCCAAGTTGGAGCTCACTAAGTAAAAATGAAGGTGGAGCTCGCATAGATGATAGGAATCTTTTCAATCAATAAATGAATCTACTCATAGAAACAGTGAATGTTCATATGCAAATTTTAAATAAACAAATAAAATTATTTTATTTGTAAAATTAAATAAAATTTCTCAAATTGCTGAATTTTCTGCAATTTGTCTGTAATAGCTTGATATTGCAAGATTCTCCTGCAATTGCATATATATTTATTATTTTTGTAACATCTCTATAGCTCTTTGTAAGTGCAGATATTTTCCTTTTCTCTATACGTTAATGCAACTTTTCGAACCTGCCAAAGTTATTAGATAACAACGACAACCTACTTTGATACCATGTCAAAATGAGCAGGATCGATTATAAATGTGCAATCTAATAATTCTGGGAAGGTATAAAAAAAATACATGTGTAAAATATAGAAAATTACAAAAAAATGTAATTAACACAGCACACAAGATTTATGTAGGGAAAACCTTAGAACAGTAAAAAATTCCACAAAAATGCACTTTTCATATTATATTAAAACTATAGAAGGAACTTACAACACGGTTTGAAATATTTCAGACTAAGAAAACCCAATTCAACATTTCTTCTCCAATTCTTTAATTATGTTTTCTCATGTATGTCACACTTATGGGGGGGAATATAAATATCGTTGAAATTCCGTTATACCCATTAAGGGTTATAATAGTTCATTTTATTCAAACTAATTAGTAGTTTGATTCTAGAACTTTCTTAGTAACTTTTTAAGTTACCTAAGTTAATTAATAGATATCATCAATTCTAGGTTTAAAACTTAGATGTTTAGATGATATGTTTAAGCCGAGCCACAATAGGTATGTTACCCCTCAAACATTACATGCTCCAACAAGGTGATGGTTGAGTTCGCCAATAAGAATAATGGAGTGAGCACCAAATGATGAATTCTTGTGGTGGGGGGAAGCTTAGCACAAGAGTTCATCAACACGGCAAAGTAGCTTTGGTCTAGTAAAGCTCATTTCATCAATTAGAATATAGGAGACATGTTTCAAAGATTCTTGGAAGGAAGCATGTGATTTTGCTTCAATGGTTTTAATGTCTATTATAGGACTGTACAAAGCAATATGTATTGTTGCAACATTTATATTGAAGGCAGCAATTCCATTTGAAGTGCTAATATGAGCGAGATATTTTGAGATGCATGTGAAGCCAATGCAATTCTAATGTTGTTGATCAGGTACGATTTTCTTGTTCCTACAAACCCTGGACTATCATTTTCAGGGGCGGAAAGGAAGCATGTTGTGCAAACCGGTTCATAACAATGTCAAATGCAAGGCATTATATAGTAGACAAAGTAGCCAAAATAGGGATAATGGTTGGAGAATGAGGACTGATATGATGGAATTTTTAATTGAAGTCTATAAAAGAGGTGGTTGTTTCTTGTAAATTCGGGGATAAATGTGTATCGTACCATTTGTGTTGAATGTCGAAGTCATGCTAGCCAAGCATGTGAAGGGCAATTTGTTACATGTCATTGGTGGGAGAGATTTGAGATGGTAGCCACAATTCATTTTCCTCCAAGGGTTGTTGCTCAAGGTTGTCCACAAACAAGTCATGATCAAAAGGCGAGTTGCTCTCGTAGATTGCGATCAACATGCCATGGTTGATAGGTAAGTTGCATGGCTTCCCAATGTGAGATGATTTTTGATGCGGTGGAATCAATGTTTGCAAGAATGTTTCTGAATGGCTTGTATAACAATAATTCAAACATGCAAAAATCTTCATATGAGTCAAAATCTGGAGATGGACATCAATGTAACAAGGTGATACATGAACAATTGTTGGAACAACCCTCTTTTTCCATTTTTTATTGGTTTGGCTCACTCCATAAGTCCAACATTTGGCAGCGTCTATAAGTGACAACATTTCCATATGATGTTAGGAAACATATAGATAAAAGAAATTTCAACTTGAAAAGCAATTGCAAACTACAAGGGGGATTTTTTGCAGCTAATGGCAAGTCTCTTGTGCATTTATGTCTCGTTCACCAATTTTATCAATCAGAAGCTTATGATACGCTTTCAAGGCAAATAAATTAGAGGACTTGGAAATTCTAGCAAGAAGATTGTGATAGCTTTGTGATTTACGTTTTTCCTTGGCTACGAATTTTGCAAAATACTTCAAGACTACATGGCCTGCCAATTAATGTTGGTGCGCCAAATGGATAGAATGCCAGGGTTGTGGCTATTTAATCGTGTGTCATTGCGATAGGGTGCATTTTTTTCTAGCCATAAGCATCAATGGATAATGAAAACACTGCTTGCAACTCTATAATAACCCTTTTAGAGGGTTTCAAATAAATATGCAGATCGGAAATTTAAACTGCAGCAGAGTGGAAAATAAAATTAGCAACTTCTACTTGAACCGAAAATTGCCAAAAACACCATAAAACATCACCAATTAATTCACCAATATTTTATATGTGATTTACTGAATTTTCGAAACCAGATCAACCAAGGAAAGCAAGAGAACACACTGCTGGCAATTAAATAAACCCTAGAAATTGCAGCCACAAATAAAAATATATATCTAGGGCACAAAAGCCCCAAAAATTACCAAACTCTAGATTCTGGCTTTTAAAAATATTGTGAATCGAATTATACAACCAAATTTATCAAATTATTCACCAATCTTACCAAACCCTACCCAAGGTAGGTCACTCCACCCTAGATAAATGCAATAGCAAATGGAAATGACCAAAGGATCTTCAAATCAGCTCTCTACTTCAATGCCAAATGATGATGAAGGGTTTTTGTCCTTCACCCAAGCCACATGAAGGGTTTTCGTCCTTCAATGAGGCCTCACAAGAGGGCTTTCGTCCTCAAGTGGATGACTAGGGAGCAACTAGTTCTCTTTGCCAAGGTATAGTAAAAATGCACCAAGCTAGATGCAAATGATGCCTCTAGTCTCCTTTTATATCTTCCTTTTGGCGCCAATGCTCAATTAGAAAATACCGACCTCTAATTCAAACAATTATAATCTTTCATTAAGCCTTATTAAAGGTATTAAACCCAGCTGACCTCATTAATAGGGGAAAACTCTAAAAGAAATTATAAAATATTAAAAGAATAATGCAAATAGAGGCTCAAGATTATCCTCCATCTTCTTCACTTCTTTTCCATGGAGAAGGAATGACAAGAAAACCAATTAATAGCTCTCAAATGGGAAAAAGGGACATTACAAACTCCCATAGGGGCGTTGTAACGGCATTGTAATGGCATTACAAGGAAAAGCCTTTTTTCAACAAGCAAGTTTGCTTGTTGTATTTGGTGTGCCTTTGTACCCGATTCAATAGCTCCCCATAGTCAAAGAGAGGATTTGCATTTAAAATAGAATTTGTCTATAACAAGCATGGGTCATCGAGGATTGAATGGTGCAGCCTTATGGATGAATCAAGATCAGCCCTATGTTCCAACCTGAAATGTATTTGTCAAAGAATTGTTTGGTAGTGTTAACAACTTCCAGGTTGCTCATATCCAATGCATCAAGGTTTGGGACATTTTCTCGTCACAAGAAGCCATGTACATGGGCAGAACCTCAATGTTGCCACTCATACCTAGGGGACAAGTGTAAAAAGAATAAGTTGTGTAGGGTTGGATGCAACAAATACAACAACAAAATCTATATGAATTGCTTGAGTTAAAGAGCTCAAAACTTGTACCAATAGTCCAATGCATGTCTATGATTTTCTAGCACCTCTTCACAAAAGATGGTGAGACGATGACGCATGTAGACAAAAGTCCAGTGATATTTGCGATAATGTTTCAAATCCTCCAAAAAGTGTTAACGGGGATCGGTTGCAGGGGCGCTCGGTATAATCGTGTGCAAATCTAGTCGTTTTGTGTTTGCAACACTTATTGTGAAAAATAAAGTTGGGGAGCTTAATTGCATGAACATATTTGAAAGATCTCCACGACATCTGCTAAAATATGATCATGTTCCACAGAAGTTTGACCCAAACTGCATTAAATGCTCGGCTAGCTTTTCGTCAAGAAGCTCTTGAAGGCGAAGGCGAACTTTTGCTATTGTAGTGAGCAAATTGTTTTCAAAATTTTGTTTAATGAAAATAGAGGTTGTTGCTTCGCTACAATGACACATAATAAGATTCTACAAAAAATCGTAAAACCTTGGATGGCTGCCAAATCTTCCATTATGGAACCTCATCGAGTGGAGGGAGTATTCATGCATTTGCACTTCCTTAATTTGTGGTTGTTTAAGCATGGCTGGACTAGAAGCGAAAAAACAAGGCAGGCCATTGGAAACAAACCATCAAAGTTGGATTCATTAATGGGCGAGAAACCAATTGGTGGCCATGGCATAGAGGTGTTGTATTCTGATTTTGAGACTGTAAGTAGGCATGAATGCTTTCCATCTCTACAAGCATATTAAGTAGCACACAACTAAAAGATTATGACCTTCTTGTTGTATTTGTTCAAGCATAGCATTTTCAAACTCATCAAAAGAATTTTGTGTAGGATGAGCGGTTGGAATATGAATGGAGGCTTGAAGAAGCCTGGAGGAAACATTAGTGGGTACAGAAGGCAATAAAGAGATTCCATTTTGATTGATTTGGACATCCCTATAATATGGGTCATCCCTATAATTTGTATTCCAATGCATGGGCAACACTGGATCTACAGACACACAAGTCATGTGTCTTTTGCTTAGAGCATTGCCTTCTTACAACCAAAATGTCTAGTTCGGATATAAGTCATGTGACGTATAGGGCAATTTTGCTTATATCCTACAAGAAACTAATGGAGTGGTCGTTGTACTTATACTAACCACCACAAGCATGGGTGATTTGCAATATTGGATTGATTCTTACTATTAGCATTTCTTCAACCGAAGTATGCATGCTCAAGATGGAAGGTTGAGTACCAAGGTCCATGTTATTCCAAATTGAGAATCGGTGCCTTTTTTTCAGCAATGCAATGATAACAAGTATGATTTTCTTGCAACAATCTAGTTTCGATGCCCGGATATTTCTCCAAGCAAATAGAACATGTGTGCATGCATGAGAGGTGGTCAGTGCACGTATGAAAACATGTATGGATATCAATGAATCTGGGTCTATGGACAAGGATGGGGCAAGGAGTGGGAATGGAGGAAGTGTTACTAGGGGGGAGTTGTGGCATGTTTTGCAGTAGGAAACAGTGCTGAATTGTTTACACGATGATTAGGAGTTCAAGGGCAAGCATGTATGACTGGAAAGCCAATTGTTTTATGACATATGTAGGAGCCCTTGTTGAAGGACATGAGTTTGTGCAGGAATATGATCCTTTTCTCTGTTCAACGGCAGCCATGTAGCGGCCAGTTCTTTCACACCTCCATATTTACGGTATGTTTTTGGGCCTTGTAGCACAATCTTTGAAGTTCATTTTTATGATCTCTATTGTTCAAATGACTAGAATGGCTTGTTTCCCCACCTGCAGAAGGCGCCAATTTTATTGTTTCTGGTTTCCAAAGCAATCCTGTAAGGGGGGCATGAATGGAGTCGGCAAATAACTTGGGAAGAAGGAAATGAAAACAAGTCATGATACTCAGTATGGAGGAATCAGCCATTGTAGACATTTATAGGGAGCATGAGAACACGGGAAGGATATAAATTCTTGAATATAAGGCTTTTGCAAGAATTTTTTTTGTTTTTAGTTTTGATTTGCAAAGTCAATAGCAGGCCAAGAGGTTTCTAGGATCACTTTGAAAGTATTTGCTAATGGCAATTCTGCAGCATATATAAGCTCAAACATAGAAGAACAAAAAGAGAAGTGAATGCAATGAAAGGAAAAGCATAAAAAATAATGGTGGAGTTGATCAAATGAAAAATGCAAAAACAAAACAGGAACAACATAAAATGCTTAGAATTTAAGTCTATGTTAATAAGATTTCCTGCCGACAATCTTAACGGTCTTTTTGGCTTGGAGGTGAAGTAGTTGTTTGCATAGTTTTTTTCTATAAATTTGTGTTTGATAATGCTTAGTAGCATAATTATAAATCCTTCAATCATTTCCACTAATGTGTCATGTGTTCAATAAGCAATGTCACAGCCTGTTCCTTTGATGACCTACTTGCATCATTTTGCAATGTTTCATCTAGCTGAAAGAAATCAAAACTGATCTTTTCTATCTGTTGCTTTTTCCTAACTAGTCAACTGTATATGACCATCCCATCATACCCAGACATGTTGGAGGTTGAAAATGGTAACATGAGTATAGAGGAGCACCGCTCACATTTGAGTATTTGACCTCTTATGAAGGTAATTAGCATGTAGAATCTTGCAAAGATCATTCCCTCTTCTGGACCTTTGTCGGCTACTAAAAGTTATTTGATGCTTAGGCTACAAATTTTTGGTTACTTGCTTTTAAAGAGGATGCAAGGATTTGAATAGTAATTAGGCTTATTTATCTCCAATTCAATGCATCATTTTTTTGTGGTTGAAATACAACTGGTAGGTACATTCATTTAATGTTTTTGTTTTTGTTTCTGGATTTAGGCACCTCTCCTGATTGGTTGTGATGTGAGATTTACCTTAAGCTTGTGCACATACATCTACAAGCCAACAATTATCCATAATCTCCATCTTTTAGAGGATTCAAGGTTGGGGATTTAAGTATATTACCCACAAGCAGAATCAAATTAGTCAGAAAGCAAGAGCGATTAGTTCCTACTTTATTTCCTTTGTTTATGCCTATGACAGAATATTTAATACCAGTCAAACTAAACGAATCTAAAAGAAAAAGCAACAGAGCTTCCTAGCAACTTCTGTCATCCCACTGTATTCGAATAACAAATAAATACCAATCTCCTAAAACGACTTTTAAATACTGATTTGCAATTACACAGTAAGAGGATATGCTGAAAGCAACTACATACTCAATAACCCTTGACGACCTTCAAAAATGCAAAGTGTGCAAAATGCAGTAGCTATAAACAGGGCAACACTCATTGAAAAACTTAAATAAAAACACAGTCCCATTTACAATCAGAATTCACATAATCCATAAGAAGATATATACACACACCATCCAAAGATTTAAATGTAGCCATTTGAGAGGATATTTTGAAACACTCTTGTTTAGTTTTAGGCTGACAAGGTTATTGTAGTAAACCAAGGCTAGCCCTCCTCTAGATTTCCAAAGAAAAAAAAATGCGTTTCTGTTAGGAACAAAAAGTGGTTCAATTGCAAGGACAATAGGTTTCTCATTAGCACAATTCTCAAAAATGGGAGCCCCGAAGGGTGAGGTCTGTACTATGCACTGACATGTCAGTGAGGTGGTTCATCTTTCTGGTTTCGGAATCATCCTTCTTCCAAATAACCGCAGCACCCGACACGGATGTTACCATGCCAATAATGTCTACAATCGATTTGAAAGCAGCCGTCTCCAACTCTTTTTGTAACTTAAAATGGAACAATTGAGAGGAATTGGCGATGCTTCAAAAGGGCAATGACTGATAGTAGATATGGATCGTAAGAAAACTTCTCATGGAACATTCAAATGGTTGTAGTTCTTGTTTGTGGATCTGACTTGTCAGTTATAAATAATGTATATTTCTCCTGACTGTATTTGGTCAAAAAACTCATCAGCAGCGTCATTGAAGCATGTCATATGAATCTCTCCACCCTTGGCATCTATAAAGTCAAATCCAAAGAACTTTCCACAAGCTCTAGAGTTCCTATATTCACGAAGCGAGCTTTTAGAGACTGTTGTATCTCGTGTTGACCATTGTTTGAGTTTCAAACATGGGATTACAGCCCTAATTGAAACAAGAGTTTGTGACACTCAAGGCCTGGCAACAGAGATCAAGGCATCAGGTGTGGGTGAAACTATGCGGGATGAACTTGGTCCAGTGTCACACAACTCTGAATAAGATGGAAGTCAGAGAGCCAGCAATGGAAGACTGGAGGGCGATTATATTCATATTCAACCATGGTTACCTAAGTCTCGTGGACGGGAGGACAGGGAGACAGAGAGTTTTTGGGATGGCAAAAAATTTCCCAAATTTTGGGGATGGCAAGGGGACGACTATTAAAATAATCTATAAAACTATTTGAATATTTTAACTTTATTCAATGAAATTTAGGGATTTAAACTCTATTTAGTGTATTTTAGGTACTTTCAAGATTATAATTTAATGTTCTTGGTAAAAATATCAGCGTTTTAAGAGTAAAAACATCAGAATTTTTTTGAAAGATTTAAAAAAAATAGGGGACGTCCCCTCCAAATCCCCCAGTCCCAAAAACATTTGGGATGTTCGGGACATCACCAAAATCTAGGGTACGTGTCCCCGCGTAACATTGTATTCAACACAAAGATAGTCTTGCAAGGAGTGTAAACACATGGGACAGACAAGGATATGTATATTCAATGATCAAATGATGTAAGGCATGGGACATCGTCACATGTATCCTTTGAGAGGTCCACATGTGGAAGAAGTTGACAATTGCACCATTCTTGAGTTTTCCAAAGAATATATGGTGTTTGAACTTGGAATGCAAGAGTCCATGATTCAAATGCACCCCATCAAACAGGCACACCCTGAACTTCAAGCCGGTTTTGTTCAAGGGGTGAGCATGTTCTAACAATAGTATTTTAAGCGAAGGCATTATATCAATAGCTCCATCTACGAGCATCTTGATGGCATTTTCAGTCAATACCACAACCATCCTACAATGGGAAAATTGAAGAATGGGGAAGAATGACCTCCCACAAGAAGGGAAAAAAAGGAAATGATAAGATTGATAAAAAAAAGGGCCCTTTTTCTGAGGGGAAAGGATTGATAGGAGAAGCTGGCTTAATACAAATGAATAAAGAATTAAAGTAATGGGGAAGCAGTGTTATTAGTTACATAAATGCAACCGCCAATCATTGGCAAGTCACAGAGTTTAGTGCCTCAATAAGCCAAAAATGTTGTTTATGGCTGGAATGCAGCCCTGCAATCTTCTGTCATACAAACAACACGCAATTATTCAATAGTTTTAATCATTGAAGAACCCAAGCACAAAAAATGGACTATACATAAGCATAAAATGGAAATCTTTTTTTTTTGGTTTTTTTTCCTACATTTATAGCATAAATAAATACAATTAAACCTGAAGAAAAGCATCAATTTGCATAGGAGATAAACTTTATTGTGTGTACCTCGCAGAGAAGGCAATCTGCAAAGCACGATGGAAGCTGCCTTACTGGATGCAAAATCTTTCCTGCAAATGGTAATATCTGAAATGTTCAAAAAGCGAACACTTTTTTTTCAAAATGTTCAAGAAAGGTGAAGCACAATGCCATATAGAAAGGCACACAAAAAGCATAATGGAAATACATTTTACTTAAAGTTTTTGAAGCATAAACAGTTCTGTTTAGTAGCAACATAGACTCCTTGCTTGCAAGAATTTAAATAATAAATATTTTGACCCACGGTATCCTCAATAGATGGCTGGGCATTATACTCTCGACTATCTTAGTTTCCACAAAAGAAAAGCAGTGCGAAATGTAACACACATTTGCAAATAAATGTAACTTGGTCCTAAAGATAAGAGAGAGAGAAACCAGTCAACGAATCTGCTTTCCATTATATACTGAAACAAAGTTATATCAGATCTCCAACAGTAAGTCCAATTTAAAATTTGAAACTGCATCTCAAACTTGAAACTTGATATATGTTGAGAACATGATTGCAGTTCAATTTTTACAGAATTGAAAGTAATCTTTGCAGGCAGAAAATGGTTGAAAGGTCATCTGGTTCACAATATTTATGGGATTCATCAAGAAGCAATAGGATTCAGGGAAATCTATGCTCTCAGCTAATGTCACAGCGTTGGCAAAACCTTTAACATCATTGTCCTCGGATTGTATCACTACTCTGTCAGCCACGTTGTCATAAACATCCTTTTCTAAGGCTGTCACAGTTGCAATTATAACAAAAAGGCTCCAATTTGATGCTAAATAAGCCTGCACAGGTAAGGATCCATTGTGTAGCTTCTAGTAGATGCAGGTTTCCATTCTGATGTGCAGGAAATGTACAGTATGCCTGTGCAGAACCAAGCTACAGAGGCCTCTTACCTGAAGCTTGCTTACTTCACTTACAATCTGACTCAAAGCCTATGCACTTACAAGCAGATTAAATAGGCTCCCAAGGACATAACAAAGATCACAATAGAAGAGGGTGAATTGGAAATGAAAAATACCCTAATTTATGGAGGATCAATACTAAATATACTTCCAAAAAGGTATGGAAAAATTTGGGAAAGCCTCCTTCCATACCAGCAGATTTCAGATTGAAGATGGTTAACCAAATATGGTCGTTATGATCGCGAAAAAACAGCTATACGTAACACTTGTTACAATAAGTATTTAAGGAGTGTTAGAGCATTATGATGCAATATTAGAAGACCTTGGCTATAGTACAGATATACTGAAAGCTTAAGTTACAGGGAAAGAGCATTCAAGATCAAGTCTTGCATTTGATTCAGAAGAAGAGGAATTTTGAATCCAACAGTGAAACTTAATCATTGAAAAGAAAGTATTTACTCTAACCAAGGCCAGTAGAATGGCACACAACAAGCATAATGCGAATACATTTTACTTTAACTTTTTGAAGCTTAAATACAATTCTGTTTGGTTGCAAAATAAATTCCTTGCTTGCAAGAATTTAAACAGTAAATGTTTTGACCCAATGTATCCTCAATACATGGCTGGGCATCATACTCGGCACAATATTAGTTTCCATAAAAGAAAAGCAATGCAAAATGCAATGCACAATTGCAAATAAATGTAACTTAGCCCTGAATACGAGAGAGAGAAAAATCAGTCAACCAATCTGCCTTCTATTATATACTGAAACAAAGTTATATCAAATCTCCAACATTAAGCCCAATTTAAAATTTGAAACTGCATCTCAAACTTGAAACTTGATATACATTGAGAAATGATTACAGTTCAATTTTTACACAATTGAAAGTAATCTTTGCAGGCAGCAAATGGTTGAAAAGTCATATGGTTCATAGGGCTCATCAAGAAGTAATAAGATGCAGGGAAATCTACACTCTCGGATAATGTCACAACATTAGCAAAACCTTTAACAGCACTGTCTTCAGATTGTATCATTACTCAGTCATGTTGCCATAGCCAGCCTTTTCTAAGGCTCCCATTTGATGCAATAAGTATTTAGAGAGTGTTAGAGCATTATGATGCAATATTAGAAGACCTTGGCTCTAATACAGAAACATTGAAAGCTGAAGTTATAGGGAAAGAGCATTCAAGATCAAGTGTTGTATTTGATTCAGAAGAAGAGGAATTTAAACCCAACAATGCAACCTGACATTTAGATGATTATTGAAAAGAAAGTATTTACTCTAAACAAGGCCCGCTACACTGGCGGATGCAAGAGTTCATAATGGTCAGACATGCATATGTGATTAAGGTGGAACCTCGGTAATAAAGTAAAAAGGATGCAAAAATGAAGAAAAATTCAACCATAACATATATATTATACAATGAGGTGGAGGAAATTAATCCTCCAATATAGCAGAGTAAATAAAAAATGACTTCAAAACTCAAGTACAGATTACCCCGCCTATTTTGCTAATTACAATGCATGAGAACCAGAATTAGATTGCAGCCAGCATATAATTTCTCATAATAGGAACCAATCAAATATGCAGGACCAGCAGCCCGTGAAGATGATTTGGGGACAGTGTATGAATATGCGATAATAACAATGGAAGTAGATCTGGATGCAGAATTGACAAAAGCTACAATATAAATATTCATAGAGAACAAGGAAGTCTTTGCATGGACGTAGGGGTCATGATGAAATAGAACCTATGCCGGATGTTGGGTTGATTAAGAACTGAGCTAATGCAGAATCAGGTTTCCTCCTCATTGCCAAAACAGACAAAATATGTAGACCATTTTTCCAAGATTCTGTTATTTTTTGTCCCCCTGGAAAGCCCTGCACCTTCAAGGTCATCACCATCAATGGGAAGCTTCCACTTGAGGTCTCCAATGGAAAATTTTGAGAGATATTTGCATGAAAATGGTCCATAAAAAGCAAAAAAAAGAGGATTTCAAAACTGCAGAGATCATAGGAGAAGCAAATAAAAATGGCTTTCATGAAAATACGGGGGAAAAACCCTTCAATAACAATGGAAAAGGTTTGCAGAGAGGAAAAATACCTGCTTTTCTCTGTAACCCTCTTCACACCCTGTGCACAACAGATGAATCTACCTGTTCACCTCTCCTGTGTACACAGAAGCCAGTCACGCTAGTGGCAGGGGAATTACTGACAGGGGGTTTAACTGCAACCTGAAGTCAGCACCTTCCATTAAATGCATCACCAGTAAGAAGGGCATAAACCATGCAAGAGGAAACTGCATGCCAAACATTGCCTTCCAGCCACATTCAATGCTGCAAAAGAAAAGGCGAACAGAAGGATAAATGCATGGGATGATGAAGGGTTCGAGCAACAATGAAACTCGGGCATCTACACACTATTATCCCAATTTTGATACAGATGGTCGAGAGGTTGCCCAGGCCATAGATTTGGAGCAGCTAGCTGAGTGCGGCCTGCTGTATAGCACCTATCGGGGTAATATGTCCATGCTGGTCAATCCATACAAGGTGGAGATAGAGGGAATTGAATTGACTTGAATGATTTTAATAACGTCCGCAAGATCAAGCAGTCTATGGGACCTAAAGCTGCAACTGGAGTGTACAAAGCCACCCCAAGAGCTTCCCTAACAGTTTTGCATAGAATCCATTGCCTTTTCGATGTTGCATCTCTTGTTGTGGATCTTGACCAAGAGATTCGTTGTTTTGACAAGTCTTTCTTCTTCAAACAAGGATGGTAGGTTGTCTACTTTCAAACTGTCCTCATACTTGATACGGATGTCATTATATGTTGTGCACTCCATGATGTAGTGTCATTCTGTTTCCACTACCCCTTTGTTGCAAAACATGCATTTCTTTCTTCCCACTCTTCTTTAGGAGATGTCCATCTCCCGGTTTCACACCTAAGATGGTGTGAACTAGTCCTTAACAAGGCCATCAACATTTTTGCCTTCCATTTGATTTGTGCCCCTAAGTAGGCCTTTTCCCTGTGGTCACAAGTTGGATTAAATTCTTTGATGTAGTATTCTTTCTTTCACCCAAGTTGTTGTCTCGACATGCCTATCCTGAATTTTTCTCTCACATACTTTTTATTTCCTCATTAGTGTTTGGACACTCTTGCATGTTAATGTTCCACTTGTTCATCCATTTAATGTTTTGTTTCATCCACGTGTTTTTCCTCCTACCTAGATTTTCTTCTACAACCATTCTAGGCCACCTGTGAACTTCCATGCTTTGTACCTTTTTCAAATAAGTTAACAGTCGAGTTATCATTATGCCTCTAAAGGAAAGGTTCCTACTTCAAGCTAACAGAATCTCATATGGAACCAACGTTTTAATTTTGAAGTTGTTTGTGATTAAGTGCTTTTGGATTCTCTCTATTTGTCTCCACTTAAGATCAGGCACATTGATGCCCCAAACTTCACAACCATAAAGTACCACCGAGTGTGACAAGCAAGCCAAACAAGTTTTTTTGGTTTTCCAATCCCATAATTTTGCATTTTACACCTATTTTGTAATGAATATAAAGCTTTCCACCCTCCTTGAATTCTTTTTGCCCTACATGTTTCCCAACTGAGCTTGTTGTGAAAGTCCAACCCAAGATATTTGTATTCTTCCACTACTTCCAATGGTTTGTCCTCAAAAAGAAAGCTAAATTGCTTCTTTTTTCTTTGTAGAGAAAAGATCATGACTTTGGTTTTGTTGATGTTTACTTGCATTCCAACCTCTTGACAGAAGAGCTCAAGGGCCCTCAAGTGCTCTCTCAAACTATGTGGTGTTTTAGCAATTAGGATGAGGTCGTCTGCATAGAGGATAAATTTTACTACATAGTTGGCTAAGTGAATGCCTCCTCCATCCATTTTGTTTATCCACTCCTCAAGTTTATCAATGTAAAGCCCAAATAAAGTGGGTGAAAGTGGGCATCCTTGTTTAACACCAATGTCGCTCCCAAAACTTTCAGACATTCCCTCCCTTGTTTTGATTTTGGCCTTGACTTGCTCATAGAGCCTATGAACAACCATTCTATATTCATCTGGAACTCCAAGTTCCTCCATTTTGCTCCAGAGTTTATTTCTAGGTACCATGTCAAACACTTTTTTGAAGTCAACAAAGCAACAAAAAACCTCTTCACCTTGATTGTCCCATACTTTTTCAATCAAGTGTCTAAGAGTGATGCAATGGTCGATACAGTGGAGTGCTTTCGTTTGAAACCTGCCTACCCCTTTGCTCTTTTTCCTTCTTTTTCAATCCAATTGCTAATTTTATACTCTATCATGCTCCCAAATAGTTTTCCAAGGAGAGGGTTTACCATGATAGTGTAGTAGTTTGATGGGTTATTTACATCCCCACTTTTGTATAGGGGATAACAACACTAGTTGTCCAATCCAACGGAAGCCTTCCTGAATGATACTATTGAATATGTGTTTGATGTGTGGTGTGAGGATTTTCACACCCCATTTAAGATATTCTACTTGTAGCCCATCTATATCTTGAGCCTTTCCTCTTGCTAGTCTCTTTATGCCTTGAGTGATATCCCCTGTGGAAAAGAGCTCAATTGTTGTGTTGATAGTGGGGGATGTCTTTATCTTGCTCCGCACTCATATAGCAATTTTGCATAAACTAGCCATTGGGTGTCTGAAAATATTATTCTTTATTTGTTTTCTCTTATGCTGAAGTTCTCTCCAAAATCCTTTGGGATTATGCTTTCCTAAGAAAATCATCTCTTTCCTTTTAATGTTCATGTAACCCTCCTTTTTGGAGTGAATCAATTTTTCATAAGCCTTCTTGTTTTCTTTATCTTTTCCAAGCTCTCTCAGTGCTGCTTTTTTGTTTCCTTGCATTCTTCATCATACCACAAATTTGTCAGAAATTTGTTCATGTTTCACTTCTTGGGCCTAGACCTTTTGCAAATGTTTAGTGCTTTGTGGATGATGGGAATCAACATATTGCTTTGCACCAGACAACTGGTTGTTGTTGATACTCTATCCTCTACTTCCTTGGAGGTGTTTTTCAAGGGTTGCCTTTAAAAGTTCCATATTCTCATGAGTCATAAGAATTTTACCCTAAAGAGGCACTTTTCTTTGATTGTGGTGGGTTTGTTCTCTTGGCTGATTATTTATATGTATGTTAATCTTCACATAAATTGGGTTATGGTCTGATTTCATCTCTATAGGGCAGTCCCCTATTTCTAAATCCTTCAATCTCGAAATGCACCCCTGAACAAATAGTATAATCTACCACACTTTGGCCATTATATGTTTCACAAGTGATTTTGTTGAATTCGGCCATGATCTCATACCATTGCATATAACCATGTTATAGAGGCTACACATCCCCAACAATTTATGCCCCGTATTGTGTGACACCCCCATTTTCGTCTTGTGAAGTCCTCTCTCTCTTCCAAATCTGGTCTTCTTCTTCCTCTAGCCATAATGGATTGTTGTTCATTACCTCCTCATTTCTAAAGTTAAGGGCCTGGTTGTTTGTTGTTCTCACATTGAAGTCTCCCATTATTAGAACTTCCCCAGACACACTATATGCTGAAATGTCATTTTTGAGTGACACATAAGGGTCGTCACAATCTAAGTGTTTTTTCTTGTATGTTTTTTATCCTCTTGGTGCAAAATAACATGCGGCAAGCCACATGGTTAGCTCATTTTTCCTTTATTTTCAGCCATGTATATTGTTTGTTTGGGTCCTCTTTCTCCACTTCTATAATTCCACACCATGTTTCTCTAATCAGCACTATTATCCCTCCATGCCCTTTTCCACTTTTGGTCCTTTCATTCCAAACTAAAATTTTCTTATATCCTTTCAAAATATGGGACTTTGACAACCCCATGTTCATGGGTTTGATTAAGAATGATAATATCATTTCCTTTTGCTATGGGCCCCAACCCAAAACCTCTTCTCCAAGGTAACCTCTACAATTCCGTCTTACCAAGGCTAAGTGCTTCTTATGTGGGCATTTGAATGGTTGATTTGGGCTTTTCCATTGTATAACCATGCCCATTTTCCTACTTCTCTTGTTGCCTTCACTTTCTCCCAGTCTTTCCTTCTCTCTTCTTGTTGCCTGGGTGTTAGGTCTTCATCCAGATAGAATTGTGTCCCCCTAAGAAACTTTTTGTTCCTTAGTATCCTATTCTTATCTTCTATGTTGCATAAGGTAACTCTAATATGTCTTTTCCTTCCATCTTGCATGGCTCTTCCAATCATGTTAGCTTTGTAAATATGCTTGGACCATTGCAACTAGTCTTCAAGAAAGTCTCTTACCAATTTGTTCGCGTTCTCAGTGTCTTTGTAGTCTTTCAATCCCTTAATGATAATGTTTGCAGCCCTTTCTTGTCTATCCTTTTCTTCCCTTATCTAGAGTCTGACATGTTTCACTATGAGTTTTTTTTGTTTATCTGATTCCTCCTACTATTTCTGCCCAAGATTTGGATTCATCAGCTTGACTCTTCAAGCTAGTGTCTTTTACCCCTTTGTTTGTCTATTACAAATTTGGTCTCTTTTGTGTGTGGCATGTCCTCCTTTTCAATCATTCTTGGCCTATTTCCCTCTATTGCTTTCAATTGATCTAAGGTGCTCTTAATCAAGGTGAACTCTTGTTGTCCTTTCTCCATGTTGGCTTGCAAGGTGTTTATTTGCTCCTGAAGTAATTCATTCTCCCTTGTCAATTTCCAATTGGATTATGTAATTTCTTTCAGCTTATTGTCCCTATAATATTCCTTTGCTTTATATATTCAAGCCTCTTTTTCATGTTCATTAGTTCCTTGACATACAGTTTTGATGTCCACATTAACGTTGTTGACATGGGCCTATAAGCTTCCTTGCTGTCATGATTTGCTTCTTCATTTTCTCCTTTGTTTTCCAAGTGTAACTTGCCCTTTTTTACATATGAGATAAAGCCATCCATGTACTTTTCCACCATTCTCTTTATTTTTCAAGACTGAACCCTCCTTGCATGTAATGCTATGGGATGGCTGCATACTATGACTTAGTCGCAGATATTGCTTCAATTGACCTGATTTATTTCTAGTCTATCATGCATTTCGCTGCTCACTTTTTTCCTTCTCCATGCCTTGAACTTTTGATCCCTAATATCTTGTGTTTACTTTGTTGTATTAGTTCCTGTTGGGATGCTATGTGTTGTCTTTGGTAGAATAACTGTGAATGTTTTACTTATTTTGTGCTTCAGTTTCAGAAGTTTGTCTACTGCCTTAGGATCCCCTTGTTTTTCTTTGCATTCACATATATTAACCCTCTCATGTGTGTGGTAAGCTGTCCTGTGGGTGCCCTATCATAGGTGGATGGGTGTATGATCCCCATGCTCCCAGCCATTGTCCTTGTGTAGCTGTTAAAAATAGGGTGTGGATAAATGGTTGGATACCCTATGGGATGTTGCATATAATCCCATGGGATTAGCAAACCTCCATGTGGCATCAATCCCAGTAGTGGTCCTTGCATATGTTTCACCGTTTCAAACCCTTGCTTTCGATTATTATTGTTGATGTGTGCTCCCTTGAGACTGCAATTTATGTTCTTGTGATGGTTTCTCAGTACTCCTTTTTGAGGACCCATTGTGTTTGAACCTTTGGTTTGGTTTTTTTGGATTACTGTTTTCACCCTTTTCAACATCTTGGATCTGTGACATCCTTAATGACTTCTTGTTGTTCCCTCATTGTTTCTATTCTGTTTTCTCAAGAAGTGTGTTTTGTAAAATTTTCTCTTTTCCCAGCCTGTCACTATCGCTGTCTCTGCCTGTTGTCCTGCATGCCTCACCGTCTGATCTACTCGCATCTAAAGTGTCGTAGCCCCAAGGGCTAAGTCAATAAGTGTCCATTGTCGAAGAGTCATCAAGTGTTTGCTTGCCACATAACTTCGCCTGCAAGAGGGGTCCTATGCACTTCACACAGCAATGTGACTTCAATCACCTTCTTTGTGAAGGATGTCACGTTCCAGTTGACATTCATTTTCAGACATCGACTTTAGGGCCGCTAAAATGGAATATGACAAATATCCTTGACATTGTTTATGCCCTAACTTACATCACGAGAAAAAAAAATCATGAATACTTAGAATCTGTATTATGTCAATAGGAATGTATTTCCCGATTCCAAAATTCCCCTTCAGCTTTAGAACCTCGACTTCTCAAACAGCTGCAGATAACACTCTTCTACCCTCACAGCATATTGCAACCTACGTTGCGGATTCACAGGGAAGTAAGGCTTCGCCTTCACTCAATAAAGTTGGATGGAAAACCAGTTTTCATCGCTTATGATTTTGCTTCTTCAAGATACAACTAGCCAATAGCATGCCTACTTCAAAACGAAGAATTTGAATGCACGGTTTAGTATTTAGAAAAGCTTGAGATGTTTGTTTTGGTTTGTTCTCTCGCTCAGTCCAAACCTCATATGATTTTTTTTGTTGATAGAGTTTCTTCGGCACTATAGATTGGCTATTGTAATTTGCTGTACTTTTAAGTCTCACTGACCTGCCTTGGTTATCCATGGACATTAATTCAAATTTTCTTTCTTTCTGTAATGTCTATCAAAGCAGTCAGTTCAAGGTTGTCTTCTATGTAATGACTGCTCAAAACTCTGACACAATATTTTGTCTCAAAGCTTCATATCATAACACCGGATTTTGTAGCAAGATCTTTTTTAGCAGTTTAATTAATGGGAAAAAGTTTCCAACCATGTCCCTTAACTTTTATATACCCATGAAAGGTTAATACACACTATTGTAAGCAGAAGCATTAAGAATAATGTCACACACTACAATGCCACCTAGTAGACTCTCAAATTGAATTTCTTTACTAATTTGAAGCCATGGTTGTTTTCATCTTCACCTGCGAATGCATATATACTTAGTTTTCTTGGTAAGTTGCAACTTGCCATAACAAGCTATATGCACCTAACTTAAGAGGGATCATGCAATATGAGTGACCATTGCAAGTTGAATACCGAGGAATCAATTATGAGAGAGCAGTAATACTAAAAATAATTGAGGCTCAAATCAAGAAAACATCCCACAACTACTGATTATCATTTGATACTTGCACAGCTCATGATCTTACAGTAACCTTTATAGGCTTTTCTTACTCTTTTGTTTAGCCCAATTCCTGTCATAGTTGTTTGTGAAGGCCTAATCTTGCTCTTTGATGATGATCCCTTCTACTAATGAATATAAAACACAATTTTTTAATTTTTAGGCTTGCAACAAAGTCTCAATTGGACTCCTTGCCTGATTTGGTCACATTGTTTCTTTCACATAGGTTACTGAGACTCATCATGAGGACCTCCCACCTACTAACTGAAGAATAAATTAGCCTGATCCTACAGTACCTGAAGGAATTTGCAGGAATTGTCAACACCTTCAGGTTTCCAGTTTCCACAGATAATGACTGCCAATCTAGTAAAGGGTGGTTTCACTAACACCATTTTGGTATCAAATAATATGGGAGGATAAATGCTCATTTGCAAGTTTGGACATAAAATCTTCCATACTAGCACATTTAAGAAGGAAAAAGCATGAAGTGGAACTGAGAAAACTGACAGAAGTGGAACCGAGAAAACTGGCAGACCCCGAATGGGGTTAAGCTTATTTTTTTATTAAGGGATGTCCTTTTTTCTATTTGTACTCTGCAGGATCATCTGGGAGGTGTGCCCGCACATATGGAAGAAGCAATTCAAGCATCTTCTTTAAGGCATCACTCCACTCGGTGCTCTATGTGCTTATCATTTTTAGTTGGTTGCCAGCACACTTATCATCTTGATATCAAGTGCCTTTGGGCTCTTGCAAACTCAACCAAAAGCACATCATGTTTTACACTTTTATACAAGATGTTTGGTGTTCATGCATAGCTTCAAGATAAATTATCATAAATAAATATTAGGAATAGAGATTAAGTGTTACCTGAAATCATATCTAAGTATGATGATGTTGGAGGTCGAGCCTATTGAGAAATTCACCAAGTTGCCCTTGCCCTGACAGAGTGATCGAGCTTACATAGTTCTCCAAACCGGCAATTCAGAGGAAATTACATGGATGCATCAATCTGCCAACTATTATTCTGTGAACCAGCTGCAGGATATTTCCAAAAGGTATAAAATTCAAGGAGACTTGGAAACATTACTAAAAAGAAAATACTCTACAATCCAGAATGGATTCCAGCTTTCACCGTATTTCTGCACATCATATGTTGACCACACAGTTTTGACTGCAATTTTGGCCAAGGTTGGATCAGCGTGCACAGGAGGTAGGAGACAAGGAGAGCACGCATCGAGTTTGGAGTAGCGCATGCGGAAAGAGGATATGCCCAAGAGATGAAGATAGCCTGTCACAGGGATCGCGCACGAAAAGCATCGAGCTGGCAGAAAGCGACAAAAGTACAGAAAGGACAAAAAATGCAAAAGTCAGGGGAATGCAGCAGCATGTGGCATGAGGAATGACAGACTGACACTGACAGATCTTCTGATCTGTCAACGCAAATTCCAGAGATGGGAGTCCCATCCCTTCCACTGAATCAGACAGTTCTAGGTACAGTCCGTGCATTAAATATGTTCCCTAACAGGTTCAGACGAAGGCCAACCACCTCCAGTAATGGCAACTGCCTACTCTGAGCAGGAACAAATTAAATTTGAATGTAGAACCCTGTATAAATAGAGGACTCCCATCCTAAGGTCAGGGGGTTGATATAATTGTTGGTTGTTAGTGCTATGATATTAATTGTTATTGATGCCATAATGATCTTTGTTGCTTTACTGCTATTACGCCCATGAATGAACCAAAGCTATGTCTCTGGGGTTGTAAGCTATTAATGGCAACTCTGTGACTTTGCCTTGAATGAATGAATATAATAGTTCACGCATCTATGTTGTTATTCTAAACCCCCATCTCACGTCATGATTGTGTATGTTGTATTGTCTATCCATTTGACTCTCATACAAGGTTGGGATTATGTGAGTGTCGTTACCGCTAAGTATAGTTAGGCGCCTTCTGTTTCCTGAACTAGCAAGGGACCTGGCGCACCAAGTGCGCCTAGGTTGAGCGCACGGGAGAAATCCTGTGTGATATGCCGGCACACGCAGTGGGTAAAAGGGGCTTGTAAGCTTGGGTCAGGCCCTCCCTGGGCTAAATGTGGAAATGCTAGTAGAAACCCCAACATCATATATCAAATATAGATAAGCACAGGTAGAAATAGCGTTTAAAAAATATTTACAAATCTTGTTTACTTCCTTTATTTCCTACTTTAGACTTTCCTTAGTTAAGCTTTAAGACTTCTTATCATAATATTTGCCAAATGTATAGACTATAGTAGCAAGGGTTGATCAAACCTCAATGATGTTCACTGAACCTCGAATTTTGTTGAAGGGCCAAACTTATCGATACGAATCTGCTAATGCCAAGTCAACACATTAACCATTACATCAACCCTCATTTTTCTCATGTAAACAACGTTTCCCAGCCCATGATAGATATAGTGAACATTTTGGTGTTAGTGCAGTGGCAATGGAACCTTTGGCACTAATTGTATCACAATTAATGATCATGAATTAGATCATGTACCAAGGTTTTGAGATTCTGTGAACATTGACCATTGAAATATTTGTTATAAATCATTTTCACATTCTATGTCTATGATTATGCATAGTTTTGTATATTATAGTAGCTTCAAACATTTCCAAACCCTTTGAAATTTCTAACTTTGGCTAACCTTTCACCTTCTTAAACCTACCAAACTTTTCAAACATTGTTACAATGGGATAGACTATGGTATCAAAATGTTTGTGAGAGGTGTGATTATGATGCTTACTGGAGGCATACAAAGCATCTGCAAATACAAGCCAAGGATGTTCGCCAATCGGCAAGGCTTGGTTTGATCCCAAATTTTGTCACAAGGTTGAAACTTGAGGGAAAATTAAAACAATATATAGGTAAAATGAAAAGTCCCAGTGTTCAGGCAAGGGTTCCCATATGCCAAGTAGTGTTACTGTTGCTGGCAAGACTATGATCTAAATATCTTCCTTGCCTTTCAGCACCTGATGTTTGAAAATATGATATACAAAATGCATGCTCGGTCAGAGTTTTTGTTCATTCCAGACACAAGGAAAAAAAAAAACATTACTTTGAATGAAAGTTTGTATCTAAAAATATTTTGTTCCAATCTTTCTAACGCATTTGTTACTTTTCTCTTTGATCACTTTTTTAATGACTAGAAAACAAAATCCTTTTATTTTTGGTCTTCAACAAACACTCAATTAGCCACCTTGCCTAATTTGGTCACATGGTCTATATGGGCAGAGGTTGCTGCAACTCATCATGAGGACATCCCGCCAGGCAAACTTAAGAATGGCCAAACCTGGTCCAATAGAATCTAAATGCACTTACATGGGCGGCCAATATCTTCAGGTTTTCAAAGAGACTGACTGCCATTTTAGTAATGCCTAAGTTGTGGCAATCAGCAATGTTTATGTAAACAATCAAAATGCACCGAATACCAAATATGTCTAGAAAAAAGCGTTGAAATTTGTTCAAAAATTGTTGAAATTCATTCTAATTTTGTTAAAATACATTTTTTATTTTTTGAATATTTAATCTAAAAAACAAGCATAATATTTCTTTTAGTCGAATATAATCACAAATTTTACAGCTGAATTTTTTAGTAACAATTTTTTTAACAAATTAGCCTTCACGAATTCGAACACAATTTTGAATACGGCAACTTGGAGTAAAGTTTGGATTCGCTTAATTCATTTATTTAGCACACAATATTAAAAAACCAATTATCCTACAAAATTTTGTACATAAAATCTTCAGTATATAGACATTTAAGCAAGAATAAGGTGAAGAGGGACCATGAACAATGGAAGCACCAAATGGGGCTGAGTTAGTTTTTCATTCAGGGATGTCTTTGTTATTGTGCCTGTAGGATCAGCAGGAAGGTGCCCAAGCACATATAGAAGATGAAAAACAAGCAGCTCTTTTAAGGCATCACTTCACTTGGTTTTCTGCATTATGGTGGCCACAAAGTAGTAGTAGTGTGTTTTTTACCTTTACTTTGGTTGGTAAATCACTCACCATCTTGATTCCAAGTGCTTTCAGGCTTGCTGCAAATCTCAGAACCAGATCAAATTTTACACTTTTAGTCAAACTATTTCGTGTTATCACACTCGTAACAGCAAAAGAGATCATAGTGAATGATCCTAAGGAATAGGGATTAAGTTCACTATTCCACCTAAATTCCAAGTGCTTTCAGGCTTGCTGCAAATCTCAGAAGCAGATCAAATTTAACACTAATTGGTGTTATCACACTCGTCACAGCAAAAGAGATCATAGCGAATGATCCTAAGGAATAGGGATTAAGTTCACTATTCCACCTAAAATTAATATCATGAGGTTGATAATCTTGGAGCTCATTAATAATGAGAAGTCCAACAGGATGTAATGTCCCTTTCGAGCTCAAATTTGAGGAATTTGGATTTTTCCCCAAAACCCTAATGGAACATTGCTGAAAATTATGACAACCACGTGTAGGAAAACTGTTTTTTCTGACAGCAAACTGATTTTATACAAGGATTAGGGAAGCGACCTAGGTTAAAATCAGATTTCAGCCTTTCCCACAAACAAATTTTCAGAAATATATCAACATAAAACCCTTGATGAAATCATGCAAAATAAATGCTTCAACCATAAATTACAAACCGCTGGAATTAATTATTGTTCAAAAACAACTGAAACTTAAAAATTCCCTATCTTCATAAATATTTGGAGATAAAATGCAAATGATAGCTCAAAATGACCAAAAAAATGGCAGCTATCAAGCGAAATTAGAATCAGATTTTTCCAACCTCAGAAACCCACTGAAAAGTGATCCCGAAATCTCCAAATGGGTAGATCAAGCTGGAAATAAATGTGGTAGCCCAAAAAAAATGTACCCTAGCTGAAATCAGTGCCCCAACACTGATGTAAACCCTCATTCTACAATTTAGAATTTGAAACTCATGTGTGACTCCCGGATGAAGCCACCAATGCAACAAATGAGGGTTTTCCTCTCCAAGTGTTGTGACTATTGAGGGTTTTCGTCCACAAGGCTGAAAATGAGAGCTCAATGCTCCAACTTCCAAAAGAGAAGTATCAATTTCACAATAGGATAATCCAGTATAGCTTGTTATGGCACCAACGATCAATTAGAATGTCTCTAAATAAGACCGACCTCATAGTGGATCCTTTTCTCTTCTATTTTTCCTTTGTCTTTCTTCGTAACCCAGCTGACCTAATTTTATATAGAAAACTACTAAAGAAGAAAGCAATGCTCACGAAAATAACTGAAAAACACAACAATTACTTCCCTTGTTCATTTCCTTCTTGCCCACGGGAAGTGGAATGGGCTCAAAGTCTTCAAATCGAACTAGCTTGGAAAAAGGAACTTTACACAGGATGACCTCACAAAAGGAATCAAGCTCACTAGTTCCCTAGAACAGCTAGGCTTGAGTTAATTACATTCATGCATCGTTCTGTCAAATGCTATTGTTTGGACTAACTGTTTGAATTATTCTTTCAAACAAGAGTGATATTGAAATTATAAATCTTCTTTCACATTGAACTAAAATTATAAATGATATTGAAATTAAATTTATAAATGAATCGAAGGGCCCTTGGTCTATTGGTGATGTTGTTAGGCTTTCAAAGATCCCACCAAGGATCAAGTCTTGTTGAGTGCAAGGCTGGAGATACCCGACACGGAGAGACAAAACGGTTGAAGCCAGGATCGTGCCTTAGGTGACTTTGACGGCGTGGATGCCCCTTACTCGTAGTTGCTTAAGCTGAAGGTGATCACTAGTTTAGTTGTACGCTTACTCATAATTGTAAATCTGCTATATGCTCCCTCCGAAGCATGAGCTGGGATGCCGACAATCTATGTAATCTAGTTGCCTAATGAGTGCACTACTCATCAATATATATATATATATATATATGATATTGAAACACGGATTGAATTATTCTTTCGCAAAGTCTTCAAATCGAACTAGCTTGGAAAAAAGAACATTACACAGGATTACCTCACAGACGGAATCAAGCTCACTAGTTCCCTAGAACAGCTAGGCTTGAGTTAATTACATTCATGCATCTTTCTGTCAAATGCTATTGTTTGGACTAACTGCAGAATATTCTTCAAACAAGAGTGATATTGAAATTATAAGAGCAGAATTTTATTATTGTCTGAAGTATCCCCGTGCCAAAAGTCAAGTCCAAGCATTTTGAGTTGAGATTCATTTTGGCCTATACTAGTTGTTGCACACATTGAAAGATGAGGGTTGGGACACTTACATACACCAGATTTGTTGCTGACTTGCATCGAGCATTGCATGTGATTTTGTCAAATGGCAAGGGGCCTGATAATAATGGAGGGATAACATACAAATCCATTAACATCCCCATTTTTTATGGGTTTTACATGGAATTGAATGCGGACTAGGGTTTTGACAAAGGAGATTAGATCCCGGTGATTTGCAACCAGACCAAAGAAAGTGAGTGACGTTTTTCACATATTGGGGTACAAATAACAAATCTATACAGTCAGATTTACCTCTGCACATACATATCCATTTTTCGTGGCGTTCTGCTATCTTCGCAATTCTGGTCGATCTTCACAATTCTGGTCTGCAATATTTTCTGGGTCTTTCTTTTGAGGCTTGACTCACATCACTGATTAAACCTGTTCCCTGCCACCTGTCACCGATGAATATCTCCAAATTTATGGATTTATGTCTCTAAGTTTCAACCCTAAATCTCTAGTCTTTTCCAAGAAAATTAATTATTCCAGGTGTTTCCACGCTTATCTATGATGTATATTAGACCCCTTATTCCCTGCAATTACGTTTGATTTATGCCTTATATAAATTAGACATAATTACAGCCAAAGGTGTGGTTAGTTTACTGCATTTGTTAGCTAAAACCAAACCTACAATATCAAATTGAAGCTGGCTTATAAACATTACTAAATAGAAAGTGCTCTACAGTCCAGAATGGATTCCAACTTTCAATATATTTCTGCACATCTTGTAATAGCAATAGATTAACAGAGCTAGAAATAATTCAAACAGAAATTTTTTATATCTCATTTGCTTCCTTTATTTCCTACCTCAAACTTTGCTAAGTGAAACTTTCAGCTTCTTATCATGACACCTTATAATCTATAAAATCATACAACCATCTATGGATTATCACAACAAATGATTTCTCAGAAGTGTGATTATGATGCTTAGTAAAGGCATGCATTAACCTCTGCGTGATATAGGCCAGGGATGTAGGCAGATTGGCAAGGCGTGGGAGTCTCCCAAGTTTTGTCACAGGGTTCAATCTTGAGGGGATATGAAATGTAAACAATTCATAGGTAAAAAGGGGATATGAAAGGTAAAAATCTCCCTGTCCTGGCAAGGAAGTCCCGTATGTCAAGCAATGTTGCTAGCTAGACTGGGAAATAAACCATCTCCTTTACCTTTTACCTTTTAGCAACAGCCCAATAAATAGGTCTGAAAATATGAGATCTAAAATGCATGCCAAATCAAATCTTTTGTTCATACAAGTAGACCAAAGGTCAAGGATGCTCAGTTTAACATCATTATCATTTCTTAATTGCCAATCTTTCATTGCCTACCGCAAATATGAATTTAAGACTCCTTTATTCCGATACCCCCCATGCAATTGTAAGAAATAAAAAGCAAAATCCAAGATGAATTAATGCCTGGGGATACACCAATTGATTAAACTTCAAAGGATAAAAAAAACAGAGTATTGAAAGCAATCGCAAAGCAGAAAGTTTATGAACGTTGTATTGATTTCAGAGATCAAAAGTTGATGGATTGAAAACTCGGTACCTAGCTGGTAGGTCAGAATTGAAAGCAAAAAAATAATTCATTTAAAACTTATCCACACTATAAAATGCCGAAGGTATTCAAAATATAACCAGACTTTGAAAACTAAATCAATCGCTGGACCATAGATTCAACAACTAAATTTACTGAACAGAGGTGAATATTACAATCAAAGGAGCAACAAATATGATATACATGTTTGGACAGATTCAGCCTTTCCTGTGCATTGTAAAGACTAGCATCATCTGCCGTCTTCTGACGTCCAAGAATCTCAGCTTCTGCTATATATTTAATAGAAAAGATGAATTGCATAAATAATGTAGCTACCAAGCCTGATAACCTTCAGTGCAAGTGAAAATAACGTTGCATTAAGCCACTGTCTCTGGGAGTTTTCTTCTGCTAGCTCGACAAAGCTCTATGCATTCATCATAGTTCAATTCCCTGAGCTTCAGCAGAATATAAAGGACAATTCCACATCCAAACCCAAGAGCTGCACTGGATCCAGTAAGCGAAACAGAAGTGCACATGAGCATTACAAAAGCATCCTGCTTGGAATTCATGTCACGACAAGCCATAGCCAATTCTATACCCGAAAAGAGCAGCAGCACACCCAGCAACCCAACTGGGAATTGGGTGAGGATTTTTACAAGGGAGCTGCCCAGAAGCAAGCCCAAAACCATCTTGGCAGTGCCCAAAAAAACCACAGAGGCTCCACTTCTTGCTCCAAACCGATACTGACCAGCAAGCCCTCCGGCCCCATGGCACACAGGCATTGCCCCAAACCAACACCCCACCAAATTCATCACTCCCACACTCGCAGAAACAGAAGTTGCAGTCACTTCTTTGAGGGGAAACAGGTCATTAGACAATTTGCAAACTGCTATGACAGAATTCAGTACAGACAAAGGGATCTGGGGAATTGCTGCCCTTACAAACCCTACCTTCCAATCATTTCTAGAGATACTAACAACATGGAGCTTTGATGGACCTAGAGTCAGCTGTTTCAGAATCTCAGGCTTTCTACAAATACTGATTATGATCCCAACCAAGAAAACAATGAGAGCAGAAGGAATAGCACTCACTATTCTCAGATATCTATTGGATCTTCTTCTGTCTCTTTCATCCCCCCTATCGTCATCCCCAACCTGGTTTTCTTGCATGTCATCACCAGACCCTGTAACCAAAACAATGAAACAGAAACTCACAAGTGCCAAAATAAGCCCATCCCACCCAACCCAAGCCCTGTCCCCCTCTGACTTACTAGAAACAAAATTCTGATTTTTCTTAACATACTTAACTGCGGTGAAGGCAAAGGATAGTCCCTGTGATAACTGCACACCTCTGACTACAGGAAGAGGAAGAAACCTGTAAAGGAAACCCATTAGTCCTGTGACACCCAGTGCAAAGAGAGTTCCAGCAGTGCAGATGCCTGCTGCCATAATCTGAGGGATGGTGAGATGCTTCCCCTCGCTTATGGCCACTGCAGCAATGGATTTCATGGGCTGAACAGGCATTGGGATTCCCCATATTAGTCCTGTCAGTATGTTGTAGATTCCTGTGAAGATTAGAGTGGTACCCAGATCAAGGCCATTGACAAGAGTGAGTGCAACGACTATTGGAACAAATGTGCCCAAGTCCCCGAGTGATCCACTCACCTCAGACCATCCTTGTTTGCATCTCAAATTCTGTTTCAGCCTTGCAGGCAAAGATACGGATACAGAGGAAGCTGGCCCATCTTCTTCTACAGGTAGAAGCCTGGCTCTGGATGTAATGTTAGTTTGCTCTTCTTCCATGTCTGCAAATCTTGACTGCCAATTGTTCGGTGAATCCCCGATTAATAGAGACGTCTACCAGCAATGTCCGCCTCCAAGAGCCAATTTACCCCTTCGGCCATTAGGCATGCCCAAGAGGCGTTCTTGGCATATCCACACATACTGAAAAAACAATGCCATGGAATTTCGTTTTGATTCGTTCCATTGCGTGGGTACCACTATTATATATAGAAGAAGACAAAGAATGAAGATATTTTAACATCAAGGAGTCCGTAAAAGATAATTTCTGGAGAGTAGATCTTGTTATAAATTTTTCTCCATTCACATTTCTTTTGATGAGTTTCATAATCATCTCTCTAATTTTTTCAACCATATTATAGCTGAAAATATTTTGAAAGGATGCACTAGTCACTGTGCTAGCAAATTGGGTCCTAATGTTATTATGAGCATTACACTCCAACATGAAATGTTTCTCGGACTCCACTGCACCAGACGTGTAAAAGACACAAATTCTCTCTTCACGTGCCTCTTAAGGTCTTTTCCATCTTCTTGTTTTCACACCGAATACGATGTGAATTAGTTTTCAATTGAGGTATGAAAATCTTTGTTTTCCATGGGATATTAGCCCCTATAAAAGTCTTTTGTTGATGATCACATGTAGAGTTAAATTTCTCCAAATAAGACCTCTTTTTTCTCCCTAACGGCTTTCTGCACATAACTTGGCAAATTTTATCTATAACAAAAGTTTTTATCTCTTGGTTATTATTAGGACATGCATTCAAGTAAATGTTTCATTTTTAAAGTCATTTGTTGTTTTAATTCATCCATGACTTCTTTCTTTTCTCCAAAAACTCATTAAGGACAACCTTAGGCCATCTACTACCTTCCATTTGTTGGATCTTTTTTAAATATGTTATGAGATGAACCATATCAATAACTTCTAGAGGTACATCCCCCGGTTTACCTAGAAGGATCTCATATGGGATCGAGATCTTTAATTTGAACTTGCTAGAAATCATGCTTTTTTGAATCCTCTCGAATTGTTTCCACCTTGAGTTTGAAATGATGCTAGCCTGAACCTCGCATCCGTAAAGCACCACCGGAGTTACTAAAAGCCCGAACAAAGTCTACATAGTTTTCCAATGCCAAAATTCCACCTCTCTGCATTTGTTTTGGAAAGCATAAAAAGCTCTCCACCCCCCCCCTAAAGTTCTCTTTTTGCTACAAATCTCCCAACTGAGCTTGTTATTAAAGTCAAACCCAAGATATATATGCTCTATTACTTCCTCTAAAATGTGTCTATTGTAATAGAAAGCATATTGAGTTTTTTCTTTCTCTTAGAGAAGATCATAATCTTGGTCTTATTGGTGTTGACTTGCATCCTCACTTCTTTGCAAAAGTGCTCAAGTGCACATAAATACTTTTGAAGGCCTTGGGCGGACCTTGCAATCAAGATAAGATCATCAGCATAAAGGAGAAGTCTTACAACATACTCTCCTAGGCGAACATCATCTTCACTCTACATATTTAACCATTCCTCGAGTCTGTCAATATATATGCCAAACAAAATAGGTGATAATGGGCATTCTTGTTTAAACCCATTATCACTCCTGAAACTTTCTGAGATATCACGTTGAGTTCTAATTTTGACTCGTTCCTTTTCATAAAGTCCTATGAACAACTGCTTTGTGATGCACTGGAATACGAAGATCCTTAATTCTATCTCATGGTCTATTCCGAGGAACTATGTCAAAAGCCTTCTTAAAGTCAACAAAACAACAGTAAGCTTCCTCATTATCATTCCAAACTTTTTCTATAATGTGCCTTAAAGTGATACCATGATCAATTGTTTAATACTTAGGTTTGGAACCTTGCTTGTCTTTTTGCTCTCTTACCTTTTTATTCTACCCACTTGTTGATTCTACATTCCACCATGCTACCAAACAACTTTACAAACAATGGGTTGATCGTGATGAATCTATAATTAGAAGGATTGTTAACATCTCCATTCTTAAACAAGAGGTATCGCAAGACTAGTAGTCCAATCTCCAGGAAAAGCCTGTTGAATGATGTTGTTGAATATGTCGACAATGTGAGGAGTGAGAAATTCTTTCCCCCGTTTTAAATATTCTACATGAAACTCATCCAAGTATTTGGCTTTGCCAACCCCCAATTTTCATAATACCCTCTTCAACTTCTTGCACAGTAAAAAGCTTTGTTGGTGTTGACCAAAGGAGGGCCTTCAACTTTTGGATCTTGCTCATAAAGTTGTTTTGCAAACTCAAACCATTGATTTGTTGTGATATTGTTGTCATCTATATGTTTTTTCTTCGATTGAAGCTCCTTCCAAAATGCTTTTGGGTTATGTTTCCCTAAGTGTATAAGTTCTTCCCTCCCTAGGTTCATGAACTCGTCTTTTTTTCCTTTATGATTTGTTTGTACAAGTTTGTGTTTGACTTCTCTTTGTCATTTTCTTTAATGGCTCTCCTTGTCTCTTTACAATCCTCATCAAACCATCTATTTATCGGAAAACAATGTGTTTGTTTTTCTTATTTGTTGTTCTTTGCAACTTGTAAGGGCCTTCCTAATTATGTTTTTTTAACTCATAGTTTGTAAGGCCTTGTGATCTTGCTTTCCCCTCTTGCATTAAGCGAATCAACGCCACTTTGAATATGTTACAATTTTCTTGTATTACAAGAATCCTTCCTTTTTCCGGAAGATGTTGAGATTTTTCTCTCCTTGTGAGTTGATTCTTTCTTGACCAATCGACCACAATGGAAATTAGATTATGATCCAAGTTTAAGTCCCTGGTAGAATCATCAATCTCCACTTCTTTTATCCTGTTGTTTAAACTTTGCGAATAAAATGCATAATCAACAACACTTGCTCCATTGTAAGTTTTACATGTAAAATTTCTATGTTTATGTCATCTTTCTATACCATTGCAAATAATCAAATCAAACATGCTACAAAGAGTTAATAATTCTTCACCAAAATGATTAAATGTCCATGTTAATAATCATCTAAGTCTATGAATTTTCCAGCCCCCAATTTCATAATACTGTCTTCAACTTCTTGCACAATAAAAATCTTTGTTGTCATGTTGACCAAAGGGGGCCCTTCAACTTCTGGATCCTACTCAGAATTTTTTTTTACAAACTCAAACCACTGATTAGCTATGATATTGTTATCATCTGTATGTTTTCTCTTTGATTGGAGCTCCTTCGAAAATATTGTTGACTTATGTTTCCCTAAGTGTATAAGCTCTTCCCTCCGTATGGTCATAAACTCATCTTTTTTTTCTTTAATATCTCTCCTCTCTGCTTTACAATTCTTATCAAACCATCTATTTACCAAAAAATAATTTGTTTGCTTCTTCTTATTTTTTGTTCTTTTACAACTTGTAAGTGCCTTCTTAATTATGTTTGTTAACTCATAGCTTTTAAGGTCTTGTGATCGTGTTTCCCCTCTTGCATTAAGCGACTCAACGCCACTTTGAAAATATCATAATTTTCTTGTGTTACAAGAATCCTTCCTTTTTCCAGGAGATGTTGAGATTGTTCTTTCCTTGTGAGTTGATTCCTGCTCGACCAATCTACCACTAGGGAAATTAGATTATGATCCAACTTTAGTTCCTTGATAGAATTATCGATCTCCACTTTTTTTATCTTGTCGATTAAACTTTGTGACCAAATTACATAATTAACAACACTTGCCCCATTGTAAGTTTTACAAATAAAATTTCATATCTATGTCATTTTTCCATACTATTACAAATAATCAAATCAAACATGCCACAAAGAGTTAATAATTCTTCACCAAAATGATTAATTATTTCCTTGTGAAATGATTCTTGCTCGACCAATCTACCACTATGGAAATTATATTATGATTCGACTTTAGGTCCCTACAAGAATCATCAATCTTTACTTCTTTTATCATGTCAACAAATTGCATAATCAACAACACTTGCTCCGTTGTAAATTTTACCAGTAAAATTTCTAGTTTTATGCCATCTTTTCATACCATTGCAAATAATCAAATCAAACATGCCACAAAAAGTTAATAATTCTTCGCCAAAATGATTAATAATCATACTATTTAATTTTCGATAATATAGCTTCTATTTCATTTATTAAAAAAATAATTTATTAGGTATGTAATTATAAAACATAATCAACTTCTTTTATCCTGTTGTTTAAACTTTGCAAATAAAATGCATAATCAACAACACTTGCCCCATTGTAAGTTTTACATGTAAAATTTCTATGATTTATATCATCTTTCTATACCATTGCAAATAATCAAATCAAACATGCTACAAAGAGTTAATAATTCTTCACCAAAATGATTAATGTCCATGTTAATAATAATCTAAGTCTACGACTTTTCCAGCCCCCAATTTCATAATACCGTCTTCAACTTCTTGCACAATAAAAATCTTTGTTGTCATGTTGACCAAAGGGGGCCCTTCAACTTCTGGATCCTACTCATAAATTTTTTTTACAAACTCAAACCACTGATTAGCTATGATATTGTTATCATCTGTATGTTTTCTCTTTGATTGGAGCTCCTTTGAAAATATTGTTGACTTATGTTTCCCTAAGTGTATAAGCTCTTCCCTCCGTATGGTCATAAACTCATCTTTTTTTTCTTTAATATCTCTCCTTTCTACTTTACAATTCTCATCAAACCATCTATTTACCAAAAAATAATTTGTTTGCTTCTTCTTATTTTTTGTTCTTTTACAACTTGTAAGTGCCTTCTTAAGTATGTTTGTTAACTCATAGCTTTTAAGGCCTTGTGATCGTGTTTCCCCTCTTGCATTAAGCGACTCAACACCACTTTGAAAATATCACAATTTTCTTGTGTTACAAGAATCCTTCCTTTTTCCAGGAGATGTTGAGATTGTTCTTTCCTTGTGAGTTGATTCCTGCTCAACCAATCTACCACTAGGGAAATTAAATTATGATCCAACTTTAGTTCCTTGATAGAATTACCGATCTCCACTTTTTTTATCTTGTCGATTAAACTTTGCGACCAAATTACATAATCAACAACACTTGCCCCATTGTAAGTTTTACAAATAAAATTTCATATCTATGTCATTTTTCCATACCATTACAAATAATCAAATCAAACATGCCACAAAGAGTTAATAATTCTTCGCCAAAATGATTAATTATTTCCTTGTGAGATGATTCTTGCTCGACCAATCTACCACTATGGAAATTATATTACGATTCAACTTTAGGTCCCTACAAGAATCATCAATCTTTACTTCTTTTATCATGTCAATTAAACTTTGTGAACAAATTGCAAAATCAACAACACTTGCCCCGTTGTAAATTTTACCAGTAAAATTTCTAGTTTTATGCCATCTTTTCATACCATTGCAAATAATCAAATCAAACATGCCACAAAAAGTTATTAATTCTTCACCAAAATGATTAATAATCATACTATTTAATTTTCGATAATATAGCTTCTATTTCATTTATTAAAAAATAATTTATTAGGTAGGTAATTATTAAAACAATATATTTTTAAGTTTTAGAATATTTTCTACAGAAAGTTAAATTTTGTTTATAAACCTATTTGAAAAGAATACACTTCATTTCATCAATGGTGGAGGGGGAATTGTGAAATTTCAAAAACATATACGACAAGAATCTTTTTGTTATTTTAGATGTTAAGTATTTATTAATTGTTAAATTGTTATTTGTCTAGATTAGGTGTTACTAGTGTATATTTTGGATTATCATGGGATCTCCTCTCTTCCTCTTTCTCATTTTATTTTTGTTTTTAAGTCTTGTTAAGTTTTTGTAAAATTGATTTGGGTTATTTTTAGTATAGAGAGCATGTAGATGGGAAAAACATTGAAAACAATTCTAATAAGAAGGATGTATCCAACAAAGGACAACCACCTCCCTTTCCAAGATTCTAACCTTTTGCTCAAAGGATTTCAATAAATTATTCCATAAAGAAGCATGACCAGCTCTAGTGAAGAGAGGAATGCCAAGATACTTGTGAGGAAGGATGCCCAAATTAAATCCGAGTATCCTTTTAAATCCGTTGAATGAGCCTTCTTGGAGTGTTAAAAAATAAAATAATCGATTTAGGCTTATTGATGACCTACCCAACAACAATTGCATAAGTGTCCAAGATAATTCTAAACTCTTTAGCTTCCTGAGTACTTGCAACATCAAACAAAAAGTATCATTAGTAAATTGTTGATGAGAAATAGGATATGTGTCATCCACAACACAAAGGCCTTAAATTCAGCTTTCCTAAATAACAAACACAATGGCACGTCCCAAAGATTCTGCCACTAGTATGAAGAGGAAAGAGGAAAGGGATTTTCCTTTTCTAATTCCTTGATTGATTTCAAAGAACCTCTCAGCAGAGCCATTAACCAAAATTGAATAACATGGAATAGAAATATAACTAAATATCCACTTGTAGAAAGAAGATGAGAATCTGAATTTAAATAAAGAATTCATTAAAAACCTCCAATTAACTATGTCATAAGATTTACTTATATCCGGCTTCAAAATCATACCAAGAACTTTATTACTAGATAAAGAATGCATCAATTCATGAGTAAAATTCACCCCTTCTGAGATTGACCTCCCAAGTACAAATGTGGATGCCCCCAGGAGCCACTATGGGACTAGTATAAGGTACTATGTCAAACATTTGTGATGCATGTATCGATCTGTATGAATGTTGCATCAACAACTAGAAGGCAAGTGAACACACATTTTTATATGGAAAGATAATGACATACAAGATATATGTCTAGCATGTGTAATAAAGTGTACATGTAAGCATGAGTAAGCAAGAGTAAATGAGACCAAGATATGCAATATGTTATACATGAGATTGAATGGAATGCAGTATGAGTGTGATAGGATCCACGTGCCCCCCTATTGGATGTGTATGTATGAAGTGAGGTTCATTTATGCATGCCCCCTCAGCAGTCAAGAATGAACCGTATAACAAGAGTGCATCATCGGGAAATGGTTTGAATGTGTGCGCTAGAAAGATGTGATCGTCAAAGCGTGAGACATTGGGAGTGCACGAGGGATTGAGTGAGCATGGTGAGGTCCATTTTATATGTATACCCTCGGCAGTCGAGTATGAACCACGGAACTAGAGTGCTTCATAGGGTAGTGGGTGCAACGCATAAAATTACATGTGAGAAAAATGTATCATGAATGTGTAGAGTGAATAATGTGCAGAGTTTGTGGTAGAAGCCGCGAGAGAAAGATGTCAAGCATACACGAAGCATGAAGTGTGTAATGTGTAGTGTGTGAGGTCCATGTATGTAGTATGCCCTCAATAGTCAAGTGTGAATAAAAACACTAGTGTGTCCATCGGGTAATGACGATACCAATGAATCAAGATGTGTATGATGTGTGTGGAAGACTAGATGTGATATGTGTAGTGCGTAAGATGAATGATAGTGCCAGGAGGGGGGAGTAAGTACAATTCCCCCAAGTGTATGATAATGAATATGTTATCCGATGACAATGAAAGATAAAGGTCCCCCACTCGATGCTTGCGAAGATGAAGGTGTGTAACCATGTTCTAAGATCGATGGTGTATGAGATAGATGTTGCATAGGAAAATGAAGCCTATGTGCATGGAACTGATGAGGATAATGTAGAGGCGATGGACACCTATGTGAAGTTGAGCATAGAAGTGATGGACATCTATATGAGGTAGAATGCAGAGGTGATGGACACCTATGTGAAGCAGAACGTGAAGGTGATGGACACCTATGTGAAGTAGAACGCGGAGGTGATGGAAACCTTTGTGAAGCAAAATGAGTCGTGATGTATACCGATGTGCAATAGTTTTCCGAATGGTGGACCTAGACTGATGTGATGTAATGTCAGACTAATGAGACTGTGTAGGCCGTGTGCGAATAGGTGAGATAGGAACCAGAAGAATTTGTGTATTGGCTTACAAGCATGGAAGAATATTTTGAGTTTAAGGAGATAGCCGACCCACATCATATCAAAGTGGTGCAAACCAAGTTGAAGGAGCATGCAGTGTTGTTGTGGAAGGATGTGTAAAATGAGTGACAGAGGCGAGGTAAGGACAAGATAGTGGTGATAGGATCACTTGGTGGAAAAAATTAGGAGTAAGTTCAAGTGTCCTTTGACTACCAAATATGTAAGCTAAAGAAGTTGAAAAACTTAAAGCAAAAGGATATGTCCATCAAAATACTACACATTAGAGTTTCATTTGATCATGATATGTTCTAGACATGGGGAAGTAGACCAAGATAAGGCTGCATTAATATATCAATGGCTTGAGGCTTAGTATTCAAGAAGAACTAGCTTATTGCGCATCCAGAAAATAGAGGAAGCTTATCAACTAGCCTTGAAGGTGGAAGAAAAGTTAGCATGCAGGAGTCAGAGCGTAACTAGAAGAGGAATCCACAATGTACATGGTAAGAGAAGGAAACAACTAAACATGTACTCAAGGTAGGACATGAGATGAGGGAGTGTTATAATATTTGAGAGGTCATGGAAGACTTGGTTGAGGAAGGGGAAGAGGTTTATTTGGAGTGTATTTCAAGTGTGGAGCTTTTGGACATTGTGCGTTCGAGTGTCCAAATGTGCAAAATGAAGTTAAGAGTAGGCACACTAAAATAGGTGTGTATGCGGCACATGGTGATTCATAATCAGTAAGATCCGTAGAACGTTTAGAGGGACCAGAGAGTGGAGAATCCCTCATTATAAGAAAGGTATTACTTAAGACAACACAAAGAGAAGACGAGCCTACATAAAGAAAGAACTTGTTTAGAATCATCTGTAAGTCAGGAGGAAAATGATGTAAGGTGGTTGTTGACAACGGAAGCACGAAAAATTTGGTTTCTTATGAAATGGTGGAGAAGTTGAGAATGAATAAAATTACACATCCTAACCCTTATAAGGTGTTATGGTTACATAAAGGACACCAAGTCCTAGTAAATGAGAAAATCCTTGTGAAATTCTAAATAGGTAATTACTGTGATGAAGTATTGTCTAAGGTAATGCCAATGGATGTTTGTCATTTACTGCTAGGAAGACCTTGGTAGTATGATAGGAAGGTTTTCCATGACGAGCGCTCGAATTTAATTCACATTGAAAAGGATGGGTGCAAGTTCAACCTATCACCATTAACGGACGAGGAAGGAGAAGTGTGTAATGGAGTTTGTGCAAGGGTTCTACTTGTTTCAAGAAAGGAGTTCTTACAAGAAGTTGAGGATGAAAAGGGATGTTATGTGATATTTCCAAGGGAAGTGCACAAATATTGCACTGACGAAGGAGAGATTCCTATAGAAGTGCACGAAATATTGGAAGAATTCACAGACATCATGATGGAGGAATTTCTACTAGGATTACCATCAGTGTGCAGTATCAGTCATCAGATTGAATTTATACCCAGATCCAATCTTCCAAACAAGGCCCCATATATAATAACACCAAAATAAAATGTGGAAATATGTATATGGGTGTAGGAGTTGTTGGGCATATGACTAGTGTGTGAAATTTTGAGCCCATATGTATTACCTACAGTAATAACACCAAATAAAAGAAGAGAATAATGCATGTGTATTGATTCTAGAGCTATCAACAAGATAAAAATCAAGTATATGTTTCCATTACCTAGGATGAATGACTTAATAGATTTCCTTAGTGGTGCATGGTAATTTTCGAAGAGAGACTAGAAGATTAGTTATTATCAAATCCACATCTAAGAAAGAGACATGTAGAAAACCACATTCAAGAAAAAATAATGTTTGTATGAGTGGTTGGTTATATCATTCAGGTTAACCAAAGCCCTAAGTATATTCATGAAGTTGATGAACAAAGTACTAAATTCATTCCTTGGAAATTTTGAAATTGTGCATTTGGATGTTATATTGGTGTTTAGTAGAAAAAAGGAGGGGCATCTCAATCATATGTACAAGGTAACGAATCACTTACAAGAGGAGAAGTTACTTGTAAACATAAAGAAGTGTAGTTTTACGTGCAAAGAGTTGGTTTATTTGGGTTTTGTAATATTCCAAGAAGGATTACAAACAGAGATTTAAAAGGTGCGTGCAATATTAGAGTGACTATCACCAATAAATGTGACTGAGGCACGAAGCTTTCATGGTTTAGAAAATTTCTATATGAAGGTCATAAGAAACTTCAGTGGCGTATGCACAGCAATCACAGAGACAATAAAGGGAGATCGCAAGGAGTTCACATGGAAGAAAGAGGTAGAACACAAGTTCTAGGAATTAAATATGAGGATTACAATGCAACCATTGTTATCATTTCCAAGTTTTGAGAAGGTATTTTAGGTGGATTGTGATGCAATTACAATAACAATTGGTGTGGTACTGAACCAGGAAGGGAGACCGATTGCCTATTTCAGAAAAAAAAAAAAATGAATGATGCAAGGAGAAGATATTCAATCTATGACCAAGAGTTTTATGTCATTGTACAAGCATTGAAGAAATAGAGGCATTACTTTTATCTAATGAGTTCGCTTTCTAAATTGCTCATCAGGTGTTGTGAATTATCAACAAACAAGCGAAACTAAACCAAAGGCACATGAAGTGGGTAGAGTTCCTGCAAAGTTACTCATTTATGTTGAAGCATAGAAGCGGGAAGTCAAATAAGGTTACATATGCATTAATTAGGAGAGCACTTGTGTTAAAAGAAATGCACGATAAATTTGTGGGTTTAAAAAACATGAACAAATTATATGTGCAAGATGATGATTTTAATGATGCACAGGAGGCATGCATGGAACCAATGAGTGTGAATAAGACACCATGCCTATATTACTTTATCCAAAAAGGAATGTTGTTTAAGAGAGCATATTTTTTTTAACAAGGGGTTCAATGTGCGAAAATTTAATTTGGTAAAAAACACAATGGGGGTTTGGGAGGCCACTTTGGAGATGAAAAGATCTTAATACAATTGGAAGAAAGATATTATTGGCCAAATATGAGCATAAGTGTGCACAAGTATGTGCAAAGAAGCAGAGTTTGCCAACTAGCTAAAGGGCATAGAAAAAAAACATGTTTGTATCAACATTTATATGTACCAAAGAGATCACGGGAAGATAGTACCATGGGTTTCATGTTATGGTTGCCTAGAAATCAAAGAGGAAATGAATCCATCATGGTATTCCAAAAATGTTCAAAATGGAACATTTTATTGCATGTAAAAAGACTAGTGATGCTTCAAGCATTTCACATATGTTTTTTAAGGAGGTTGTGTGACTGCATGGATTACCAATAAACATAGTGTCAAACTGGGATACCAAGTTCCTAGGACATTTTTAGAGGACCTTATGGAATAAATTAGGAACTGTGATAACATATAGTTCAACATACCATCTACAAACTGATGAATAAATAGAAGCAATGGACATGAGCTTAGGAAATATATTATACATATTAGTGGTTGATAAACCAAAATAGTGGGATTTGTCATTGGCACAAGTAGAATTTACCTATAATGTATCTACCGATAGAAGCACAAGGACTCCATTTCAGATTGTTTCTGGAACAAGTCCCAAAAGAGTCACAAAGTTACGTGAAGTAGTGAATAATTGAAGTGCAAAATTCAAGGAATATACAAAATGTACGTGCAAATTACATAAACATGTGCATGAGAAATCAGAATAAACTAGTCAGAGTTACAAAGAGCACGTCGATGAAAGGCAAAGAGTTAAGGAATTTAAGGAAGGATATTAGTTGTTGATGCAGTCGTGTGAAGATATATTTCTAAAGGGAACACATAATAAGTTTAAACTAAAGAAATTCGGGCCATGTTAAATATTGCAGAAGATAAGCCCAAATGCATACAAGGTAGAGCTACCCGAAGGATGGGATATTTCACCAATATTCAATGTTTCATACTTGTACAATTTTTTTTGATGGAGAAAGTAGTACCCTAGATGTGAGGAACAAAGGTGCAGCAAAATCAAAAGAGAATGAACGAGAGAAGGAAGAAGCCTTACATTGGAGAAGGAAAATACCAGAAAATAAAGTAGAGGAGATTAAGGCCATCTTAAACTCAAGAGTGATCAAGAAGACATGTATAAGGGAATATACAAAGTACTTAGTAAAGTGGAAGGATCACACAAAGGAAGATGTGACTTGGGTAAGTGCAATTTAGCTTGGTCATACTCTGAAACCTAACTCATGAGAAAAAACTCACTTTTGTCTTACCTAAGGTGTTTGATGCAATAACATCGTGAGAGCTAGAAGATCTATATATATATTGGAATTTTTGTTCTATATTGGAGTGTGTGTAAGAATCATAGGGGTCATGACACAAACAAGGGTGAAATAGGGTATAACACAATGATGCGTGAAGGTTTTAAACAACGATAAGAGTAACAAGGAGAGCATCATAATGATGGTGTGTGCCTTTCTATTGTCTAGTGCATGAAGATGGACTATTTAAAGAAAAGGAGGCACGTGCAGGATATGACAAGGTGATTGGTAAGGATATAGACCACCAACTCAACAAAGGAAGTGGAACCTTCTAGATGGAATTACTCTTAACAACTAGATAAAGTTGTTAGACACCATTAATGCACAAAAATTCAAATTCCAGATTGAGCAGGAAGGAGAAGGTTCTAGAATATTTTTCATTCTCAAGTGGGTAGGAAGAAAAATATATAAAATCCTACCTAACCTTTCATTAAGGAGCTTCTGGTGAACAAGGAGAAGGATCAAGCCACTGAAGAGATATAAATGGAGTGACCCACTTACCATTACCCTTAAACCCTTAAACTAGCTGCTAGTTTATGTAACTGTCCTAATAGTGGGAACCATTTGTATATATCGTAAGGCCTTGAGTTTAATGAATTTGAATAATGTTAGGGTCGATTTCGTTGTGTTTTCACTTTGTAAATAGCCCAAAGTTGTCCCAATCCTATTGATTTACCATCAAATGGCCTTTTAAGTGATGCACTATAACTTTTTTATCATATGCAATCGGGAGATAAGAAGCCAAACCTGATTACATGGATTACTTTGATTGTAGGGTGCGCCCAAAATGCTAAATGTGATAAGCCCTTGAAGTTGTTCTCTGAAATGTAATTAAAAAATGTGATTTCATGGTTTAGAATTATTACTAGTTATATGTAGAATGGGTAGTGAAAGAATACCTAGAAAATTTGTCATGGAATGCTACAAGTAGGTGTTAAACCCAAATCAAGTCCAATAGTTGGGGTATTACAAGTATGCACTGATATAGAAACTTTACATTAGGGCAAAGGTATTCATAGTTACATAATGACGTGAGAATTTGAACTAAATGTCTTTGTGGGGAATGCCCTTGTACACATGTATGCCAAATGTGGGAGTATAAGTAAACCCTTATTATATTTAATAAATTTTCTGTAAAAAATGTGGTGATATGAAATTCAATTATTGCAAAATATACTTTAAGGGGCATATTAGTGATGCTTTGAAAATATTTGTTCAAATGCATTTAGAAGGGATGAAGACAAATACAATCGCATCAAGTATTATTATTTTAGGGTGTGCATTGAATAGAGAGGTCAAGAAACCCTCAAAATTATTTTTTGGAATGCAATTGAATGGTATGAGACCAAGCTTGAACTCATGGACTATAGTTATTACAAGTTATGTTCAAAATGGTCAAGGTGATAAAGCCTTGAATTTTTTTAATAAAACACAAGTGATAAGACAGTAACTAGCCTATGCAAGGTGATTACTCTCTCAGCATGTGTCAACATAGCATCTTTAAAACACAGCAACAATATTCATGGTTTTTCAATTAGGAGTGAATTTTGAGTCATATGTCATCATTGGGACATCTTCTATGGACATGTATGAAAAAAGTGGAAACATAAAGGATGTATACCTGGTTTTTAATATGTTGTATGAAATAAATCTGATATCTTGGAATTCAATTATTACATGGTATTCTTACTATAGGAATGATAATGATGCTCTCTCACTATTTGACTAAATGACTGAAAAAGGAATAAAACTAAACACCATTAATTTTACAGGTGGACTATCACCACTCAAATCTTTTGGATGAGTGTCATCAATATTTTGACAACATGAGTCGATATTCTTACATCACGTCAAAGTTGAAACATTGTGCTCACATGGTTGATCTTCTTGGCCATGTTGGCCACCTAGAATATGTAGGTGTATACACAAAATCACACACTTACTACTATTTACTATACCGCCAAGTATGTTGTTTTATATAAGGATCTTGCGTAAGAAAAGTATTCACTGATGACCAATTCTATAGTCCATCCGCTTGTCTTGTTGTTCTTTATTGGATTTTATCTTTCACACTCGTCATTCATATACACATAGTCCTATGGTCTGGTCATAGGGATCCCTTTCTATCAGTTCTTCAGCTCATTTTTTATCACTTTTATTTGGGCACTAGCGCCCATGAATAGAACACTAGTGCCAGGCGCTTTTATCCATCCTTGGGCGCCCATGTCCTCTTTGTGTTTGATCTTATTTTTGACATTTGAGGTCGATATTTTCAATTTTCCCTCTCATCTCCCAAGATACTAGTTGGGAATGTTGGGTCATTAGTGTTGAAATTTGAACAAGATATCCCTATACAAACACAACATGCATACCATTATAAGGGTGGACAATTCTTATCAAGGGCTAGCTATCTACATAGAGAAAGGGATTGCATTTGGGAACATTATTCTGCATGCACATTACATAGGAATGGGATTTCATTCTATTCCATCCACACATTTGCATTTTTATCTAGTTATTTCCACCTGCTATCTTGGTGTCATTGGTGCGAGGGAAACCTAGGAGTACTATTACACACACAAGAACACAAAAGTGCATTGGGTTTAAGACTGTAGTGTAACAGCTCAGTTTTAATTCCATCATTGTGGCAATTGAGGATATGTCTGAACCCTAATTTTTCATCTTTCTTTTGTAGGATTTTATGCCTATAATGTAGGTTACATCATGCATACACAATCATGCCTTCAATGTTACAAGTTCAACAAAAATCTCATAATCCGGTGATTCTAAACATGCGAATTTTAGTTTACTTTCTCAAGTCGATAGAAACCGCCGCTTCAAGAGAAAATTTTTGGATTAAAGGCTCAACTTTGGATAATCGGAAATCAGGTTCTGACATATTTACTTAGACAAAACCCAGGCAATTTCAACTAGTACACTTGATCAAATCAAGCAAAATCTAGGTGCCCATGGGTTCCCCTTTTCCTCTCACAAGAATTGTCATCTTTGGCTTCTCTAGGGCATGTACTCTAGATCCAACTAAATTCATTCGCACTTATATCACTACCAAAAAATTCCTATCACATTTTATAGTTGTCTCTCAACTCCTCTAACATGCTTGCAAAAACTCAAGGCTTAACTCTTTGTGTAACTCTTTATATGCCACCTTCTGTATTTTTGCTCTCAAGCCTTCCACATAAGTCTGGGACAATAATATGATGTAAATATCTCTTCACTGCCTCATGAATAAGCCTAAAAATTTATGATTTTGGTCACCCATTATTCCAAACTCAGATTTCTAATAATTTTCATAGGATTAACTCTTCCTTAAGAGGGTACTTGCTTTGTAAAGCCCTTCTCAAAACTAGAATCTTCTAAGTATAGTCCATCTGGGCATATAATGGTTATAGGTAGATCTTTCCCATGCCACCAGGCCCTTAAAATTATTGGAATAAATAATTTTTCATGTTCTCTCCATGGTGTGAATCAAATTTTAAGCCCTGGAATGGTTTGAATCTGTCAAAAACACAATTTTAGAACTTTGGCAAAACCCTCCTACAGGCCTAACTACGAGATCCAGAAACATCTATAAATTTTTGACGTCTATGTTTTATTGCTAAAAATGTATACTCAAGGTTTTTATATCTTGGTTAGTTAATCCATGCACAAAATTCATGTGATAATCATTCTTCTAACTCCTGAAAATAAACTTTTACTAGTTTGATTTCTGGAAATCTCTGTAATTTTAGTAGCTTAACATGTTTGCTCTATACACGTAGAAGCATAGTGTCAAACAAATTTCAGATGACCTTCTAAAATTAACAACTCACTTAAGTACACTAGATGAATATCAATTTACAACTACTAGCTCTTGATCATTCTATCATTAGCATCATTTTTCTCATCGAGAATAACATCAATGTACATCAGTTGTACCCCTTTCTATACAATTAGCTTGTTTTCTTGTCATTTCATTCTATAATGAGACACTTTCTAGATGATGTCTATTAAGACTTAGTTTCATTCTTCCATATCTGATGATAATACATTCACAGCTAATATTCATACATGAAAGATAATTCATAACATTTTATCAATCAATACACAATATTCACATACTTGCTCATTCACTAGTTTAAATACAAGAAGCTTATTAAAATGAGTTGCACCTCATACTCAAAATACAAGGCTTAAAAATTCTTAAGGCTCATGGTACATACTTTTCACCCTACTCGCTCTAAATCTCCCTCCTTCTTCTTCTTTTTCCCTGTTTTTGAATGCTCTTGAATTAGGGTCAAAGCACAATGAAATGTGTCAACAAGGTAGTTAGGGTGTCTCTTCACTAACCCTGAGTAAGAGCTTAAGATAAGTCATGATGAGTTAAAGGTCAGGTATGTGATTCATGATAAAGGTTGAGTGGATGATTCTATCCCTTCTTTTAACATTCTTGAACCTCCCCTATGCCTAAAGATGCTGACACTACATCAGGCCTAATGCTAAATTCAAATATTTCGTGTGACAAAATGGGGGGAAAATTCCCTTGTTCAAACTCAAGGAGTCCAAAAGAGTATAGAACCAACTATGATAACCCTATTTGGGTTCAAATAATTTAAAACATCTACAAAAGACAGTTATATATAGATATTTACATGATGCTCCTGCATCATGTATATTTGAGGGTTTTGCAGGTTATACTTCATTGCAGTGTTTACAAGTACCTCAGTGATTTAAGTGCGACATACATGTGACAAAAGGCGAGCACGTGCGAAGCCCTATGGACCATATCGGTACTAGGTTTTAAGATTTTCTGCAGACCCAGATGCCCATAAACAAGCCTAGTGGAACCTACAGGAACCCTTGTCCCTCTCCACGCGAACCGCCCAGTTCAACCATGTGGCACCTATATTGGCACATTTTTCTATGGTTCATTGCAACAATATGTATTTCTATTTCATCAATTTTTCCAGTCCAAACTCACTGTGAGGTAAGAAAAATTAAGATAAGTACCTTGGCCCTCTTATTTCCTTTCATAGTTACATTTAAATAAATTGCTTTAGCATTAAAATTTTCATTGTATACCATTTGTAACATATCTTATGCATTTAGATTTTAATAAAATAACCTTATTTTATTGAATCATTTTGGTGAACCCGTAGCATAGAAATTCTTTCCCTATGATCCACTAAAACCCTAATGGCTAAGGATAGTTCTTCTTCTCGGCTTAGTCATGCCTCCTGTGAGTGTCAATCCTATTTATGATGAAACAACCATTGCTGAGCTTGTTGCTCTATACCATAATGTAGTTCTTCTAAATGATACTCAAAGACAACTCTTAGCTCATGAATGCAATGTGCCTACTAGCTTTGATAATTCTACCATTGGCATTGTCTATGATCTGATGCGCTTTACTCATTGTACACCTTGTTATACAGTTAGCCACACTCATCCTTCTATTGTTTCTAATGAAAACTTAGTTGATGTTATTCTTAGTTTCATGTTTAATATTGATGATAATTATCTATCTAATAAACAAGAAGATAATAAACATGTGCATGATTTTGCTTCTCATACTAATTCAAATAATTCTATAGTTGCATCTCGTACTCCTAATTCGGAATTTTTTTCTCATGATGTATTGTATACTATTTCTCATCCTCCTTCATTATATGTTGATGGCACACTTAATGACATCCTTGTATCTGAATCTTTGTTCAATTTTGATGAGACACCTAATAGTCATGATTTTACTTCTTTGCATACTTTTGAGTCTGAATCCCCTGCTCCACTTTCATCTTCTTCTAAGATTGTCTCTAATAGCATGCATGATTCATCTCCTTCTATTAGATCATCTCCTAATGATGTTTTTGATGCTAGTCCTACCGCTTCTATTGAGTTTCCATGTTCTTCCTCACCTATTACTTCTTCGAAACCCATATCTAGTGTGCCCTTCACATCGACATCTTCTATTTCTCCTCTTGACATTCCTATGATCACCCATAGTGGAAAATTGCAACCACTCAATATACTTTTTCCATCTCCTACTATTCCTCTGCAGACATCTTATCACTCATAAATGTTGTTGGCCACTTACAATCACAAGTCCATTCTCTCACACTCGAAAGAAAGGCCTATTATGCTTCTATTGATAAATTCTTTTCATGGTATTCCTTTTTCAAAAAAGAATCACAAATTGACATTCCCTAAGGATTTAATTATGCCTAAATTTACATGTTTTCATGGTAGTGATGATCCCCATCTGCATCTTCATTGTCATCTAGCTATGGTTTCATCCTCTAATAATCGATTATTACTTAAAGCCTTTCACCATAGTTTTACAGATGATGTTCTTCAATGGTACACACATCTACCCTTCAGATCTATTAGTACTTATTATAAGATGGAATAAGTTTTTCTTCATCACTTCATACTCAACAATGGCCCTAGAGTTACATATGATCACCTACTTGGCTTACATCAAGGAAAAATAGAACCTATTAGTGATTAGATTTTACGATTCAATGTTTGCATGTATCAATTAGTCTTTCAAACTATTGACTTAGAAAAGCAGTTCATCTTCTGTCGTAGTTTAATTCCCACTTTAAAGCAACAATTGCAATATGACACATGTGAATAATTCATACTGTTGTGATATAAGGTCATTGATTTAGAACATGATCTCATTGCTACACATGTCATAGATCCTTCTCATATTATTACTACCACTACTTCATCTAGTTCTTCTCGACTAACATCTGTTGAGTGGACTCCACAATCTCCACCTCCTCCACCTCACAAGCAAGTACAATCTTCTCCATTGCCTCAACATCCTTCATCTCCTCCTCCACATAAGGCTACACCTCAAAATCCTACTCAAGCTTCATGAGAACCATTACATTTTTACCATCACGGTAGACCTCATGATGTGTTGTGTACATTTTTTGACAGTCATTTGATTCACTTACCTTCTAATCAACATCATCCACCTCATCTCCTACAACACCAGTGTGATAGATCTTACTGTAATTATCATCATATCAATGGCCATTGTGACAATGACTATTGTACCCTTTATGATTGCTTGCAACAATTAAAAGATAAGGGTATCATTTCCTTTGGCCCTCACTCTTGTGAGCAGTCTATATATCCACTCCCACGTAGGTGTGATGTTAATCCAATTGATTTATCTCCTTCATCTAGTGTTAAGCTAGTATTCGTCCACCACTGTAAATTGTTTCTCATGCGCATCCTCCATCTCATCCATCTAATGCTATACTATCCCATCTGTCACGTAATGCTACCACAACACATTGGATTCCACAGCCCTTGATATCTCCACTTCCCACCACTGCTCCACTCGACATTCAGTTTAGTTCATACACTCATGCTACTTTCATTCCACATGATTCCACCGCTCCATGTCAACTTGGTCTTTGGTAGGTGATTTTTATCACCTCACCCCCCGATGACACACTTGTGTTCTTACAATTCTTACATGACTATTGAGGGATCTATTACAATAAGAACCTAACTTCACTCATGTGCTACATGTATCATCAATCAATCTATTTTGCGCACACATTCATATCATTTCCCGATGACACACTCTTTCTTTGCAGTTCATTCTTGACTGATGAGGGATCTTCTATAAATGAACTTTATCATCTATACACTGGGGGTATCACTATTCTCCTACCTCACCCTCTTCATCATACTAACATGTGTTTCATTACACTATTACGATAATCTCATACTCTTACACATTATTCATTTTTACTTTATCATTCATCGCAACTTTATCCATACATACAATACACTTTTTCGCAATCACATTATATGCATAATCTATCATCATATACATTATATCATTGTTTATCTATATATAATCAACTTACTCAATCTCAACAACTACTCATTGCAAATCAACTCAACAACTACAAACAATATGAAACACATCACATATAACAACAATAATTAATGAATCATACATCATCATCACAAAAACACATCAATAAAACATCAAATATAATGATCATACGCCAATAAATCTATCCATATATACATCATTCACAATCATAAGTACAAAACATCTCATCATTGGGGGGAAACTCCCCTACATCAATACATCAATACATATCATAGCTTGTCATTACTATCAATATTTGGTACTACGAGAGATCTAGAACTAGAAACTTCTTAGCTCAGTCTATGCCTCTGGTCATGGCCCCTATATCTCTCTACTTGCTTATACAATAGAGTAAGATCGATCGACTAATCTACTAAATGGCCCTGTAACTTGACAACAGGGTTCATTTTAAGAGACCTCTTGGAAATCAAAGGTGGAAAATACTTGGCGAATATCCTCAGAACCGGTTTCACGGGAAGGAAATTTTTTTGGGTGTCCGACAACAAAATTTTCACCTAATTTTTAAATGGTATGATAAAAGGCTACAGACACACGATAGGATATTTTTTGTCATGCGTCAACAAGGTTATTATCGCGTGTCAATGAACTTGTTGACATGTGTCAACAAACCTCACTGGCGCACGTCAATAAGGTTGTTGATGTGCGTTAGCGAGGTTTGTTGATGCGTGACAACAACCTTATTGCCGTGCGATAGAAAATCTTGTATCGTGCATCTACAGCCTCCTCCATCTGGTCACGTGTCAACAAAATCTCTCTTGTTGCATTTACTTCCTCCACACTCCTGTCGCACCTCAAAAAACTCTCCCTATCATGTGTCAACAAACTCTCCCTATTACGCGTCAACAAACTCTTTGTCGCGTGTTTGTAGCCTCCGCCCTCCTATCGTGCGTTTACTATACTTGATAATACATATGCCCCCAGGTGGTATGAGTGAGCTAGTAGTATTCTACCTGGAAAATAATCTAGGATTATATAGGGGATAGTTTCAAAGGGTAGGCGAAGCCGACCCCTAAACAAAATTAAACTATAATTTTTAGGCGAACAAGTCACTAACCCACACCAGAAAATTTGCCTTTTCAAATTTTTCAAAAATGAAATATTAGCCATATTACGAATATTCACCACTAAAATTATCCCTACTCGAAAAATTGCGTAAATACATCATGTGTTAAGGGACCACCACCCACTGCCTCTCTAGCTCATCACATCTCATCGCATGCCTCATCCCTCTCGTCCAGTAGCACGGTATGTTGTTGTTGTTGTCACCACTAGCTCAAACAAATGGGCATGCTCACCCACAATAACACCCACACACTCTAGTATACCTCCACCCACAAGTACATTAGTGGGAACATTTTATGTCAGTGTGTGGATGGATGTGTCCACAATCAATAACCAATATGTGCCACTTGCACCCATAAATCAACACATTAGACAATGACAACAATTACACAACCAAAACAAATCATCATACATTACTATACAAATACTCACACCTTGTTATCGCTGTCACTACACTATCGAGGTAGTGCTTGCCCCTCTACTCCTCCACCTAGAATTGCTCCTACCGCATCTATAAATACTAAAAATAGAAACACCCACCAATGTGATGCTCACCATGCATAGTAGGCCTCTGTACACTCCACATCATCAACATCTATCGAAAAACCTCACCACATCAACCTCGCCTGGCCCTGGAGGTACTAGTTGCTCTCTTATGGGCCCTGATCTAGCTACCGTCCTCCTTGGTGCCCTACTGGCTCTCAACCATAGATATGGATCTAGGGGCACATCTTGGGCCATACCAAACTGTCATGATATGTGCTCCACCTAAAATAACTTCACCACCCCTGGAAACCGATCCTTGAACAACATAGTATGTTGAATGCATCATAGCTCCACTGCATCCTCTGTCCATCCCCCGTAGTCTCAGTATGGCCTCTGTATCATAGCCTCTGGGCCCATCTGATATAACATGGCTATATAAGTTTCAATAACCATCTTCCTATCACGTACACCTACCCATCTTCCTGTGAATATATCCATCCTAGCCCACTCTCCTCGTGGTCCACCAATTGGCCTCAATACTACATTATGCTCATAGGCCCATACATGTAAGAATGCGGTAGCTCCAATACCACCCCGTGATCCTCATGTGTAAATATGTATAGATCCCTATACAGGTGGGCTAATACACATCGTGCCCAAGCATACCTCGTACTCTCCTCCTTTATCTGACGACATATGTCATGCATCTTATGCAAGATGCCAACACCACCACCCTCCACTACAATCGATGATGCAATCACAACAACAATAACTTCCACAATCGTGGAGCCCCTAATCTCAAAATAGCATCCAAAATAATATGGACCTATGTATGAACTCAGGTCCCCGTAAAATTCCACCTCGCAACCATCATATGCCTTTATGCATCATCCACTGCCATAACTTGTACCCTCTCACCAATGATAATCAATCGCAGTATACAATACACATCCTTTAATGTAACTGTCATCTCCCCTGTAGACAACCAAAACGTGCACTATTTGTACACCATCACTCACATAAATTTTTAAGCATAGGAATATTATGGGGCACATCCCCTATGTTTGTTATATGCCTCAGGCCGACACGGTCTAGAACATCCCACTCGTCATCCAACAACCCCAATCCTAGCAATGTACTCAAATGACAACCACCTCAAAACTCCCTCAATTGGATATCCCTCTACACACCACAAAATGACAAAAAACATAGCATTAAAACATCATACACATGCAAATTAAACCACTAAAACCATCAAAAAACATCTTGTTTCACATCTATAACACTCTAAGCTCAACCCATGCTTTTTGGGACACTAGCGCCCAAAAATAGGACTAGAGCACCCAGGAGTAGGTCCACTAGCACACATTCCTAGCCGCTAGTGTGTTGTGGGTCATTAACACCTTCATCGCTTTGGCCCGGGTCTAAAATGTCAAGAAATTCAAAAAAAAAAATTCCAAAAATTCATCAAAAATAGCTCATATCCACACATTTTTTGAAAAAAATAACACTTACTAGCTCTGTTATCATACGTTAGGCCACAACTACCACCGCCATCTCGAACTGACTCAATTGTGGTGCTCTCACTTGAGGAATCTTTGCACACCCATATCTCATAATCACACTAGCACAATAATCAAATGAATTGCCTATTCACTTTTTCACAATTACTATTTTATAACAACTCTTCATTCCTACTTTATTCTAGTCATTATTCACGATCATTCTCTCAATTAATATGCACTACATGATTTTGATCATATCTTGAGCATACTTACTCTAATTTTATATCTCATTCACGTCATTCTCTTCATAATTCCACCATCTACCATTTCATATAAATCTTACACACAATTTTTCTCCTTGACATAATTCCCATTTGATATACACATACTTTTGTGATATCTATCATACATTGTTAATTATATTACTATGCGCTTAGTTTTGGCTCTAACATTCGTTCTCATCGCCACTCCCTCTTTCGCCAAAATGGGGGGCATAAAATCGGGGTCATCTCATGATTCCCCTTACATCATTATGCGATCAATCTACATTTCTAACATGTTATCATCAAACATTTTCTCGTACACCATGCGACATTTCACATCACTTTCTATCGATTCCCCCTAATGACCTAACCTGGGGGGCAACAAACATAAACTATCTCCATGAGTAACCAATAAATCAATCACATAAATTCAACTATCGACAACAAAAATCACATCAATCAATCAACACGAACACAACATATTTATCCTCCCAAATGACCTAACTTGGGGGGTTATATCACCACTTTCCTAGATGACCTACCATGGGAAGTTAATCTACATTTTACGACCACTTCCAGATGACCTAACATGGAATCCAACACATACACATTTCAGTGACACCCATAGAGTGGGGGAAATGAGACGTCATTACCTTTCCTATAGTGCTCCCATATGGGTTATCACGTTTGATAAAAAAATTGGATCCAAAATCATCAAAATTTGATCTTTGTCCATCTCCAACAACTAGATCTTTTGAGTTTGTAGTTAAAGCTTGGAGAGTAAAAACTAAACCTCTCTCCCTACACTCTTCCTCTGCCAGAAGGATGCCCAAATCCTCCATTTTTTACACACACAAAATTAGGTTAGGGAACTGATCACTCCCTTCCCCATCACATCTCCATCTTTGTCAACAACAAATCAAAATCTCCAATTGCTCAACATCACAATCATCAATCTTGCTTAACACTCCTCATGACAGTCCCATGTCTCTCATTACATCGCATGGATCAACACACTGATCCATAGTTTTTCATGTTATATGTTCTCATTTGACACACACTTCTACTACACTCTTCGCGGTACTTCAGCAATATGGAATTCTTTGAACTTCTCAGGTATGCATCTCTATCTACTTTATGTTACTGAGATTTCACTCACCAACATAAAGTGAGGGAAAATGTAGACACAAAATCACGTACTTACTACTATTATTATACCACAAAGTATGTTATTTTATATATGGATCTTTACATCAGAAAATCCATCCGCTTGTCTTGTTGGTATTTATTGGTTTTTTATCTTTCACACTCGTCATTCATACACATATTTCTGGTCAGGTCACAGGGACCCCTGGTCTGTCAGTTCTCACCCATCTGTTGTCACTTGTCTCTAGAAATTAGTGTCCGGGACTAAACACTAGCGTCATGCGCTCCTGTCCATCCTGGGTTCATGTGTCCTCTTTTTGTTTTATTTTATTTTTGACATTTTGAGGTCGGTCTTTTTTGGTTTTCCCTCCCATCTCTCAAGGTACTAGTTGGCATGTCAGGTCATTGGTGTTGAAATTCAAACAAGATATCCCTATATAAACACAACATACATACCATTATAAGGGTGGAACAGTTCTTATCAAAGGCTAGCTTTCTACATAGAGTATTGTATTTGGGTTATTACTCTACATACACACTGTATAGAAAGGGGAGTTCATTTTATTCCATCCACACATTTGCATTTTTATCTAGTTATTGCCTGCTATCTTGGCATCATTGGCGCGAGGGTGACCTATGAGCACTATTGCACACACAAGCACACAGAACTACATTGGGTTTGAGATGTAGTGCATCGCTTAGTTGTAAGTCCATCATTGTGGCAATTAAGGATAGTTTGACCCCTCATTTTGCATCTTTATTTTTTAGGATTTGATGTCTATTTGAGGGTTTTACAGGTCTATACATGTAATGTCCCCAATGGACATTATTTTACCCCTAAACGGATTTTAGGCAATCCCAACTTTAAATATGCAAAATACAGACAAATTGTAGCCGAACAGAAAACTGATTTTTGCAGAAAATTAAATCTAGGGCAGCGAACAGAAAATAATGAATAACTCCAAAAATACTTGCTCAAATATCTTGAAATTTTAAATGGAGCTTGCTAATACAATAACTGATATTATAGAACTGTTTTTGGAATTTTTCGATTAACAGAATGCTGCCAGAAATTTACAGCGTGCCCTAAACAGCTGAAAACTTCTAAAATTAATATCTTCTGCTAGAGAAGTCCAAATGAGCTGAAACTTTGGATCTTGGGCCACAAAAATATGAAGAATAATATTCCAAAAATATTTTTTGTACAAAAAACAAGAAACCCTAATTTTTTTCCTAAAAAGTAGCTCGCCCAGCACATTTAGAGAATCAATTCAGCTCCAAAATTGACAAGCTAGGGTAGATCTCTCACTACCGAAGAATGCCCTACTAGCTAGGGATGGATCTCTCACTACCGAAGCTAGGGTTCCCATGGGATCTTACTCCACAAGATGGATATTAGCAAACAGTTGCACATGAAATAATATGCATAAGCTACAAGCTTAAAACACAAATTAGAAAATATCAAATGGTATGGAATATCTTTCCCTTCAAGTCAACTTCTCCTTATAAAGGAAGAAGAGACCCAAAACAACCTCTACAATATCCAATTAGTTCCCAAGGATTTTCCCTATGCAAGCATTTAATATTTTCCCATATTAAATGCTTTTCCCAACAACTTTTTCCCTCCTAATGCAAGTCACATTTTTCTAGGGGAAATACATAGTAAAATGGGCATTTATCCTTTCTATGTTCCCATTCCCCTTTTTAAGGCAAGTCGCCTTTTCACCTAGGATGGATAACAATTTATATTTGGGCATTTTCCATCCTTGATTTAATAATTATTAAGTCATATAAATTATTATAAGTGCTCTATATTTTTTTTTTCTTTTATTAATGGCACTTTATAATAATTAAATATAACTTAAGCCACCCTTATATTTTTCCTTTGGTCGTCGGGTTGACAAAATAGGCCAAAGGTCTTCGAATGGGAAGGGGATATTACAATCCTCCCTTCCCAAAATTGCTTTCCCTCAAGCAATTGCATCTTTGTTTTGTCCAAGAGCCATGCACAAGAGACAAAACATGTTGAAGTGTTCTACCATTCGAGCCCCTGTACCTATTAAGTGAGCTAAAACATGACACCACATATCATCCACAAGATGCTCATATACCCCTAGTTGGAGCAATGGTTCAACAACCTCCATAATGAAGACTTCATCATCTACCATATCATGAATCTCATGATGGAAATAAATTGGAATTGGCAGCAATAAATAAGACATGTCCACTTCATACCTTGGAGTATCCTCATCAAGCTTGGTCTCCAAAATGACTTGACTTTTTAGCCACAAATACTGAGTATTCTGGTCTACAATGGGCTGAAATTCTTCATAAATCAGCTTATCATGAGATGCTAGTTTGGGAATTGTAGCAACATGCAATTCTACACAAGTGTCCATGTGAAGTTCCTCTTCATGTGCCAGCTGCTCCGTAGAGTCTTCTTTCGTAGGTGAAGACTTCCTTACATCATTCGCCGACATCTTTTCCTTGAACTCTTGTAGGTGTTGTCTTGCTTAAACAGCTATCAATTTAGCAGCTCTAGCTCTGCTATTCCACTCCTCACACCTTTTTAGAGTTTCCATTACATCCTCCTTACTTGCATATACAAATTTCTTCTCTTGAGATGGAATAATTTCTCTAACAAGCAAAGTTTCATTAATGCAATTATTTTTCTCAATGGAAATCATACCTTTTTCTCTAGAAGCTTCTTCTTCTTCAAATGAGTTCTTTTATAATTCAGGTACCCGGCATATGATGACCTCGCTTGGGTTTGCTACCAATATTCATCATGCAATAATCTGGAAATGGCATATTATCTCTGAAACCCTTACTCAAAGATTGGTATTTCCTCCAACAAGAATCCTCATCAATCACCTCTATTGGATGCCCTTTATTATTGTTCTCGCATTTTTCCTTATTGTCCCAAGACCTACTTTGATTTAAATTCTGAGTGAGCTAGCTCAAATAAAGGTTAGTGGTTTCCTGTTGTTTCACCATGTTGGTGAACATTTCCTTCATAAAACCCATATTGAAATCTTTCCAATTTGTCATATTTAACCCACACAGGCTGGAGGAACAACAGCTCTGATACCATTTGTAATGTCCCCAATGGACATTATTTTACCCCTAAACGGATTTTAGACAATCCCAACTTTAAATATGCAAAATACAGACAAATTACAGTCGAACAAAAAACAGATTTTTGCAAAAAATTAAATCTAGGGCAGCGAACAGAAAATAATGAATAAATCCAAAAATACTTGCTCAAATATCTTGAAATTTTAAATGGAGCTTGCTAATACAATAACTGATATTATAGAACTGTTTTTGGAATTTTTCAAATAACAGAATGCTGCCATAAATTTACAGCGTGCCCTAAATAGCTAAAAACTTCTAAAATTAATATTTTTTGCTAAAGAAGTCCAAATGAGCTGAAACTTTGGATCTTGGGCCACAAAAATATGAAGAATAATATTCCAAAAATAGTTTTCATACAAAAAACATGAAACCCTAATTTTTCCCTAAAAAGTAGGTCACCCAGCACATTTAGAGCATTAATTCAGCTCCAAAATTGACAAGTTAGGGTAGATCTCTCACTACCGAAGAATGCCCTACTAGCTAGGGATGGATCTCTCACCACCGAAGCTAGGGTTCCCGTGGGATCTTACTCCACAAGATGGATATTTGCAAACAGTTGCACATGAAATAATATGCATAAGCTACAAGCTTAAAACACAAATTAGAAAATATCAAATGGTATGGAATATCTTTCCCTTCAAGTCGACTTCTCCTTATAAAGAAAGAAGAGACCCAAAACAACCTCTACAATATCCAATTAGTTCTCAAGGATTTTCCCTATGCAAGCATTTAATATTTTCCCATATTAAATGCTTTTCGCAACAACTTTTTCCCTCCTAATGCAAGTCACATTTTTCTAGGGGAAATACATAGTAAAATGGGCATTTATCCTTTCTATGTTCCCATTCCCCTTTTTAAGGCAAGTCATCTTTTCACCTAGGATGGATAATAATTTATATTTGGGTCTTTTCCATCCTTGATTTAATAATTATTAAGTCATATAATTATTATAAGTGCTCTATATTTTATTTTTCTTTTATTAATGGCACTTTATAATAATTAAATATAACTTAAGCCACCCTTATATTTTTCCTTTGGCCGTCAGGTTGGAAAAATAGGCCAAAGGTCTTCGAATGGAAAAGGGGACATTACAGCATATGCCAAGTTTTGCAAACGAGGTATGTGAAATGTGCCTATGTAGCCTTACACCGACTAGTCTCATCCCTGACACAGTTGTTGCCATTTATGTATCGATCCACAACCTTTTCTGTAGACCTAGGCATCCAGAAACAAGCCTAGGGCACCCACAAACATCCATGTCCCTCTAAAAGTGCCCTAGTCCAGCCATTTCCACCTCTATTGCATTTTTATGTGGTTCATTGTGATGTTTTGTGCTTCTATTTCATCATATTGTCTAGTCCAGACCCACTATGGGATAAGAAAATTCATATAAGTACCTTACCCCTCTCATTTCCTTTCATAGCTAAAATTAAATAAACTATTTAGCATTTATAATCCATTGTATATCATTTACAACAGATATTTGCATTCAAATTTTAACAAAATAATCAAATTTTATTGAATCAATAAGGGAAATATGCCATTAGAGCCTAATGCTTATGTTGATAACAATAAAGAGAGATTAGGGGAGACTTTCATATAAAATTTTGACAGGGGTGCCCACATCTAAGTACTTTCAAATTCTTGATCTTCCACATTGTCATTTGTGTCAACGTCCACGTTAGTGTCAAGAACGTTGGTTGTTCAATATTCATTGCAATGTCCTCCTTCATGCGTGGATGGCTGACGATGCAGTCACCCACTTCATAACATGGAATGTGATCAGCTCCTAAGAAAGTGCCAGAAAATTCTTGGTAAGTGTGGTAATTTTGCACCTATGGTTCAAGGTCATTTATATTGATGACAAGCCCATCGGCCATGTCCTCCTTAGGCAGGGCATTGGAACTCACGACTGCCATGCCTAGCTCATATACGTTGTTTCAAGAAATTATTGGCACATGGGCATTATGACTGAAGTTGTTATGCAAGTTGTTCAGGTAGGGTTTGTGAAGCTCTAAGGGCTGAAAGACATCAATTTTTTGGTGTTGCTGGAGAATCTTCTTGCCCAAAGGGTGCTCGAAAAATTTGGGTTTACCAAAGAGTGTGTGCTTTGCCATTATATTAAAATCTAAGGAAATGTTTGAGACTATATTCTCTATAGTTATATTTTATCCCCCGCCACCATGATCGTCGCCGCCTCCTCATCCTCCTCTTACTTACACTAAAAGGTGTTCTTACAATGAGAAATGTTCTCCCCTTTAACACAATAAGAATGCACGCTAAATCTAGAGCATCTATTTTGAACATCGTATCGATGTCTTCTGATGAATCTGAGTCATTCCAGTCAATCATCATGTCATTGTAAACCGCCATTGAATAATGCATCATACCCCACACGCTGACTGTAAATCAAATCTAGGAGTCCAACCTTACAGTCTTTGTAACCTCCTCCGTCATCAACCACAACATTGGTTGTTCAATAGTATTTCACTAATAAGAGTAGGTGGATCATTCAATAGTTTGCTTGCAATGACTGGTGGAAGACTCAATGAATGGTCATGACTTGTCACAGCAAAAACTCATGGCCTATACACACATAGAGTAAAAGTGTGCTCAAGCACGCTTAAAACCCTGCACATTAGAGCCATACTGGGCTTTACCTCCAGCCATGGTGCAGCTTAGGCCCATGGTGAGGTTTTTAATTTTATATTTATGTACGTACCAAAAAACTATCCATCTGTCCTAAATATTAATAAAAATACGTGCATTTATAGAACATCAGTTAATACGGATGATTAAAGTTAAAAAGAAAACATTTATTTTTGCCCTACTACATGATTGATGTGCTACGGAAAAGTAAATTGATGGGATAGACTGAGGCTACACTAGGAACGTCATGTGCGGAAACCAAGGGTCAAGGCTCAAATGACATCAGTATGGCGGGCTTCGACTCAAGGCTCCGCTTATCCCATGTGCGTAGGCTATCATAGGTGTAACACATATGTATGAGCATCACATGCACGGAATCTCTGAAACTAGAGTTCATGGTCGCAGTCACATGGAATACAGTAATCAAGTAGGCCAAATTTTGAGCCCTACTATTGACTCTAACCATTATGTCCCAACAATGACATTTCATCTACCAGAGCTACCATAAGAAAACCTAGACATAAAGCTAAGCACATTACTAGAATGAGAAAAATTTGGGGTGTTATTTTTTTCCATAGTCCTCTTACCTTTTTTAACATCAAAGCATCTGCAAAACCCTGCACTTTGTTAGTGCAGTTCACTATAATACAAGTTAACATGCTTTTCTATAGAGGTAACATCAATATAGAAATAATATATTTACACATGTTTTTGAACAGATCCTTGTCCCCTGAAATTTGGGGTACTCTCTAGCCATCTCTAAACCACTTTCCCCTCTCCCTTTAAATTCCATGTACTTGGAACTCTGAAATATTGAATCAAATTGATCAAGAAGAACACTTGAAAAGACAAGATCAAGACTGTTTAATATGGTATCAGATGCTATAGTAGTAGGGCTGTAAAAACAAAGATAAGAATTGATTGAAAACACTCTAGCCAAAGCCTAAAACCTAGGATACTGATACGGCAGGGGGGGCCTGAAACCGGTACGAAACGCACCGGATACGGGATACAAGTGGGGATCCACCTGTTTGGGAGCAGGCAGGTATTTCCGGTACCTTGCGGATAATGCATTGGCCACGAATTCAGCAGTACGTACCTATTAATCTTATGGGGGGTACTCCTGATCGTGACCTTAAACTCGCGTCCTTGCCATGTTCATTAGGTCACCGATGACGACTTTTTTTTTGTTTTTTTTAAAACACATTTTTAAAGACAATTAATAATAGTATAAGTTTCAGTGAAGGATTTAAAACCCTGTGATGAGAAGTTAACTAGAAACTGATAATGACTGTGAGGGTAAAACACGAAAACAAAGACGCGAAGCATAATAGAACTTACCTAATGTTTCTCATTTTATTTTTGCCTCTCTAAATTATTGTATTGTCTAGCTTGTCTAGGGAAGAGATACTTCAGCAACAAGCCTATGTGCAAGTAATTTTCCTAAGTTCCCAGTCTCATGTGCGTAGCTCAACGGGTCAAGGCCAGTGCAGGAGTTGTCATTTCGCGGGAGGATTTGTTTTGCATCAGCATTATAGAGATAGGTTAAAGGTTTTAAAATGATTTGATTATTTAATGCAATCACAGAAGTTTTGTTTTCTCATTTTGATTTTTGTTACCATCGTTATCACTAATATGGCACACTCGCATGTCGTCTCGCTTATGTTCATTATTTCCGTCGCTTTCCCCAATTGAGAAATTCTTCGGCTTCTAAAACCGTTTTTTCTTTTTCATGGTGCTCTTCACCTCCTTTGGGGAAACTAACTCCTCCATCTCCTTCCTCTCTAACATCATCACAAATTTGATAGTCTCCGTCACTCTTCTCGCCTACTTCCTGTTTCTCAGCGGATTCTTCATCAATCGGGATAGGATTCTGCCGTGCTGGATCCGGTTTATTTACATTTCTTTAATAAATTATCCATACGAATGGGTGCTGTAAAATGAGTTCGGGAGGGGGACTGAGTGTTTTGCTCTGGGGCACAGGTGTTTGATGGGACGCCCATGGTCAAGATGAGCCTTCAGCTTCAACACTCCTCGCTCACGGTTCTCACTACGAACACAAACATTACTATAACCCTAAGCACCTGCATCACCCCTGGGCTTGATATTTTGAAGCAGCTGGGCAATTACACAACTTAATAAATGGATGTGCGTGTTGGTCACTTTCTATTGGGGTCTTTACTTCCGGATATTGTTCTACCTTTTCCTTTTGTTCAACAACAAAAACAAGAGGCAATGATATGCCCTCTATTTTATAGTAGTTCACTATTTCCCCTCGAATAAATGGATCTTATATGGAAACAAATTGAAAATTGTATTAGGTAAAGAATTTTATGATTTTTTATTCAAACTACTTGTTTTTCTCTTTCTCAAATTTTATTAACAAAAATGATTTGCAAATGTAGACTCAATTAACTTTTGTATGATTTTTAAAATCAATATATATATATATATATATATATATATATATATATATATGTATATATATTGATTGATTGATTGATAAGATGGGTTGAAGGGATTCGTTCCCAGTGCAAGAAAACCAGGCTAAATCCTTAGGAAAACAAAAGGACTCAAAAGACAAAAGTAATTATAGGCAAACTGCCCCCTAACAAAAAAGGCATAAAGAAAAACCTATTTACTTCTTAGCTTGTGATGGAAAAAAATCTTCAATGTTGCCCATTCGTCCCTTTTTGCTTTTCCGCTTCTTCACTTCTTGCCATTTGCCATGATCAAATGAAATAACCAACACCAGGTCATTGGGGTTAACCGATGGAATCACATTATCAGAAACAAAATCATGGTCTGATTATGATTTTTTTGATAAATGCCCCCTTTTTGTTCCTCCTGCTACCAGGCTATTTTCATGTATTTCCATCTCTCTCTCATTCTTTTTTGTATCTATTTTACCATCAGTATTAGGATCCCTCAGATCATCCTTGAATTTTGAAGCAGAAACCAATTCCGGATTCAAAGTACCCCATCCATTGGAAGAAGTCGATCCATTATTTTTTGTAGATTTCTAATTTTTGTTGTAGGGACAAGAAGCTTGCAAATGACCCAGATTTCTGTAAATTCTACATCTAAAAGTAGTATTATCATAATCTAAAACTTGGGAATGTCGAAACTTACCAAATTTAAGATAAATTCGATATGGTAATCCTTTTCTTAAATCTATTTCAACCTACATTCAGGCATACGAACACATACCCGAATACGTTCTTTCCAAGTCCTCTTTTAACAACTTGCCCAATGTGTTTCCAATGTCGTCTAGGGCATACCACAAATGCAAAGGGAGGTTAGGAAGCTTGATCCAAACTGGTGTTTTGGAAACCAAATAAGTATTCAAATCAAAATCCAGAAACCATGGGGTTAAAAATAAACCAACATGTCCCTAGAACCACGGACCCTCTATCAAGCAGTGTTGACAATCCTCAGATTCCCTAAAGTGGACAACGAAAAATCCCTTGGAACAAAGAGAGATTTCACATTTGTTGGTCCATTTTTTGAAAATCTTTTGATAAAGTGCGGAGGAGGAAGGCCAAAAACATTGAATCTACCAATCACAACATCCTAAGATAGATTTTTGTAGTATTCCTACACTTCTGGGTTCTCTATGATTAAAAAAGGAATGTCCTCTGCTAAGTCTACCAAGTAGGCCTGATTGATTGAAGGATTTGTACCGGGTTTTCGACCACCCCAATTTTCCAATACGTCTTTGAATGAAGTAGATTTCTAGGAGTAAGCCAATTCCTCGCTGCCTGTAGCTCCCCCCAATCACTCTGTTGAAATCTTTACCAGTCCCAATAGTCCTTGATGAAGACGTGACTATATTTTTAACCTTAGGGTTAAGACACAACTTTCCCGCAATCCCAAACCCATCTCCATTTCCCCACTCTCCATCATCCACCCAAGCCCCTCCCGATCCCCGGTTATGCCCATTCAACTCTCCATCCGAATCTATTCGTTCCCTGCAGTTATCGAAGCCGCTAACTCCCTTTGTTGTCTTCGCGGATATTCCCTACATCGCTCTTCGCAGTCTGCCTTCTTAAAATCAATATATTGAATTACACTAAAAGGCGTCTTTATAGGTGGAAATCCCATGGGTATTTGACAACATCTCATCATTAGGACCGTTTGTATTTACATCGTATCAACAAACTTGAAATTAATTTGTGTCATTCATGTCCACGTTTGTATTAATGATATTTACTCTGTGTTATGTCAAGAATATTAAAAGTAACATGCAAGAATGACGTTGCCTTCAATTCTTTGGTTTGTAATAGAAAGCTCATACTAGTGCGTTCTTTTTAAAAATGTTGTGTGGATAAGTACGGGAAAATCGACCCCATCAAGGATTATGACCATGTTAGGGACTTCTATGGGCATAGAAGCCATACAACGTCCACCGTAGTAGTCAACTATGTGGAGGGTGTGGGATTCTTTGTATCTACCCAAAGTGTGGCCCTTGTGGGACAAATTTCCATGTGTGAAATTAGTATGTCGAAGGACATTGTGGGATCAAATGTGCTAGTCATCAATGATTACACATTCTTTGTGGCTGGTTGTTGAATGTACCTTACCATTGAGAGTTTCGATGAAAAACCGTGAGAAATAAAATAATCATTCTAGATCTACATTGAATATATATATAACCCTAGGATTATATATCACTACCTTTCCATTTAGTTATATTTGTAAATGTTGCTTATTCGCTTTGTAATTCCAAATTTATATGATGCCATTAAAGTCCCAACTATTAGTCAAATATTCTTTCCATATATTATTAGACACGCCATCGTTGCAAATAATAACAAAAAATGAAAACAATGAGCAAAATTTTGTTAAGAAATAAGACATGAAGCTCGGAAAATCAGCTTCAGTAAGACCCACATCTAACTGATTCAGTTGTTAAGGTTTAGATTTAGTTGTTTCGTTGGAATTGATTTTTGAGATTTGTTGGAATTGAATTTTGAGTTTTTTTTAAACATTTTTAACACATTTGAACTCTAATTTAAATTTTAATATTATTAATAGATGGCATATTTTTAGTAACCAATTATTCCATAACTATAATTTACAAGACATGAAGTGCTTAAACGTAGACTAAACACATCAGATCGTAAATTAAGAAAACAAGCTCATTCTTTCCACCTAAACATTGCATAGTACATTTTGATGGTTTTATTAGTTCAAATACCTCTTTCGAATGACAAATAAAAGACATATGTAATATTTCATTACAAATGTCTTTTCATGTCTTAGAAATGGGTTAGGCAACATATCATTTATGAAGGTTTTCACCATTGATATTAAGTGCCATGATAAATAAACCAAATTATAATCTTCCAACCAATTGACTGAATTAAAATCTTCAAACTAAATCAATCCATATTTATAATCTTGGATGAGATAAAGCATTGAAGGAGAACCCAAGAGCACATTATTTTCTCTTTTCCATATGTCTTAGACATTAATTATGCTGAAAATCATTTCCAGACATGATTCTTAGTGGTTGTTTCTGACACGCTTTGGGGGAATACATGGTGGAGTATGATAAATGGATCAACAAGTTTTGTGTTCATGGTGATTCATGAAATTTTTTGTTAAGATTGTTGATGAAGGAAACCATAGTTTCTACCTTTATCAATCAATAAATAAACTAATTAAAAATGTGCATAAAATCAACAATACAAGGAACTTATTGTTTTATATATTTTTCTAATAAGCTATTAGGGTAATCGTGATAAGAGTAGTATTAGGTCATGTATTCAAACCTTGGTGATAATATTTCTAACAATGGTTAATTCGATGCAAGAGTAATCACCAAAAAAACCTTTCCTTATATATACATATGATAATACTTAAAATTTATCCGGTGTTAAGAACTTGAAATGTTGAGGATAAATTCTTGGCTATAAATTAATGCAAAGAGATTACATTCAATTGAGCAAGAAGGTTTCATAACAACTAACTCACCCATCTCTGTAATTTGAGGATCATACTAAGCCTATAATGGCTAAAATATTGTAAAATTGACTATTATCACAATGAATGACATCCTCATCATCATACCATGTTGAAAATCTTCATTCATTGCTTATTCAACCATCAAACTCATCAAAATTTCATGCAAGATCTCTATACACTCACCTTCCTAAAATTATTGTTCACCTTACTAGCTTGTTTCTTGTCTCTTATCAAGATTTTATTGTTCCTTAGTACTCAATCATCATTCCACTACTTTTTTACCTTGTTATGCACTTCAAACTACATTAGAACCAGCATTAGTTTGTCTCAAAAGAACTCAAGCATCAAGTTTTACCATACTAGCTCCAAAACTGCCCTTAAAACCAATTCGTCTGGTATGACCATGATTGGAGTAAAATAGGTATACCCACAACAAGTTTTTAACTTTCTCAAACACCCTTTGTCATCTTCATGGTGCATGCAAAAACTTAGAACCCAACTCTTTAATTTGCTCTCTCCATCTCACTTTTCTCCTTTTGACTCACAATGCTCCTACTAGCCTAGGACAATCTTGTTTTCATCATATTTTTCTTTGTAAGAAGCATCAAGACAAAAACTCAATATTTTCAGAGACCCATTAAGGAGTTTTTGGCGTATAAAAATTTTCAAGCATGAACTATTTACTTATCACATATTTCCTTTGTTATGTATCCCCGTCAATTAGCCCTCATAATTGTGCACCGTCCCTTAAAGGAGACTGTCATGAAAAGATCACATTTTAACCCATGAAAACTCAAAATTATTTCTTTAACAATTAAGGGATATGGTTTCCATTGTTACTTCCAATTTCTAGGTTTAGATGTAAATATTTGTGCCTCCAAATAGCAAACCCTAGCAAGGGTTCCCTAGAACCTAGTAAGCAAATAAAGAGTATAAAAACCCTCCAAATTCTTTTCAAGGATCCAAAATCGGCCTGGAGGTCCATGTCCACCTGATCCACATTAATATCTTACCAGTAAGGCTTGAAAAACTTGAAAAATCCTCTTTCACTTGTTGTTCCTACCACCCTACCTGTAGATACATAGTCACCACACAATCTGTCAATACATGTTTCCAATAACAACATAGTGTTGAATCTCCTGATGACATTATATCTTTAATAGACACATCCTTTCATATTCTTGTAATGGAGTAATTGGGAACTCCCTAAGATGCATTTACACGCACACTCTTACAGTCTTTACCAAGTTTCTCTCAATCATAGTCATGCAAGGCATTTTACAATTAAACCAAAACAATGCACCTATTCTCATGAGTTAATACTCTCTTTACCGACGGTTTCTTATTAACAAAAATATAACTATAAGCTAATAAATAGTAATACTAGTTAATCTAATTAGGAGGACTAAAACATTGTAAATAAATGCAAGCTAAATAATATGGAAGTAAATGCAACTAAATATGTTCTAAGTGAAATAAAACCCTAGATATGCAAGAGAAGGGAGAGAAGCGAAATTGCTAATCAAAGTGATTGTTGTAGGGTATAGTCGCACAGTGTTGCGTAATAGGTTTAAGAATAAAATATAGAAGTGCAGAAGAACACTTAAGGACCCTACGAAGGGCAGATCTGGAAGATCTGAAATGAATGGGGCACCTGGGAGTGTACTGGGGCACCCCAGGGGTGCTCTGGTCTGTAATTTGTGCTCTCTGATCGCTGTAAATGCTCAAAACCTACAACTGGTATGGTCACAAGTTGTTCTTGAAACCTTCCCTCTATTGTCATGCTGGATCTTTCAGATGAGCTAGAAAATAACCTGCAATGCAAAGAGAAGTATCAAACCCTAGAAAAATAAAATATCCAAATGAATGGGTTGGACTGACCTCAGCCACCAAACTAGTGGTCTTATCACTGAGTGTTGCACTACATTTCAAACCCGGATGTAGTTCTGGTGTGTGTGTGTGTGTGTGTGTGTGTGTGTGCCAGCGCGTGTCGTGCCCTAGGTTCTCGTGCCAGTCACACTTTGTGAAGTAACGAGCAATAATAACTATAGAAAATGTAAATAACATGTATGCATGGAATAAAATAGAATCCCTCCCCCTATGAAGTGTGTGTGATGTAGATATCCTAGCCTTGATGCATGGCACTATGTGGATGTAAGTGATGCAATGGATGCAACTCTAGATGGAGTGATAGTAGTAGATATGATGGTAGGACCTAGGACCCTCATTATGATCTTATAACTTTATATTTATAGGGTTCTCAAGATTAATTTCATAATTAATCCCGACAAGGCCGACTGGGAAAAGGATAAAGATGACAAACAACTAGAAAGGCCCCAAAAAGAAGCAGGTAAATGGGATGTGCATAGATCGGGGTGCCCATAAGTGGGACCAGGGCCACCGGGAGCACCCCAGTACAGGCTAGGGCACCTTGATTTTAGGCTAGAATGACGGGGTAGTTGCGAAATGGACAGATAAGTGTTAAAATACTTGGGAACTACGAAATAAAATATAAAATAAATATGGCCAAAAGGTGGGATTAATTAGTACTTTATCCACTTGAGAACCTTCTAAATAGTAGTATAAGACAAGGCTAAATTATGTGTAAAGTGCATAATTTTGTGTCTACATTTTTCCCCCACTTTATGTTGGTGAGCGGAAATCTCGGTAACATAAATTAGATAGAGATGCATACCTGATATCCATGTAGAGTGTAGAAGAAGACGTGCCGATGGACTAGACTCAAGTGTGGAATGACAAAAAGAAAAATGTGGAGGAGTGTGGATTCTAAAGATGAAAAATGCACATAAAAAGTGATGAGAGTGAACTTAGGGTGAAATCCGTGTGTAGTTGTTGCTATGTGTGTAGTGTACCTACATGGTTAGTAAAGGCAAATGACTTTAAAGTGGTGTGTTGTTGTTGTCAATTGATGTTCTTGTTGTTGTTGTTTCCCCCAATTTGACTTTTTTGTTTCTCATACGGTGGAGACCTGCAAGGAGAAAATGATCAAGTAGTCAAATATATATGTATGTAAAAAAGTTGTGTAAAATACATAAATGTAAAGTATGCAAATGTAAAATACATTAAAAAAAGTGTAAATGGAACATGTGCACCTGATCCATGTCGAGAAAAAGGGTGTAGAAGGATATCTTGTACTGTCGTGAGTTTTTTGGGTGATCTCACACCACCCTGGCTTGAAGAAGTATAGGGAGGAAATGCATTGTATCCTCTAACTTTAACTACTTATGCTGAAATGTGTGAAGAGATCTCTGTACTGTCCTGGTTTTTTGGGTGATCTGAGGCCACTGGATGAAGAAGTGTAGAGAGGCACACCCACTATAACCCCCAAGCCTGTAACCGCTTCTGTAGAATTATCGAAGGACACCATGTCTCTGTTGAGGCCATGTTGTGTATGGAGTTCGTAGACTGGTCTGAACTCACTCACTATGTCTGAACTGGTGTAAATATGTTGTGTTAGTAGAAAAACCCTGAATGATTCCCCGCTCTTTGGGGGCGCATGCAATGACCCTGGAAGGAGAATGCAGCCCCAAAAGAGGACCAACCACACTCTGACCTGTATAACTCTTCCCTACAGGGGAAAGGGAAATGCTTGGTAGATACCAAGGCACACACAAAAGGGGATGGCTAGCCAATACAAGTGTTAGTCTGAAAAAACACATGCATGTAATAAGATAAGTGTAAAATACACAGTACAATGTAGAACAAACTACCAAACAAAGTAGTGTAAACACGCAAGAAAAAAAGCATAATCCACACAAAATGGGTTTCAAACATGGGGGGACATCACTCACAATGTCGCAAGACACACAAGGCCATCATGGCCACAAATAGTAGACAAGTGTGCACACAAGAAAAGGGAAAAGCCCACATACAATGGCAAACAAAACAGACAAGTAGAAACAAACAAGTAGTCATGGAAACATGTAATCTTGCAAAATAAGTGTTACACATGGAACACCCATTAGCATGTTAGAGTGATAACCAATATGTCAAAGTGTGTATGAAGTAAGTAAGATAAGATGCTAAGTACAAAATGAAACAATAACACCTAGATAAAATGAATGTGGATGCCCCCAATGACCAGTATAGGAATAATAGAAGGTGAGCATCCATGTCGTGTGTAGAGTCATGTATCTGCGATCACACTAAACAAATCCGTGAACACATGTGTGTATGATAATGACATATAAGAAAAACAGTCTAACATGTGTAGTAAAGTGAGCATGCAAAACACTAGTAAGTAAGAGTAAATGCTATTCCCTAAGACAATGTACTATGTTGTGGATGGATGGAATGGAATGCAAAATGGAATGATAGGAGAAACATGTTCCCCCTGAGTGGATGGAATGTGTATGCAATGAGGTTCATTTTTTTTTCCCCCTCAGTAGTCAAGAATGAACTGTAAATGAGAGTGTGTCATCCGGAAATGGTTGAGTAGTTTCTAGTTGTATCTAGCGCATTATGATGAGTATGTCTATGGAAGTGGTGATGAAATGCGGACATGTGAAGAAGAGATGTGAGTGAACCCTATAGCCTAAGCATATATCACGAACTTGTTGAATGGAAGAGTGATGATTTATCCCTAAGCGTATATCACTATAGGATGAGTGTATGGGGATGAGAGATATAGAAATATGTGTGTGGACCCTATAGTAAGCGTATACCACGAATTGTTGAATGAAAGAGTGATGATTTAGCCCTAAGCATATATCACTATATAGTGAGTGGATGGTGATGAGATGTGTAAAGATATGTGTGGACCCTATAGCCTAAGCATATACCACGACTTGTTGAATGTATGTGATGATTTAGCCCTAAGCATATATTATTATAAGATGAAAGGATGAAGATGGGTGACGATTTAGCCTAAAGTGTATGTCACTATGGGATGAACATGAAGTGAGTGGTGATGTACCCTAAGGTGAATGCCACTATAAGATGATAATGGGGGTGGTGATTTATCCTAAAGTGTATACCACTACAAGATGAGAAAAAAGGGGTGACTATTTAACCCAAGGTGTATGTCACGAATGCAAGGAATGTTGGATGGGGAAAATGTCACATTGGTGAATGTAAGGTCCATTTGATTGGTAAACCTCGGCAGTCTGAGTATGGACCAAGGAACTATAGTGCGTCATAGGGTGGTGAGTGCAGTGCATAGAAGACAATGTAGTATAAACGACCAAGTGTAAAGGAATACGGGGTGTAAATGTGAATGCAATGTAAATACAATGTTGAATGTTGAGTGGGTATGGAATGTGTTAATGTATGAAATAAGGCACTAAGTAGGTGTAGATAGAAATAGAATATGTAAAGATGATTGGTAAAACTAGACTCATGTATAATGGAAATATAGTGTAGCATGTAGGATATATATGATACATGATGGATGTATGTGCTGTGTAATATGCAAATATAGGTGTAGATAGAAATGTAGGAATGTGTAATGGTGATAAATAAAGTTAGACCCATATGATAATATGTACCTAGCGTAAATATAAAATGTATGGATGGAATGTAAAACTAGACTCATATGTAATGATGACTAGTGTAACATGGGTGAGATAGATGATGCATAGATGACTATGAGATGAGAAATGTATAAAATAATGTAGGATGTAGACTATGTGATATAATGAAGTGTGTAGACCTACAGTGCAGTGTGTGGGGTTCATTGTAATGGTAATCCCTCAACAGTCTAGTGTGAACCAAAGCACAAGAGTGTGTCATCATGTAACAAGGGTGTTACGGTGTGAAATAAATATGTCTATGGAAAACAGGAGATGACAATAAGTGAGAAGAGGAAGCGTATGATGTGAGGAAGGGGGGGAGTAGGCATAAGCAAGTGATATGGCCCCCAGTGGTAGTATGTGTAACGAAGAGGCTATGTGAAATTGTCAAGGAGATCGTCATCCTCTGGGTCAAACTTGAAATGGATCGAGGAATGGCGACATGGTAAGCTATAGTATGAGATTGATCATGTAATGAGCCAACAAGATGGATATGATAAATGCCCATAGTGTATTCTTCATTACTGAATGGGGGATGTGGGTAAGCATGTGCATACCATCAAGTGGAGTTAGGTGAATAGCCAATAAAGGAACTATTGCAAATGAAAATACGACCAAAAGGCATAGGGAATGAAATATCAGTGTGACTAGGGTCTAAGGTACCTCCGATGTAAGTAAGCCAAGATTCCCCTAATGTGAGTAAAGATGAACAACGGATATGTGGGAGATAGACTAAAAGATCAAAAACATGCAAACCATAAGTTGTATTGGTGATAGTGACAAAACCATAATATAGATGAGAGGTGTGAGTAGAAGGCTGAAGGTCCTCAAAATTAAAGCCAAGACAAGCTAGACCAGAAGGAGAACAGATGGTTTTGTCACATATGCGGTCAAACGGAACATGTTCCCAATAAGAGTTATGAATGAAAAGTGTACATGTAAAAAGGGTATGAGCTAATGGTGAAGACGAAGAGGAATGGATATTGTGTATGGATGGAACAGACATATGATGTGGAAGGATAGTGGTAGTAGAAGACAGTGTAGAAGGGATAGCATCTAGTAAACAAATAGCACCCTCAAGTGGTGGTAAATGAGGTTGATCGTCCATAGGTTGAAGTTCATCTTTAGTATCAATGCGAGAATAGGGATACTAGTATGAGGGTCATGGACACAATATTGGAATGGATCATGATCTCGGAATATAGTATACTCAATATGCTCATGTAAGAATTTGACACCATGATGGATGGTAGAAGCAACAACTTGCATGGCATGAAAACATGGTCTACCTAACAAGAAATTATATGAGACAAGAAAATCAATGACAAAGAAAACTAGTAGGGAGAGTCTTAGGACCTACAGTTAAAGGCAAGGTAACATGGCCTAGACATGGATGAAAAAACCATCATAAGCACGAAGTGAAATGGAAGAAGGGATAATATCATGAGCAGAAAAACCTAAGGCTTGGAGAAAGGACATAGGGCACAAATTAGCTCAGAGCCATTATCGATAAGAGTACGCTTGATAGCAACATTGTAGATGCGAGACATGATGTAAAGTGTTGGGTCATTGTCAAAGGAGTGGATGTCAGCAAGAGGATTGTCCCTTGAATGCTATATGTTGAGAAAATGACTTCGGCAAATGTGTCATATAGGGAATCCAAATGCATGTCAGCAGAAACATCGGTAGTAGCAAAGAGAGTTTGAACATGATGAAGCAAATCAGGATGGGTAAGTAGGTATTCAGGTGATGGAAATATTCATGATTTTGGAATGAAAAGAAAACCCTAGAAGGTGGTATAAAGAGATGTCGGGTTCACAAAAATGATTAACTAAAATAAAACTATATGCAAGGAAATAGTAACCCTAGTTAATTTAATTAGGAGGACTAAAACATTGTATAAATGCAAGTAAATAATATGAAGTAGATGCAAATAAATATGCTAAGTTAAATAAAAACCCTAGGTATGTAAGAGACAGGAGAGAAATGGCTTCAGCTGATTGTTGTAGATGGTCGCACAGTGTCACAGGTAGGACAGAAGGTAAAATCTGGAAGTACAGGTGAACACTCATAGGACCCTGCGAAGGGGAGATCTGGAAGATTTTGAACTAACTGTGGCACCTAGGAGTGTATTGGGGAGCCTTAGAGGTGCCCTGGTCTGTAATCTAGGTACTCTGGTCTCTGTAAATGCTCAAAAGACTGTAACTGGTATGGTCATAAGTTGGTTCTGAAAATCTTCTATCTTTTTTGCACTAGATCTACCAGATGAGTTGGAAAATGACCTGCAATGCAAAGAGAAGTATCAAACCCTAGAAAAATAAAAGATGCATATGAATGGTTCAGACTGACCTCAGCCTCCAAACTAGTACTCTTATCACTGAGCATTGCACTACATTTCAGACCCATGATGTAGTTCTTGTGTCTGTGTGCATTTCATGCCCTAGGTTATCTCGTGTCAGTTGCACTTTGTGAAGTAGCGAGCAATATTAACTATAGAAAATGTAAATAACATGTGTGCATGGAATAGAATAGAATCCCTCCCCCTATGAAGTGTGTGTGATGCAAGATCTCCTTTCCTTAATGCATGGCACTATGTGGATGCAAGTGATGAAATGGATGCAACTCTAGATGTAGTGATAGTATTGATATGATGTTAGGACCTATGACCCTCATTATGGTCTTATAACTTTATATTTATAGGGCTCTCAAGCTTAATTTTGTAATTAATCCCGACAAGGCCGACTAGGAAAAAGATAAAGATGACCAACAGCTAGAAATGACCCAAAAATGAGCGAAAGGGAATTTGCATGGATCAAGGCACCCAAAGTGGGACTGGGGTGCCCCAGGGTGCCCCAATAAAGGTTGAGGCGTCCTGATTTAGGGATAGAATGTCAGGGTAGTTGTGAAATGGATGGATAAGTGCTCGAAAATACATATGAACTACGAAATAAAATATAAAATAAAGATGACCAAAAGGTGGGATTAATTAGTACTTTGTACACTTGAGAACCTTCTAAATAGTAGTATAAGACCGGGCTAAATTATGTGTAAAGTGCATAATTTTGTGTATATAGTTTCATACATAAAAGTCTTTATCAATTCTATGTTTACAGCTTACACAAGGTTTCACAGTCCTATGAGTCCAATACACATCCAAACTTACTTCATAACTCAAAACAAAGTATAAACCTTTCAAGTTCACAAATCTGAAGCACATGCCATTAATCCATCATAAAAACATTTCATTTTACATTCATACCTTATTTTCCCACCAGGAAATACATACATATAATGGGATCTACACCAAATTTCATACAAATTCATACATCACATAAAATGTAATCCTTTCTTTATAAGAATAAGAGTTCTATTATATTACTTACAAAATCTCAGTCTTATCTTCCTTCATTTCACATTTCTCACCCTCCTTCTCCTCGAGGTTTTATCTCCCCACTCTCCTAGGAGGATAATGTCTCCATTCATTTGAATTCTCTCCATTTAGTGTGACTTCCAAGAAGACCTAACTACCTTGTGAGGACTCATCACATGCCCCTCATGTTCATACTTTGCCAAAGTTGGCATATACATCATTTTTACACACTTCTATGACTTATACATATCTTTTAAGGATTCACTTTCACATGACTAGACCCTTAGACTTGATAGACATCAAAACCCTTAACAACTCACCCTTACCTCTCTCATACATGCTTAGAAAATTCAAATATGTCAAAGGAGGAAAAACTTGGAATGCTAAACTTGTGGCTACTAAACCATCTCATGCTCCATCCTAGGATCTCCAGACCCTCTAATATTCTTACTACAATCATGAAAAATGAGGAATTTACGTATTTGACTCTCTTTCCATGATGCTCATGCATAAAAAATCCACAAGAAAAATTCTTACAAATGATACCTATTATTGCCTAAGAGAGCATGGAAAATAGCATAAGATAATGGTATATAAAGATGACATAAAAGCACATGATCGACCCCATGTTTTGTGGTTATCAAATTCAACAACTGCAATGAGCTGACTTGGGATGACGAGTCCACTCTACGCATCCATATCTCTAAAGTGTATCATGACATAAAGTAGATGATTACCCTTAAATTGAAATGAGTTTTAACTACCCACAAATCACAAGGAATGCCATTGTTAACGGTAACTTTGTTCACCCCCTTTTCTCCAATTTAAACAATTTCTAATAATAGTGTGTGGTTTGTATGTTCATGGTCGTAACAAAGCAACATTTCACATACATTCTCCCCAACATTTTCCATATCCTAGGACTTCTCCTCCATCAAACCCCTTCTTTATTTCCCCTCTTTCTCATATAGCATTTTTCTCCCTCAATTTTCCCTTCTTTGACCCATCCCCTTTGGTTTTCGCAGATCACACCATTTTTTTAAAAACTAATTTGCGGTTTCTATCTTTTGATGACTGAACTTCTTCGGACATCATTTTTAGCTAACAAAAATGCATGGCTATTACCTTCGTATTAGTATTTAGTGGAAAGATAGTCATACAATCACATACACTAAAAATTATATATTAAACCCCTTTCTTGCTTTTACAAATATGCATTACTTTACATGTTATATCTTTTTAAAAAAAATACTAATTCCTTTTCATATATATACAAAAGTAAACATAAAGATTTTTATAAAAAGGTCTTTTGTTATTTACTATGAAGCTTACCCATATTTCTTGCCCTTAGTTACTAAGGATGGGAGAGAATTTGTTCCGTCAAATTCGCCAGAGCTATGATCCCGACTCCTATTGTATAGTTGATGCTGACATATTTTTATGGCAATTGTCACTAGAAATGTTGTTGAGAAAAACCCTTATCGTTAACCTGCTAGTTGTATACAATAAAAATCATCTTGGTAAGAATGATTTCACCAATGGAATAGGTGTGGGGCATTTATGTATTTAATTCCCACCTTTTTTCTAACTTTCTATTCATGTCTTTGTCTTATCTAACAAATTGAAAACCACTCATTCGTGATCCTTAACACTGATACTCGTAGATGGATGCCACCTTCAGGAGTATTGATGTCTCGAAATGATGCAACCAATTACAGAAACAACATCCATGAAACTTTACTCTCTAATAAGCTCCGTTACCTATACAATTACATTATGGAGGAGGCTCATGACCACCCAATACCATGCTTTCACGTTTGCCCCTCCGGGGACAAGAATTGTAAGTTATAATCAGAGATAGTTATTTGCACATTTCTTAATTTCCTACATTTACTTGACCTTACAACTGAACGAGGGATAACGAAGGAGCAAACATTGTGATTGGGTTTTGAATGAGTAACCTATTATATTTCCCACATTTTCTATTTTGACTCTTTAAGCACAACTTGCACTCACATGAATGATGCACGTGAGATTAAGACAATAATGTGAAGCACATATAACAAATATTATTTTGGTAATGACAATTTTAGCCATAGAATAGGTGTGGGACATGTTGGTATTTAATTACCACCTTATTTCTAACTTTTCATTCATGTCTCTCTCTTATCTAACATATTCAATACCATCCAATTGCAATCCTTGACTTCGATGTCTGGTGATGGATGACACCATCAGGGCTATTGATGAGGGAACTCTTAATCATTACCCTTATAGCTAAAGAGAATCTACAATCTCAAATGTGTATGGAATCGTCACCCATGAACGCCATGTCTGGTCAACATCTCTGTCTCTAAGTTGTCCCATGAGATACCTGCAGATTTAGAAGGGAGCACACTATAGAGACTCTCCCTCGTCTGCCGCTTTTCATCCTCCTTTTCATCCTCGCTCTAAAGATGTTTTGGTTGTCATCCATATCACCGACATTTCTTGCTCTTATTCCCCATCAAATTTGATTCTCTGCATAAAACTTTTGTTCGTGTCAGCCACATTTTCTAGGATTTTTTTTCCATTATGTTCACTCGCATTCCCAGTACCTTTTTTTAAACAATCACCATAATTAGTTGCTCCTCTTTAACGTTACCACACTTTACACCACCACCCCCATACTAATTTTAACTTGTATTCCACTCCCTCTTCCTTCATATATCTGACATATCTAATACCTTAACCAACCCAACTATGCTTCTTATTTTCCTTCCCTTTTCCACATATCTTTCTTCCAGAATATCCCTTTCTAAGTTCACATCGTAACGATAATCATTACAAATATCAAATTTAATATATGCGTATCGGCCAATCACCTTCTCCAAGGAAAGTTATGAATTCAAACCATTATCGATTCATTTGTCTCTTTATCGTTCAAAAAATCTAGGTACACGACGTCCTTTGTCCTGCTTGAAATTGAATCCGAGCCGCCCGTTGCCTAATGCAATTCCCATCACCTATTTTTTATTCAAACGAAATCCGCCACTCCGTTCTTTTAGATGATAAAACCCCGCCGTCTTCAGGGGTTCACATGCTGACACAAATTTCTGTGGTTTTCAAATCGTTGATAGAATCGAATATATTTGTGGAGTTGGTTAGAGTTTTATATAATTGCAAGCTGAATGAATAAAAATGGGGAAGGAATCAGTAATTTCGCTGCTCAATTTTTTTCGCTGCAGGATTTTTGCTAAATAGCAACCTTTACAATTCTCTACACTAATAGTAAACCACATTAATTACAGGAAAACCACAAAAAAATTCAGAAACATGGAGTTAATAAGATCTTTTCAACACAAAACATCATTTATTCCAAACCCTTGTATGGCAAATAGATGCATGGTTCAGAGCAGAAGGAAAATTGTGAAAAACTCGAAACCCCGGGACAGTGTCCGGGTGACAGGCGTGGCGGCAAGAACCTTACAGGTGGACCTACTGGTATCAGACACGTCAGCAGAGGGGAGCATTAAATGGGGTCATGCCAGGGTGCAAGGGCCAAGGACAGAGATGGAGGATGATATAGTGTTGCGAGTGGATGACGAGGGGCTCAATGGGTTTACTTATGCTGCGGTCTTTGATGGCCATGCTGGGTTCTCTTCTGTTAAATTCTTGAAGTAGGCTTTCTCATCCCACACTCTGTTTTTTGTTTTTTGAAATTAATTTTGATAGTTAGATGCTATGCTCTGATCAAGGTAGCAACTTTCGTATGGATAGTATTAAGCAGTGGTCTTCAAATATTAAAAAAATACTGTTGATCAAAAAAATATGGAAAAAAGTTTCACCAACCTTTAGAGGACTACTGAAAACCTTCTAAACAATACTGAAAAATGAAAAACTTTTTAGCTGCTAACTATAAAATCTTGGAGGTATTCATAATTTAAATATTTTTGATGTAAAATATTAATAGAGTAACATAAATTTTCTAGATCCTTCATTTTTAGATTTTACCACTGAAAATACAAAATTTTATAAGATTGAATAGAAAATATGGAAAAATACGGAAAATGTTTAATTTTTTACTGTATTTGTTAACCATGGCTCTGAGAAACTACAAACATGTCAAGGATGGATTTGTAATTCCATGGACTAGCTAAGATTAAGGTCTAAAACCTTCCAATAACTTCCAGTATTCGGCTCGGCATGCTGGGATGCTCTACCACTCTAGCTGCGTACCCCTTTGTGATTGGGGGTGTGGCTTTTTTTCTTCCAAAGGTATTGATTTTAAAGTTACTCAACAAAATATGTTCAAGGAACATCTGTAGGTAGATAAAAAGAGATTCTAATAATGTCCAAGAGACCAACAGTCTGGGAAGACAAGATCACAAAGCATTGCTGAAGAAGTGAGAAGCTTCCGAAAGAAGGGACAGGGTTGGAGTTCGTGTCTCTGCTATTGCTTTTTCCAAAGGTTAATCTTCATTCTGTTAATTTTGATTAGAAGTTCCCAATTTTCTCTATTCATGTCTTTTCCAAGAGGGTAGGCACTGAGACGCCGTCCAAATAGCTAGCTTGAATGTCATCATAGGCGGTGCATTCCATGATGCAGCACCACTCTGTCTCGACAACAGTAGGACTACAAAATAGCCATATTTTCTGCTCTTACTCTTCCTTTAGGATCTTCCACTACCCCCTTTTGACATATATACTGGTATAAAAACTATGATTACATAACACTATTGTATTCAGTTACTTGTTACCATGTACTACTGTGATCCCATGGGAGCCGATGAAAGTGTATTGATGAAGATGCCACCTTATAAAAAAATTTCCTACGAAGATTTAGGAATTGACATGTTTGATCCCAATGATGGGTTAAAAAGCGTGACCCAAAACACTGATTCCTAATTTTTATTACATGGGTTTGTGCAAAATTTGGAAGGCATTTTGATTTAGGTAATCATGGACTGGAATTTATGAATTTTGAACTCTCATAATTTCAATAAATTAATTATACCGTTTCCTTCAAAATGAAACTACAGTTGAGGGGACCTTTTCACCTTTTGAAATACACACACACATACATACACATAAATATGTGTGTATAATACATATCTTTGTGTATGTATGTGTATATATGTATATATACACATACACACACATATACACATACATATTTATGTACGTATATATATTTTATATACATACATACATACTATATATATATATATATCTACTGTAGATATATGTATATATCTACATATACATACATATATATGTATTATACCTATGTTCCACCAAGTTTTCGGGATGGGGAGGACAGGGTACGGGGGGATGTGTTTCTGGGATGGATTTTTCGGAGGCCTTTTTTCAGGGGACGGCAGGGGACGCCTATTAAAAAATAAGGGAAAATTTAAAAAACATAGGAAATTTCAAATATTTATATGATAACATGGATAAATCATAAAACATTCATCACACACATTATAGAACCTTAATACATAAAATTGGAGCTGAAAGAAAGGAATGTGGATGTCCTAAAATATGAAATATGGATGGTTGTGCCTGTTATTATTATTCTATCCAGAAAGTTGGAAAGAAGGAATGTGGATGTCCTAAAATATGAAATATGGATGGTTGTGCTTGTTATTATTATTATTTTAGGATGACATTAGAATTATGCTTTTTTTTGGATGGTTGTGCCTGTTATTATTATTCCTTCCTTTTTCCTTATCTTTGCGTGAACATCGAATTTAGAATTATCAATAATGTTTAGATCTTAGGTATATCTAAAATTGGTTGGTAACCTTTTTGATACGTGAAAGCAGTTGCATCCCTTGGGATCCCTCATTTTCTCTCTTGTAATTTGCACTTAGTTACCTATCATTAGGTTATGTACATTCAGGTCTATTGCACTTAAGAGAGTATAGTTTTTATAACTAATAAAGTGTTTGTTTTGCAGGAACGTGCAACAAAACTCTGATTTGTGTTAGTATGTATGCCTCAGATATGCATTATACACTTATATATACATAATATATTATGGACGAGACTTCATTTGATTATCATTGAATTAAGAATTTCATTCAGTAATTCAGGTTCTAGATATGTTTAATTGCAATATAATGAAAAGTTTTAAAGTAGCACTCCTTACTGAATTGGGTTTGCTTTAAAAATAACAAAAATGAGCTTCTTTTTTTTGTTTTGATTGTAAGAGAGGTTGTTTTAGGTTTAGGTTAGTTAGGAATGAATGTGGGGGTCCTTGTGGGCCCCCACATTCCTTTTTTTTAAAATTAACTTTGTGTGTTTTTTTTTTAAAAAGAGTTAAAACATTGTTGGGACGTAGGGGACGCCCAAAGGTCCCCGGTACGGTCAGGGGACTTGTAGAAGCCCCCTGGACGTACCGTGGACGTCCCCTGCCGTCCCCTGCTCAAAATTTGGAGTTTTCGGGACATCCCCATTTTTTTTGACAGATTGGGGACGGGTAGGGGACATTTCCTACCCGTCCCCGAGTTTCCTAAACATCCCCGGTATGGGGACGAGCCTAACAGGGCAGGGGATGCCTCTCCTTGGAGCATAGCTAAAATAAGATAAGGTGGAAGACCATTCTAAGGCTGACAAACACACACAAATTACCTGTCCACAAAGTGGTTTGAGGCTATAGAACAAGAGCTGCATGCATAGGAGGTTGTAATGGATCTAAAAGGGGAATCTTTATGCAATCATTGAGGGGATGAAATGTAGGACCTTGCTAGATCTAGAGGTGTCAATAAGAAAAAGCAAGAGCTATAGGGTAAGAGAGTGCCATTAGGTGGTCAACAAGCGCTATCTAAACTAAGGTTTGCCTAAGATGGGTGCCACTAGGCAAAAGAAAGAGCTGTAATTGTAAATAACTATAATGTAAAGATACAAATATGCTACACTATCCTATCTAATACATGATACAAAGAACAATCATCACCAAAGTACAAAAGGAAGAGATTAGGGTTAGGGATAGTTCCCCGGGGTTGACTTGGTGCTTTAATCTACTTCCTTGTCTTGTAGCTCCTTGTGAGATATTCTTGTAGGTGAAGCCAAGATGGATAGGTAGAAGACCTAAGTAAACCTTCAATTGGGGACTCTAAAGACTAAGATAGACCTTGTGGGTTCAACTCCGATTCTTGGTATTCTTCAATGGCCCAATGCTTCAACTTGTCTTCAATGTAAGCTCCACTAAACTCTTAAGTCCTCTTTTCCTTCCTAAGGTGATTCGCAAGGATGAGTAGAGCGGATTGTTTGATGACATCTTGAGAAATGACAAATGGGAACCTTATAAATACGAACTTAGACCTTAAATTCAAGACTCAATTTTGGATGACATCATTGGTATTAAAATATATTCTTAATATACTGATTAACTCTTAACGAACTATTAGTTATGCATTAACTAATGTTTGGGTATAATCTCCTCAACTATTTTGTAACTATCACTTGCATAATAAAATGAGGACTTACACACTCCAAAGCGTGCATTTTGGTTTCTCTTCATTCTTTCCCTACTCACATATTCTGACATTGGTGTCAGCGCAATTGGTGCTCGAAGGGGCTTTCAGTGCGAGGAAACTCTTGGCATAGAGTATGAACATCGAAGCGAAGCTGGTAGAGGTTGTGTAGATGTGCAAATCAAGGAAAAAGAGAAGGGAGGAGGTTGTGAGGGCCAACTACAGTTTGAAATCACGTGTAGAACCAAAGAGGTTGAGGTCATTCACGTCTGCATTTCAGTCATGTTTTGCAGTCTTCATGAAAAATGTGAGTGGGCGCAAGGGATATTTGACTGCTAGGTGAAAAATGGGGGCACAATAGCGAACTCAAACACTAAGGCATGGGGTTCAGTTGAGGTTTCAGAAAATTTTGAAGACGTTTCTCCTGTTCCAGTCAACACAAGGAATACAATCATGAGGCGGAGGTCTGAAGATAAAACGAGGGCAAAAAAAATCAAATGAGGGCATAAAAATGTGCTTTAATCTGCCATGAGGGCATTTTATTTGTTTGTGGACCTCCATTCGAGGGTGCATGCAGCAGTCACGAATTGCTTGGTAGCTTCCATTCAAGGGTGCAAGCAGCAGTCACAAATTTGTTGGTAGCTTCCATTCGAGGGTGCAAGAAGCAGTCATGAATTGCTTGGTAGCTTTTATTCGAGGGTGCAATCAGCAGTCACGAATTGCCTGGTATTTAATGTATTTAACATCTTTTGTGATTTTCAAAGACATTGAACGGTAAAATCCAATCATAAAACTGTCACAAACCAGAAATCTGCAAGGTTGTTTTGAATTTCATACTATAATCATTTTCCTCTTGCCTTGGTTTGCAGGTGAAAATCAGAATATAGCACTTCTGATTTGCTGCATTAATTTGCGGGTCAGAAATCAGAACTCAGAAAACTATATTTTTCATTCCTTGTGTCAATTTGTGGGTCTTTTAGACTGTACTTTCTTTTGCTGCATTAATTTTCAGGTTGGAAATATTAAGTATTATATGGAAAATATTCAAAACCTTGTTCTGCCGGAGGCACAAAAGTTGACAGGTTATAATTATAGTGTTTGGAGTCACAAGATTCTGAGAATTACAGAATTTCAAGGCTAATAAAATCATACATGGCGAGGAAGGCAGGCTTGTTGCTAATTTTACGAATTATGATAAGTGTTATAAGGAGGTCTTAGTGCTGTTAAAGCTGTTGGTATCAGATGCTTTAATACCTGGGGTCCATAATGCCATTGAGGCTAGTGTGCTATGGACCGGTATGAAGGAAAAATACATGACTTTAGAAAAGTTTTGGGTGTTATACCTGATGAATTTGTTATTTTTAGCAAGGATGCAAGAGGGTGGGTCTCTATCAGAACACCCATTTCGGATGAAAGATCTCCAAGACCAGCTTGCCTCCATTAATAAAAGGTGGATGACAACGATTTGGAGGCATTGGTTCTGAACAGTTTGCCATCCTTGTATGAGTCACTTGTGAAGGCCTTACATTTGATGGCTGAAAGTCAAACTTTGACTTTTGATAAAGTTAGTTGCTATTTTTTTACAAAAGGAACAAAAACAAACATAGATACTCGAGTCTAGTTTTGTACAATTAGAGAGTGCATTGACTGCCCAGTCAAAGCGGAAGTGGAAATGACACCGGTGAATCTTTCAAATACCATATAAAATGCCATTACTGTCATAAGAGTGGACTTCTTAAAAAGGATTTTCGGAAGCAACAACATGATCTTTCTTGACAAAACCAAAAGCCACAAGATGAGGCAAATGTGGCAAAAGTCACATAGGAAAAGAATTATGATGAAGTGTGTTATCTTTATGCACTTACGACATCATGTTTGAATGACATTGCTACCAATTATTGGATCATTGACTTCGGCGCATCCAAACAATTTTCACGTTGAAGGGATTGGTTTGTTACATTTACTGCGATTTCAGATTCTGTTTTACCAATAGATGAAAAGTCACTTGCAGTAGAGGGGATAGGAGGTGTATGCATTGTGACGAATAATGCTAAAATATTTATTAGTAAGGTATGTCAGGTATGTTCGTAGCTTACATAAAGGTTTCTTGTTTGTTTTTCAGTCAACAGAGAATCCTAATATTATTGTAAATTTTTGTGGGGAGAAGTATCTTGTGTCAAATGTGAAACAATGACGGGTGATTTCCCTAGGCATTGGGCAAGGTGGCAAGTATAGGCTAGTTGACTCTCATACAGTCAATTTAAAAGCTCGTGTGAAGGGAGCTTTACTACTTAGATGTGCTGGAGGATGCCATTCCTTATAGGCTTGTTGACCCTACTTCAATCAACTTACACACACTTGTTGTGGAGGGAATATCCACTTCATAGAATGTGTAGTAGGTTGAAATGCCTTAGGAGGATGAAGTTCCTCATTCAGATGTACGGTTGATTGTGGAGGGAAACTCCACTATCCAGGGTACGTTGGAGGCACATGGTGAGATCGCCGAACATGCCACACATTCACAGACATTGGCTCAAAAGACAATAGAGCATGGACAATTTGCTTATCTTGTTGCAAAAGGCTTTTTGCAAACGAGGAATAGATGAGCAACATGTGGAGATGATCATTTCCCCTATCACCATGGAGATGGCTATTTCTCCTACTGTGGAGTTGGTTGTTGCTCTTACTGCGAAGATGATCACCTTTTAATTGCTTTTCTCCATAGTAGCTCAGTTTGGTTGGAGGGTATCTCAAAGTGCTTTCTTGAACAAAGTTTTGGACAAGAAGGTCTATATGGTGCTGCACGGAGGTTTTGAGATACATGATTGAGATCATTTGGATTGCATACTTACCGAGTCTTTGCACGGACTCAAGTAGGCTCTAAAATCCTAGTACATTATTCAATCAACATATCCAAGATTCAGATATCATAATTTTGGAGATTGGGATGAACTTCTCAACCAATGATGATTCATCATTGGATAATGAATCACTCAAAGAGCACTTGATGGACAACCTGCTATATCCTATGTCCACACGATTGGATCACTATTTTCCTATCAATTGTCATTTTCAGTCCCTATCTACACCGAAGCTCCGACATTGTACAACAAAACATCAGAAGACAATAGTTTTCAATATACTAAGGAGCACCCTGTAGAGTTAATGACTAAACTTTTTGGTTTTATTGTATTTGTAAAATTTCAGGACAAATGAGTTGTCTTCGATTTAGCATTACGGGAGGGTTTAAAAATATATTCTTAATATTTCAACTAACTCTTAACGAACTATTAGTTATGTATTGACTAATATTCAGTTGTAACCTTTGCAACTATTTTGTAACTATCTCTTTCATAATAAAATGACAGACACACACTCCAAAGTGTGCATTCCAGTTTCTCTTCATTCTTTCTCTGTTCACATCTTCTAATATTTGGCTGGATTGATGATGTTGGCCAAAATAAGGGGTTCTGCAAGACGCCATTAGACGGGCTGATGATGTCAACTAATTGCAAATAAATGGAGGAAGATCAAAGAAGAGGATCAATAGGGGAATCATAAACCTAGGAAAGGTAGCTGAAGTTGATGTGAAGGTGATATAAGATGATGTAAGGTGGCAGTTGGAAGGGAATTGTTACAACAATTTCTCATGACAAGTCGGCCCACCCAAATTTTGGATATACCCCTTAAGCTGCACATCCAAGGAGATCAATGCAATGTCGAGTAGTGCAAAATAAATCGTTAGCAAGTGAAAATAAGGTGCATACCATAGTTATCAAGTTCAAAAATATGGATCTGTTCGAGAGTGCAAAAATTACAAAAATTTGGAATTCGTGAAAAAAGTTGAGAAAAATTCAGTTCGAAATGTGTATATATATTGTATCTGAGCATATTTGTATAAATATGCAAAATTGATAAATACAATGAAAAACTTAATAACGTAGTATTAAATGTTAATATTTTTAATACCAAATACTATATAAGGTTGCTAGGTGTCTTTTTGGCAAAATAAAGTTTAAAAAAATTACCCTGACTGAATTTATCTTGGCCAACTAAAAAATCTGGATCTGGTCGAATTTTGTGCAAATCCGACCGGATTTGGTAATTGTGGTGTATATACACTCCCTATCATAGCATTCCCCATCTCTAAGGAAGAAACTTGACCGCCATTTCAAAGCCCCTTATTCATAGATTGTGGTCAAGACTCATTGGTTGGATAGGTAAATGGCTTACCTCGACTGGAATTTATATAAACTAATATGTTGTCACTCGAGGCAACGAACATTCTAGATTAATGGTAGTAAAGTACTAGGCTATATTTGTCTTATTAAAATTAACCCCGACCTTTGAAAATCATCATATCCTTAAAGAAAACTCTGGAATATTGCAAATTGCTCTGGTCAATTACTGTATTCCTATTTTTTTATAACTATAATAAGCTTATGCGGGAGGTCTTCAAGTTTTGTTGCATGTGGTCAAACATGATTATTTTTGGAGCTTTCCCCAACTCCTATACTTTCCCATCAGCTTTCATTTGGACTAAAGATATTTTCCTCTCTCCGTTCTTAATTGCTTCATTAGGGGGGTCCTCTCACTGGGATACCTGTACTTGTATGTTAGGGTTTAGGCATTTGAACCACTTTCATTTTTTTGTTCTCGCTCTGTATCTTTTTTTTTTTCGCTTTTGTATTTAGTTACTTTCATAGCCTAGGATCCTCTTACCCTAGTTATTCTCTATCATAATTCATTATGCTTATGAGTCCCATTGACCTGCCTTGGTCCTTTCTGGTCTATAATACAATTTCTTTCTTTCTTTGCTGCGGCGTGTCGTTCAAAAGTATCTCAATCTATGATATCTTAGCCAAGAAAGGCATTTGCGGCCCTTCTAATTTTTTCTTTGTTTCAAGGAAGAATAAACAATTGACCATACTTCCTTTTTGCCCCTTTTTGGAGGAAATTCCCTAGAGATTTCTCTCAATGTTAGGTATGGTCTGCAAATCTTGGTTGTGCTCATGAAGGTCTCCCTTCAAACCTCCAAATCTCGAGCAGACCTTGAATTTAGGCCCCTCTTTGATCTCTCAGAGTATTTGCCTTGAAAGCTTTTGCAGTTTTTCCCAAGATGTCTCTATGCCTAGATAGAGTCAAGGCTACCATGGAGTTGTCCACTGATTAACTTACAAGGACTTGGCTTCCCAAAGTTTCTATTATCTCTCTTGTTGAGAAAGACATCTTTTGGAATTGGTCTTCCTTTCTCAAAGATATCCCTCATAAGGAGGTGGCTACAAGAAACAATTTCCCTTAGTCAAATGACACTCACCAAAATCTGGAAGGATCAAATTTAACCTTGATGGTGCTGCGAAAGGTAATCCAAGACTTGTGGGTGGAGGTGACATATTTAAATGATCAAGGTGAAACTTTCATTTTCATGCTTGAAGACTGCTAAATTTGTTCCAACTTGGTGGATGAAAAGGCACTTCGTTTTAGCCTTCAAATTGCTATAAATTGAAGTTGGTTCAATATTGACATCGAGGAGGATTCCAAATTGGTTATCTAGGTGGTATAAGTGAGAGGGGTGCCGATGGTGGCAATCAAATAGAATCTCAAGTAGTCAATCCTAGTATAGGTATCGATATGCATATGGGGATCCATTACAACATGTTTAGGACTATGTATGGCTTTGGTCACAACCTCACAAAATATATAATTTGTTAAAAATTGGCCAAATAAGCAAAACTAACCATATAATATGTAGAGTAAACAAGAATAACTTAATTAGTCACAAAACAAACCACAAATCATACTGATAATTCAATGCCAAATGTCATAATATTGAGTGGTTGAACTTGGAACAAGTACATTGTGATACATTACGTAAATGTTAAAATGTATACACAAAAATCAAGATAAATCAATATATTCATAATCACATTGTTCTTCAATGTCTTCACAGAGAACATTAACCCCATCACCTGGTTTAGTGGAACCACAAAGAATATTAGTGCCACTCCCTCTAGCTCTGCCATATAGGTTGTGTGAAGTACCCTCTAGATTTGGATTGAGCAATGAAAGGTGGCCAATGGAAGCATTCAAGTCACGAGTTTCTTGGTCCACATCCCAACACCTTGTTGCCCCTTGCTTGTACTCATCTTGCTTGTGTGCTAGGAGGTGTATGTTAGAATGCACAAAGAACAAATCCACAACGTTTTTCTTTGCTATCTTGTTGCACTTAATCAAGTGGATAAAGGAGTATGCACCCAAGTTTTACGCAGCTGAAGAGGAACTCACAACCTATTCAAGAAATCCGCGAAGTCAATGCAAAATTAAAATTAAGAAAAGGAAAACAAATTGTTAAAGAGAGTTTAAAAATTAAATTTTTTTTTCTTGTGATATAACTTTTATTGCAAGTGGTTGGAGGTGGGTGGATGCTTGCCCATGGAGTTACCACTGCATATGAGCGTTCTGCCTATACTCATCCCAAAGTGCACTAATGGAGTGATCCTTGGAGGCTATGAAATTCCCAAACTCCTCCCTACCCGAATCCTTCACTTTTGGATTAGAGAAGAGTTTGGAAAATGTTGCCTTGTACCCCTGACTTACCTCATCATCCCTATATGGTGGGACCCTCTTGGAAAAAGAATGGGTCTCTGCGCTATAATATTTTGGTGTCAAGGAAAAAGCGAGAAGATGCAATGGGACAATCATTTTATTCCACCTATCAATGAGATATGTTTGCAATTCCTTGAAAAAACGTTTCATAGGATCTTGTTGTTTAGCACTAGTGATGGTCTTAATCTTCTCAATCATTGAGTCAATTCCATCATAAATCTCACTCAAACATGAATGATCCAAATCAAAAAATCAGAGTATACTCACATTGGGTTCAATAAAACTAAGCAAGTACTCATAATCCCACCACTTGTCATCAAGGATCAACCCTTTCACGTTTGTGGTGCTCTCAATTTTTTCCTACCTCCATACACCCGAAAGGTTGTTAATAACCATGTCGTTGAATGCCTCTCGTACCTTCACAAGTAGTCTCAAGATGAGCATGTGTGAGGCAAATCGAGACTTTGCAACCTAATAGAAAATTAAAATTAATGACATAAAAAACCAGTAAAACGTTAAAAAATCAAAATTCTATAAATAAATAACTTATAAAATTAATTAATGATAAAAAATTAAAAAAAGATAGTGCCCATGGGTGTGTGGTCTATCGGCAAGCAACGAGGTTATTGGGCTTGTATTAGCATAGAGTCGGGTTCACACACAATGTGGGAATGGATGTAAATAAATATTCTATATATATGAGGTATCTTATCAAAATAAAAAAATAAAAAACCAATTGCAACTTTGAGAAGCTCTCGAAGATGGCTTGCAACTTGTGGTGGTTGCTAATGAACATTTAAATCTTACTTGCCTCCTCATAGACTTGTTCAATCCAAGTTATTTTGGTGCCCGATTTTTTAATCATTAAGTTGAGGGAATGAATGACACAAGGTGTCCAAAATGTGTCCGTACCTTGCCTCAACCAACATATTCACAACTTTGCATTTTTTGTGTTGTCTGTTATTTTAGACTAAGTTTTAAGACCCCGCCACCTCAATGGACTCTATGATGATGTTGGAAATAAATTGGGCATCCTTCCCCTGCTCATCACAGTCAACAACCTTAAGAAACATTGCTCCTTTAGGGCACACTGAAATCACATTGATCAGTGGCATGTTTATCTTCTCTTTCTTTGTATTGGAAATGACAGACACGCGTCTTTCGACCCATGAATCCCTAATGGGCTGTAATGAATCTTCAACATGTTTTCTTTCCTTTACTAATAAGGTGGTGTGCACCTTTAAATACCCTAGGTTGGTGTGCCCTTTAGAGGCATCATTGATTGCTTTCACCATATCTTGATAATACGGTGATCCAACAACGTTGAAAGATGACACATATGTTAATATACCGCCCAATTTGTTGGTTGGTTATGTCCCTAGATTCATTATCGAATGCCCTTTCCAATAGGCCTACACCTTTTGTTCTCTTGTGACTTACAGGTAAATCCACTACCTCTGCGGCCATAGGGAATGTAGACAAAACATGTGTGATGGGGTCTTGACATCGACAAATACGACAACATGTGGCTTGCTAGATTTAGATCCTTTCTTTGCCAAAGGATACTTCAGTCTCAAAGAACTATTGTCAACTAAAAGTTGCACCCTGATAGAGAATGGTGTGTGCACTTTCTTTCTTGTTGATAAAATTGGAACACCCCAAGGCTGTGGGTAACCTATGTCTAAGGTGAACCTCCAGAGAGGGCTGGTTTCCCTTGTGAATCACCTAAAAAATGAAAAACTCTGACAAGGAAAAGGGAAAAGGAATGCAGGAAATGGGAAAAAGGGGTGATACACCAAAAGTTTGATACTTGCATGTAACTCTGCTCACAGAGAATTTAAAAATCCATACACTCTTACACAACTCTAAACTATTTTGCATAATAAATTCAAGCGATTTTAGGAAAAATGACAGCGGTAGAGGGAATGAATTCCACACTAAAGCAAATACAATATCCTATAGCAAATACAATTAACAATCTGAAATCATAATAGTATGAGGAGGCAAAAATGAAGCTTTATTATTCAGAGGTGCAAGTACAATAGCTGAAGATGCACTAAGCAAACCAGCTGCTCCAAGTATGTCTAATGATTACAATAAAAATCAGCGTATATCATAAGAGAAGACTGCTGTTTTTTTCCAAAAATAGACTGCCCTTTTATTTATTTATTTATTCTCCTTTGTTGCTGGCACATGGGACCAAGAAGTTCCCTTTCTTTTATTTATTTAATTTGTTCTCATGCAACCCTTGGCGCCAACTTTAGAAGGTAGACTGCTGCATGCATTAGTTTATCTTATTTACCTTGGCGCCAACCTCTAAAAATTGACTAGCAGCATGTTTTTCTTATTTCTATCTATTTCTATTTTTATCCTCCTTCATCCTAACTCCTAAAAATAGAACAACAACTCCAATTTTTACATTTCTTCCATGCATCTTTACCCCTTTGTCCCAAATTTAGGACTGCCTTCTATTTATATTTATCTATTTCTCCATGCATCATCTCTTATCTTCCTTTGGCGCATGGGTAAGACTGCTGCTATTTCTATCCAATTTCCATCTTTATGCCTCCTTGGCGCCAAGGACACGCAGGTTCTTCATTTCTTTATTTAATTCTTTCTATGTTTATCCCTCCATAGCGCTACGTATAGAACAACTCCTTTATTTTATTTATTCATTTCCATGCACCTTCATGCACATTTACCCCTTTGGTGTAAAGTTATATAGGACAACTATTCTATTTATTAAATTTATCCCATGCACCTTCGTGCAAAGTCTTCTTTTGACGCAAACTACCTTTGGCTATGAAATATGGTAACATTTTGGCGACCTCACAGGATTGTTTGCCTGCTAAACAAAGAGGTCAGTGATCTATCTGCATCGATTGGGCTATGGAGTCCCATTCTTCTGTCAACAACTGCTTCACACAAGTTTGGAAAGCTTGTATCCTCTGAATCAATACAACTGAAAGTACCCTCTCCAACAAAATGGAAAACATGTGCGTGCAAGTACTTATATGAAAAGACAACTAACTATGAAAAATTGAAAAAACAATGTGCATGCAAGTACTTATTGGAAAGTAAACTATTGTAATGATGTTGAATCCTCAATAGCAAGCTTCGAGGAAAATCCCATTAACTGGGATTGGTAGTTCTTCGCCATTCAATCGAGATAACTAAAAATCATTGCGAGGCTTACTAGCTGAAATAACATATGGCCCACTCGCAAATAACATCAAATTTGGTGTGGTTTCCCAGTTTTGCTCTATTTGCATCCCACTTAATGACAAGATCACCTTCCTGAAAGATACTTGCAACTGCTTTCTTATTAAAATTCTTTTTCACTTGAGCTTGGTGAGTTTCCATTGTGAGCACTGAGCTTCGACTTCATCTCAATTCTTCCAACTGCATAAGTACTCCATACCTTACCTCCATGGGACCTGCTTCCAATAGCTCTAACTGATGAATAAGGTCTAAAGCAGAGGAGCTCAAGAGAAATTGGGAGTCTTTCTTCCTTGCCATAAATCAACATGTATGGAAAATTACCAATAGACCTTTTGGAAGTGATTTTGTTTGCCCACAAAGCTGTTTTGAGTTTGGTGTGCCAAGATCTCTGATTTTCATCCAAAACTCTTTTAATAATCTTCAATAAATTTTTGTTAGTAGAATTTGCGAAGACCATTAACTTGTGTGTTAATAATTTGATGAAGTACTCAAATAAATACAATTTTGGACAACGCACTCTGTAATTTTAGTACCAATAAAAGCAAGACCATTATCTGAAATAATAGTAGTAGAAACTCCAAATCTAATAATAATACCTTCATGGAAGTCAAGCACACTAGTTTTATTCGCTTCTTTCAATGCAACTGCTTCTGTCCATCTGGTAAAATAATCAGTGGCAATAAGAATCCACTTGTGACCCAAACTGGATGGCGGGATTAATCTTTCCAATAAAGTCCAATCCCCATTGCATAAAGTGTTGATCTGTTGAAATAGGATGAAGAGGAAGGGCTGCAAGCTTTTCCTTACCCACGAAGAAAGCATACTTTTGACATTTTTTGACCTATACATAACCATCTAATGAAAATACTTGGCCAATAATAACCTGCTTTCATTATTTTGAAAGTAGTAGTCCTTGTAGCATAATGAGCCACCTGATAAACCTTCATGGAATTCTTGCAATAATCTGCCAACTTGTGAAGGTTCTACACATCTCGGAAGAACACGATTAATATCCTTTTTAAAGCAATATACCATCAATGAGTGCATAAGGAATAAGCTTGTAACCATGGAAATACCTCCTTTTTGTCTTATCCAAACCTTGGGGAAGAATACCAGCATGCAAGTAATTAATCATAGTCTTGTTTCCAACTCACAGAAGATGGTATTTTCAACTGTTTGTGGCTGATTTATGAGTGGAAAAACAACATACTTTCTTTGACTCCAAATCTGAAACTAAGTACTCACATAACCCTTTACCTCGGATCAACTTTCTTACCTTGAAGTCCACGTTATATTCCATGACTTTTATGATCCAACCAACTCTCTTTTCATTCAAATCCTTGCTCAACAAAAACTCTTTTACACTTGGGTGAGTAACCATTATACATGAATTCTATTATTAGATAGCATATATCTTGAAATTCTTTAAGCCTCTAATAACAGAAAGTCCTTGCTTTTTCCATAAAAGTATACTACACCTCATAGCTCATGTAGCCCTTTGCTAAAGAAAACAATGGGTTTCTCTAAATTGTCATGATTCAACTGAGTTAAGATTGCTGAAATTGTTTAAACCCTTGCAAATGCATATCAATATAAAATCCTTTGAAAACTCTGGATTTGCAAGTGTTAGAGCTTGAGCAATAACTTGTTTAATAGTCTCAAAACTGATTTTCCCTTCATCTGTCCAACTGATACTCATACCTCTTTTTCAACATAGCAATTAGAGGCTTTGATAAATTAACAAAATCAACAACGAAATCTTCTTACAAAATTGATCTTACCCAAAAAGCTTTGAAGTGCTTTCTTATGTTGAGCTAAAGATAAAGCTAGAATTGAGCTTACTCTTTCTGGATCTATGACCAAACCTTCTTTTGAGACTATGTGGCCCAAAAGTTTACCTTCATGCACTGAAAATATGCACTTCTTTGGGTTGAGAGAAACCCCATACTGTTTCACCTTTCAAAAACTTGCCTCAGATGACTCAAATGATCATTAACACTCGTAGAAAAAACAGTAATGTTATCAAGATAAACCAAAATATTGACATTGATCAAATTTTGGAAAGCCATATCCATGGCTCTCTGAAAAAGTAGCTCCTTGCATTGGATAAACCAAAAGGCATGTTTCTGTAAGCAAATGTCCCCCACTTAGTGGTGAAAGTTGTCTTGCATTGATCTTCTTCTTTTACCAATATCTGATTGTAACCACTGTAACCATCCAAAAGAGAGAATCTTTCTGCACTTGATACAGTCCTTAGAATTTGATCCATTGATTGTAATGGATAATGGTCCTTTAGTGAAGCCCTGTTTAGATCCCTGAAATCAACACATAACCTTATCTCTCTATTCTTCTTCCTCACAGGTACAAGATTTGCAACCCACAAGAATGTTTGATAGGAAAGATATTACAAGACTCAATAAGCTTTGTTAGTTCATTTCTCATCAAAATTTCAATTTTTAGATTAACAGGTCTTTGCTTTTGCCTTAATGGTTTGGAATTAGGCTCAAGCTCAATGGTATGTTGAGCTAATCCTGGATAAAAACATTTTAAATCCTTATACTTCCAAGCAAAAAAATCAATGAACTCATTGCATAACTAAACAAAAACTTGCTTTTCTTCTAAATTACATACCTTGCCATGCTTCAAAAGCTTGCCATCGCTGATTGCTATGTCTTCATAGTTCTCTTGCTTAGTGGACATCCTGATTTTGTCCCTTTTCAGCTGATCATCATTATTAAAATACTCTCAAGGGTTACCAATCCTTGGGGCAGCTTATTAGTCTTTAATTGCAAGATTTGCTCACCATACTGCTGCTGCAATTTAGACTGATTTTTAGTTGAAAATTCAGCTATTTCCTGAATAAAACATACAATTTGCTCAACATTATCAAACACTTGCCAATTAGTATTATTATTAGGAATTGATGGCCTTACCAGTACCTTAACATGAAGCTGATTATCCTTTCTTTTCACATCACTAGAAATATCAAATCAGCTTCAAAAAATGCCAATCTATTTGTTTGTTTATTTTCAGCTTTAGGTATTGATTGAACATTGAATGCATCAAAATCCTCTATAAGATCCCATATTTTATGTCTATATGATTTCAACAAGGGATTCTTTGCAATATTCAAATTTCTCACCTGATGTATGATCAATTCACTATCACCAAGTATGTGTAGGTACTTAATTTCCTTCATTCTAGCCCACTGTAAACCATGAATTAATGTCTCATATTTAGCTACGTTGCATGTACAACAAATTGAAATCGAATAGAAGAGTAATACTTTTGACCATCTGGTGATATCAGAACATTACCTGCACCTGATCCATTCTTGCTTCTAGAGCCATCAAAGTATAAACTCCACTATCCTGTATCAATCTCATCAGTTTTAACCAATAATGGTAAAAAACATTTTCCTGATGCATGCAATAAATTCCCAAATCAACCTCTTTAATATATGTTTTTTCAACACATTTGTGAGGCTCAAAGCCATGACGGTCAATTCCCCACTCATTCAAGGTAGAAAGGAGGAGGCTTACCAATCTTTTTTACCCAAAAATCAGCCTTAATGTGCTGATTTGTATTTGCAAGTAATGTACTAGCTCTAGCTGAATGATCCACTGTAACTGGTAGTTTGGCCAACTCATCTTGTAACAAGTTCTTTGACCCAAAATAGTCAACGTATCCTACATTGATAAGCTCACATGAGCTTTCTTCATCCGATCTATAATATTAAGAGGAGAGCTGCCCCCTTTTGCTTAAACTTTGGGAACACTTTCAGCCTCTTTTTCTTGATTCTTGTGCTTCCAAGTTGCCCTTCTGAATCTGATTTTTTTGTCTCCTCATTAGGAACAACACCCTTATTAGTATTATCAGGAAATAAAGAAGATGATCCATGCAAATTGGTTACCTCTGTGGGTTCTCCCACTGCTCTCCTTTTGTATACTCTTGTATTAGATACCTATTGATTCTCTTATTGCCAATTCACCAAATTTTCCTCTGGTGGCTTTGGTGCTTCACTAGAATCCCCTTGAGTAGGAGCCTCAACTGTTGAAAGCTATGGATTCATCCCTTGTGCAAGCAAAGTTTGATTGAACATTCCATTAACACAAGAAAAAAGATCATGCAAATGATTACATGGAGCACACTCAAAGGGTTCTTGAATTAGATTAGCTTGCACTGGAGCAAGAGCCATAGATGTAGAAGGAGCATTAGGAACTACTTTAATGGTTGCTAGGCCTTGATATGGAGGCCTACTTGTAGGATATACTGGGTATGAGGGTCTAGCAAATAGGAATGGAGCTTGATACAATTTGTAAGGTTGAGCAAGTTGTCTCTCAATAGATACAAATTTATTTTCAAAAGCTTTTAAAATAAATTTTATTTCACTCAACTTAGTGGCTTGATTTGGATTAATAACTACTTGGCTAGTTGCTACTGGAATTCGGTTTATAGTTGACATTGGTGGCTGAATATTTGAAATGATAGGCATGGGAGGTCTAGGTGCAATTTTTCCAGCTTGTATGAGATTATTTTCAGCTCTAATGGATAAATCAAAGGTGGCAGGAATTGTGTTACCCCCCATGAATTGAATCATGACAACAATGTCATTGTTTAAGGATCTCAAATAGTACAAGAATGCATGCTTTGTTGTAGGCTTAATGGCACGAGAATTCTTTTCCAAGTTCTCTGGAATCTTAAGTTAAAATCAACCATGAACTCTTGAGGGGCTCTTTTGATTGTGCTCAATCACTCAATCAGGGATAGGTGGTCAAATTTGTTCTCAAATTGACTACAAAAGGTTGTTCCTAATTGATCCCAAGAATTGCTAGAGTTAATAGGTAGATTTTTGTACCATTGCAAGGCTTTATCTTTAAAGGAAACTGCAAGGAGTCTCATGACTACATTCTTCTGAGTTATATTATAAATAGAGCAAAAATTTGCAATATCTCTAAATATGCTTTACAAGAGTGTTTTGAGTTTGACTGGTAAAGAATGGTAAACTCTTTAATGCGGAAGCAAGGACATCATTGTATGCAATAAGATTCAAGGGGCTGTCATCATTAAAGGTCACAAAAGCTTTGTTTCTATTGACAACCATTAGGAAATTTAGAGTGGGAAGTTGTAGGATTTTGGGCAATTGTTTTATCTTGCTAACTCTATAAGTATATGGAGAAGATTGATCAAATCTGCTTCTTTTATAAGAATGTAAAGGTAGCCGAATAAATTCAAAAGGAATACCTTTAGCTTTTGACCTGGTGGTCACTTTTGGCATTAGCTTTGACTAGTCTGCAACCAATATGTCAGTGAAAACTTGAGTCATTAGATGCTGATTTTCCGAAGACTTTATGCTCTGCAAATTGCTGAACTGACATCAATTCTTTGAATACTTTGTCCCACCGGGCGTGCCAAAAACTATTGTCAACCAGAAGTTGCACCCTGATAAAGAATGGCGTGTGTACTCTCTCCTGTTGACAATTGAAGGCTGTGGGTAACCTATGTTTGAGGTGAACCTCCAGAGAGGGCTGGTTCTCCTTGTGAATCACCTAAAAAACGAAAACTTGACAAGGAAAAGGGGAAAAGGGAAAAAGAATGTGGGAAATGGGAAATAGGGGTGATGCACTGAATGTTTGACACTTGCATGTAACTTTGCACACAGAGAATTTAAAGATCCACACACCTGCACAACTCCGGACTATTTGTATAATACATTTAAGGGTTTAGGAAAAATGACAGCGGTAGAGGGAGTGAATTCCACACTAAGGCAAACACAATATCCTATGCAAGACAATGAAAATCTGAAATCAGAAATAAGAGAGGGCAAAATGAAGTTTTATTATTCAAAGGTGAAAGTACAATAGCTGAAGATGCACAAGCAAATCAATTGCTTCAAGTATGTCTAATTTTTACAATAAAAAACTGCCTATATAGACTGACCCAAAAATAAGAATAGACTGCTAGCATACCAAGAATAGAATGCTGTCTTTATTTATTTTTTAATTCCTTCTACCCTTGGTGCATGGGACAACAAATGTTGTTATCTTATTTATATCTATTTTTATTTTTATCCTTTCATTCAAAGACTTCAGTCAACCACAGTTTGACTCATGCAAAGTCTTCTATTTTTATTTATTTAATTCCATCTTCATCCCTTTGCCTGAAATATGAATTAATAAATTTATTCTATTTCCACCCTTATTCCTCCTTGGTGCCAAATATAGGAAGTTCCTTTTATTTATTTCCACCTCCTTATCTCTCTTTGGTGCCAACTTCTAAGATTAGAACGGTAGCTCCATATTTATTTAATTCATCTGCACCTCCATGCAAAGTCTTCCGTTGGCGCAAATTTCTTTGGTTTGAAATATGGTAACAGGCATTGCCACATCCACATTTTCTTGCTTGTTGATGTGTGTGAGGATCTTTGCATGTGGCAACCCTTTCTATATACCTTCCACAAACTCTAATTCCTTGGCTAGGAATCACACAAAAATGAGCTTTCACCTGACTGTATGAAATCAGTAATTACTTTTTATACTTTGAAAAAACCCAAATATAACTCCCTCCACAAGGCATCTTGTGAATCACCGACTTCCAAAGGGGCATGCATGGATCGACTTCGAAGGTTATACCTTGGCCTCCAAAAGTATCACTTGTAGCCATTCTAGCAAATCCTTATAGCTACCTGATTAAAAATAAAAATTAAACATATTAAAATTAAAGGCATAAGGGGAAATGAATTTAAGAAACCTATTTGACATTCGTTGAAAGAATGCTAAAAAAAATAGCAATTTTTTAAAAAACAAGTTACAAACTAAAAAAACTCAAAAAACTTACATTAAATCAGCAAGCCTCTTGCGACTTAAACTATTTGGTAGTTGTAGTGGCGTAGGATTAGCCAAAAGATGGAGTTTCAGCCTTAAGCAATTGAAAATATGAAGGTGAGAGAGAAAATGTACAATGAGAAATAAATGTGTCGTTATTGTTTGGAAAGGATTTGGGATTGTCTTTTCGGGTTGGTATGTTTTTTAAAGTCCATTTTAAACTTTTTTAAACATAAAACTAAAAAAATGATTTTTTTTGATAGGGTACATGCAGGGTACGATGAGACAAGCTTGGGTACAGCCAGGTTTGTCCTAGAGAAAATCCAGTTGTATTTTGTCTTGCCATACCCTACGTGTACCCGTAGAGGAACCGAACCCGTAACAGGAACCCCCTCTGCATTGGCGTTGGCTAAGTAAGATAGAACCATGAAAGACAACATGATTTGTTCAAATGGTCATCCTTCTGAATTAGACATTTTGTGTGCAATTTGATTACGAAAAATTCAGCCGCCAAAACTCAACTCTATTGTAAGAAACCCCCTCTTGGTTTAACAAGTCCAACTTCTAATTTTATGATAAGTTTATAGAAAGTAACCACTATTGATTGTACAAAATATTATAGAAGTTTTTTATAAAGAGAGCTTTTATTTTAATCATACATTTACCTTAAAAACATAATATAATTTTAAAAGAAGATATGATTTGAAATGTTAAAAGTTCTATATTCAGTTATTCAATCACGAAATTAATTTTAATATAAAAAATTGAATCTGTATTGTTTGAGAATCAAACTTAGTGACAAACTATTTTCTGAAGTTTATCCTCACCAAACTTGAACACATGAACCTTGTGACTTTGCTCCCAAGTCCTTTGTTGATTGGGGCTTATGTCATTGTAAAAAGTTATATTCTTTTTAATATAATCTTATCTTTTATTTTAAAAAATAGCAACGAATTGAAGCAAAGGAAATAAACACAATTAACACATGATACTGCAATGTAAATGTAAGCTTTATCAAAACTAGATTAATTCACTAGCAAGTTGTGTAGAAGAAGATATGTGAAGCCACAACACTGTTTTTAACATTTGGATGACAATTCCTTTATATCTATTTTTATCATGAAATGGATAGTCTAAAAGTAAAAGTGAAGCAATTCATATTGAGATGTGAAAGGCACATGACAAGTGTTCTGCCAAGAAGTTGAGAGGATTCTTCATAACACGAAAAGGATAAGAGAAAAGTCTTTGGTTATCCAAAGTTTCCAGAATTTTCTAGATTTTTATAGTTTTCAAACTTCGAGCATTTCGAAGCGTTTTTCTGCGGTCAAGTTTGCACCCTTTTATCCCTTTTCACTGCTCATTTCCATAGTTTTTTGGAAATTGGTAGAAGTTGAGGGTTTTGAAAGGACCCACATCCTTGTACAATAAGCCCTCAACGCTGGATAAAACATTAAAGCATTACAGAGAGGAAACCCCCAGCAACAAAAGGGGGAAAAGAAAGAAAAAAGAACCCATGAGAAAACAAAATAAAACAGTAGCACCCAATGTGCTAGCTACAACCAGATAACCTAGAAGAATCCCTTACATGGGATCTTAGATGCATAGTAAAACAATTCTTTTTGCGCTTAACGACTGTCCATCCCTCACTCCTATTAGGATCTGCATTTTCGTCTGAGTGAGTTGGAAGTCGAATCTCCGAGGAAGCCAAGACTCCATCATTGGATTTCACAGTAGTGAAATTGGTTTTAGCGCATTCATCCACTATGCTTGGAATCAACATCAGCTCCTGATCCACGTTAACAGCTCCAACAATACCCATTGAAGGGCTCGGTGGGGTTGGACTGGAAACCTTATCATCAATGACTTGTGTATCAGTAGTAGACTTATATTTCTCATCAATAAATAAAAGGTTTTGGTGGGCATCCTTCCACCAAGAAACCTTTCATTTTTAGATTTCTACTTGACCATCTGACAAGCAGCAATAAGATGTCCAATGTTAAAACATTTTCTGCATCTGAAGGGTAATCCTTCATAATCAAGTGGCTATGACCAAACCCTATCATGCACTTTGAGATCAACAGAAGCAGGTAGATCAATCGAAGTACCCAGATCCACCAATATCTGAGCATAGGTAGTGTGTGTGAAGGTATCTGTATTCCAATCGATGGATTCAAAAGTACCGAAAACATTACCAATAGCAGCTAAACTATCATCTCCCCAAAACTGTAATGACAAATGGGGTAAATGGATCCAAACCGGCTTAACACTGAAAGAGGCAGTGAGTGGATTGAAAGTCGGGAACCATGGTTTCATCAACAAATGATGATTCTGCAGTTCCCAAAGCTTTGAAAGAACAATATTGCTAGCATCATTAGAGATAAAAGGCACAATAAAAAAGCCCCTTGCATAGAGGTAAATATCAATCCTACCAGAAATAAGAGGTCGCCAGTTCGTAGTGATCCATGAATGTAGGAGTGGAAGATCAGGCCAGAGGCCATTAAAACGGCAGATCAGACCATTGGAGGAAAAAAATTCCTCAGCCTCCAGAACCGAATCCCCAAGGGAGACCATGGGAACAGTATTAGCAGTAGAGTAGGACTTGGAAATTGAAGCTGCAGCATATGTTCGTTTCCCCGTAGATGGTGAAATAGTGCTGCCCTTACCACCATCAAAAGAGGGAAAACTGGCCCCATGCTGCCATTAGAGAAGCTAGGAGAGCCGCCTGGTTGAAGAGGAGGCAAAGGGGCCTGAGGGCCGTCACCAGTAACAGGAGTAGAACTATTGTCGCCCAAACCAGACCCGCCCACGATCCTACCACCATTCTTGCCGCCGCAGTCTATAACCATAGAAAGAGAGCAGACATCACCAACGCTAGGGTTTCCAGCGAAAGATTTCGGGGGAGAAAGTTGGGAAGGAGCCATCCAGTTACTATAGGAACATGCTCATTTCCATGGTTCGTTATGCATTCTAACATGACTTTTTTCTTTGTAAGTTAGTGACCAATGATTGTTTTCTCAAAATCTATAAGTTTTTTCTATTGGTAAGTTGGTCAACCCTCTCATTCGCCATCTTTTTAGCGCACAATTATAGCACACCATAAGACAAGAAATAACCATTGGATTATAATCCTTATTTAATGGTTATCTATTCCATCAAAATTTAACTGGGACTCACTTCCAACCTCATTTTTTAAACATTATCACAGCTGTTTTAATGCTGGGATCACCCCTAAAAGTGTTTGAACCCTGTTCATTATGATTGAATTGTTCTTCTTTATCTCTGGACCATGGCTCGATGGGGCCTCAAAATGTATTATTTTTGAGAGAATCATCAGGATCAAAACAAAAAAGGGGTTCAGTCCAGAAACAATAATTTGAGAGGATCGAAGTTTATAAATGTTGGAATCTTGTCCATGTTGTTTCAACTTTCTATATTGGATTAGAATCCTTATTTAATGGTTATCTATTCCATCAAAATTCAATTGGGATTCACTTCCAACCTCATTTTTAAAACATTATCAGAGCTGTTTTAATGCTGGGATCACCCCTAAAAGGGTTTGAACCCTGTTCATTATGATTGAATCGTTCTTCTTTATCGGTGGACCATTGCTCGATGGGGCCTCAAAATCTATTTTTTTTGAGAGAATCATCAGGATCAAAATAAAAAAGGGGTTCAGTCTAGAAGCAATAATTTGAAAGGATCAAAATTTATAAATGTTGGAATATTGTCCACGTTGTTTCTATATTGGATTAGAATCCTTATTTAATGGTTATCTATTCCATCAAAATTCAACTGGGACTCACTTCCAACCTCAGTTTTTAAACATTATCAAAGCTGTTTTAATGCTGGGATCACCCCTAAAAGGGTTTGAACCTTGTTTATTATGATTGAATTGTTCTTCTTTGCGCTGGACCATGGCTCAATGGGGCCTAAAAATCTTTTTTTTTGAGAGAATCATCAGGATCAAAACAAAAAAGGGGGTTCAGGCTAGAAGCAATAATTTGAGAGGATCGAAGTTTATAAAAGTTGGAATATTGTCCATGTTGTTTCTATTTGTGGGGAAGCTTTTAGAAAAAATCAATGGGTAAAAACCAGTGTAGCTATCTTCAAGACAAAGATTTCTCTATAGAAGATGGAATGATCTTAGAAATCTATGAAGCAAAGTCTAGTTGTCTTGGTGACAGTGACCCAATACGAGACACTGTTGTCAAATTCGACCATGTGGATGCCTGGCCAACCCAATCCATTCTGATCCAATCCAATCAATGGATTGATGATTGACAAAGGTGATTTGGTGCATGTTAACACCAGATCAAGGTCATCTAAGGAAATTTCATTCTAATAACTTGTAGAAGGCCTTGGGAAGGATATTACGGCGTAGATATGTTATTATGCTATTATCATTTCCCATATTTAGCAAGAATTCCTCACCAAGAAATGATTGCACATGACCTTAGGAAGCATTCTTAACCCTAATTTAACATCATTACAAAAGAATAGATATGTAACTTGTAAGCATTATCCTACACAATAGGGACCTCAACGATGGAGAGCTTCAAAAAAATTAAGGGGTTTAACAATTTACTTTGTTCAACCTTGAGAGTGCAGAATCTGCTTTTGGCCTTTTGAGCTTAAGAGTCCTTACTATTAGTGTGATCCAATTTGTGGTTGGAGATTTGGGCTCTAGAATGGACCTATTAAAAGTCATTGGTTGAATTGTCTTGTAGTCAGAAGTGGATTATCAACTAAGATACGAGTCTTGAGAGGTTCCTAAAGCCTATGGTAAATGATACATTATGTCATGGATTCTACTTTAAAGCTTATACTTAATAAAAGGCATTTGTTCGTTTTTTTGATTGTGTTAATGAGTTAATACTATAGTGCAATCTTGCCACGTATCTTCATCCCTGGTGAACTTAAAGATATATAATAAGCCAGAAAATAGAAAACAACCTATGCTGCTATTCCTATTGGATCTTCTCTATGGAGTGTTTATACTTTTATCTTCTGCTGTATAAAACTTTTACAGAAGAAACTTACCATTCTATAAATTTATTATGCTTTTACAAGAAAACCGTTCCAATGTTTTGGGAGATTCTTGTTTATGCATTTCAGCTATTTTGCTTTCAACTCATGAGGTGTTTTTGGCTTTCAAGAACACTATTAAATTTATGTCATACTTTTCTCATGAATTGTTTAGACTTGATGTCTATAAATATTTTGTACTCTCTAGAAAGCTAAACAATTAATTTCTGAGTCAGTATCCTATCTTTGCATTCAGTTTTAATCCATATAAATTATAATCATTTTTTTGGTATAACAACCAAATCACTATTGAGAATGTTAATATTGTTTATATCTGTAGTACAGAAAGGAAATGATGTTAATCCTAAATGGATTTTCCTTTGGCATGTGTATTATATTCTGCTTGTGATTTACAAATAATGACGTGATTCCTTTCTTTGGAAAATTTGATTCTTGGATCCATCCCAATCTATGTCCATTATCGGTAATTGCTTTCATTAGCACCCATAGCATACTGTTAAGTTTTCTGTAATACGAAGTCATGGAATTTATAGTTTTTCCTATTTCTTTTCAGTTGCATTGTTTCATTACTTTTCTCATGTCCATATCTGCTTGCCAATTTTTCATGGAGAAGGTTTGAAAATTTGAGTTGTTTTTGTGTCAATCTTGAATTCAAAAATCTTCTTAAACTTTTGGATTGTGACATGAATGTAATAATTTTCTCTTTTGATGGCTTCCTTTGCATGAATGTTCAGGGACAGATTATATAAAAAATGTGCAGCAGCCTTGCAGGATGGCATGCTTTTAGAGTCAAAAGATTTAGATGCTACAAGGGAGGCATTAGGAAAAGCATTTTTAGAAGCTGATATGCAGCTCTTGTCCTGGTTTGTATGTACCATTCAATTTTTTGTGGAGATAGGATTGTAGAAGTCTTGTATGTTATAGAGCTCACTCTATTTTTGACGGTTTCATGTGTCATTTTTAACAGTAAAATGTATTGATTTATATGTTGACGTTTCTGAGTGTCAGACCGTAATATCTGTTGACTAGGATTGAAGAAACGGGCGAAGATGTTGAATCTGGTTCAACAGCAACCGTTATGTTTGTAGGAGGTGATAGATTGATAGTTTCCCATATTGGTGATTCTTCTGTGGTATGTTTTAAATTAATCATATAATAATTTGATTGATGCATTTCTGCATGGAAAGCACGCATACCATGCTTTTCAACTAAAAATTAAATAATATCTATCTATGATGTAGTTTAATCTCCAATATGATTATCATGTTCTTCTCGATTCTGTATATATATTAATCCATTTGGTGTTAACAAGAAAACCTTAATGGAAATGTTGTCTAAGTAGGTGATTGATTTGTGAAGCTAACGTGCTGGGTTAAAGAGATTCAATTTTCATTGATTGATTGGTTTGTTTTAGGTAATTTCCCATTCAGGAAAGGCAGTGCAGATTACAAGTCCACATCGCCCATATGGAAACAGCAAAGTTTCTCTTAATGAAATCAGACGTGTAAAAGAAGCAGGTGGTTGGGTAAGTGCTTAGTAGTCAAGAGAATCAATATCTTGTGAAGAAGTGAATCAATGCTTTTGAATTGTGCATATATTGCACAAAATGTTGGTACGGCAGTTTGATTGAAAAATGAAATTTTGTACTATAAGTTGTAAATGGAGGCACGATGGTGGCACACACTCATAATGAAATTTATCTCAACTTCAAGAGAATTTCTTCTTAGTGGCCTTAGCATTTAAAATCTTAACACCAGTAGTAATGATGCAGGGGCCCCAAGACATTCAATGCTCAATCAAACACTTAACAAGTTTAAGAATTCTTCATCCCAACAATACCCTGTTTTAGAGTTTTGTCTTGTTGGTCTAATTGACTCAAACATGCAAAACTTGCTCTCTCACTCCTTAAATGTCTTTGTCATTCACCTTACCCTGTTTAGAAACTCCATTCCATGCTAAATACACCTTTAACAATGATTCATGAGCAACAAACAATCAACTTACTCTTTACCTCCAAACTGCCCTTTCAACTTTCTTGACTATTTCTGCACCAAACAAGCAACTTTTTGCTTCTTAGCTCTCTAAAACCTCTTCAAATGCATGTGCCCTGTTTCATCAACTCAAACAAGTGTTAAATCAATCTTGATCTTGACTCAAAAAGATCAAATCTTCAAACTTTCACCCAACTTACTCAAACTGTCCTCTAATGCTCTTAAGGCTAACTATCTTGTATGATCCATGGTTAGAACAATCTAAACATACCCAGACGGAAATGGAAACATCTTTAGATACCCTTTATCCTCATCGTGGTGTGCCTTAAATTTCATGAGTTCAGTCACTATTCTCTTCTCACAGTCACTCTTCTTCTTTTTTAGTCTTCTTGGTTCCAACTAGCCCTGCCTCAGACCATGTCTCTTCATAACATCTCATGCATAAGGTTCTAAAACAAAAACCAGACATTTTTGGGCACCCATTTATAAGTTCTATCTGTGATGAAGGTTTCAAGATTGAATTCAAAGTCTAAAGCTCACTTCCTTAGTAAGATGACCTCAATTAGCCCTTCAAACTGTGTTCACTGTCCCTGTACAGGACTGTCATGAATAACTTCGTTTTCTCCCTACCTTGGCTCCTTCTTCTTCTTGAATATGTTTGTGGACATGCTCTAGGTGATTTCTAGAAGTTTTTAAGAATTCTCCATGGTTCGTTTGCAAGAAATGGGGGTTTTAGCTTCCTAACCCTAGGTATGTTCTGTGCAAGCCCGAGGGGCTAGATTTTTCTATATCTTTCTCCAAACTTTGATTCAAGCTACCAAATTTTTCCCAAGGGTCTGTTTCATGTTCATGCATGTAATTTTTTTACCAGTGGGTGAAGATAACACTCTAAATCTTGAAAACTCACCTGATATTTCTTACCCGGACTGTAGGTATCTGTGCAAGAACAAATACTTCATTAGTTAATCCCTTTCTTTCACATCTAAACGTTACCACAAAGTCTTATCTCATCCTTATGCTGCTATTAGATCATGACTTCACCCTTACTAAAGCAAGTTCTCATGTGTCAAGCTTCTACAGGCTGTAAGTAATTCTTTCACAGGTTTCTTAATGCAAGGAAACAGGGTATATGTCCTTTATAGGTATTAGAGTCCATTGAATATCAAAATCATCATGTTCTTACATGGAAACCATTTCACAAACTCAATAACTCATCACTTCTAGGTTTCAACAGTCTTACATACAATTTCACAGTCTTCAAGCTTCTCATCATGCCAAAAACAGGGTTATTAACTTCTCAAGATAGATTACATCATCTAACACTCACATGCAAGACCACTTCTTGATTCAACGCCATACTAACAAGAAGAATACAGAGACAATAACATGCATGCAAATTACAGAACTTTTAAAGCAAAATCCACCTTCTTTATTCATTTGTCAAAATTGCAGTTTCTCTCTCCTTCACTAATCATGCTCTTCCTTCATACCTTCCTTTTGTCCTTTGTTCCTTCTTCATTCTTCTCGAGAGAGATCTTCTCTCCACTCCCTCTCTCCCTCTCTCTTCCTCACTAACTTTTTCCATTCCAATCATCACCTTTTTAATGTAACCTCTTCTTGAAACCTAACTGATTCTCATGACTCTTTACATGCCCATTAACTCACTATGAGGTATTTTATCACTATGAGGTATTTTATCATCCTTTGAATATTTCTTGGACTCATACATACCCTATGACCTAGGACAACATGTCCAAGTACATTTACACACATTTAAAGTCCTTCAAAGCTCCTTCTCACTACTTGACATCCCACATTTAGCCATTTTACATGCTTAGTCATTTGATTTACAAAAAGGAGGGAAAACTACATATTTGAATATTCAAATTCTTGAACTCCACCTAGCACTTGGTTTGCACCTTATACCTCTTCTCAGGACTTCTTGACTTCATAAACATGACAATAAAGGAACTTTAACACTCTTGTAGCTTCTTCCCATGATGCTTCTGCATCAAGTTAGTTGAATATTTTTAGATCAACAGCTGCACTCTCTTCCCATGATCCCGATCAATTCATTACTGCTATATATGTTGTCATCAAATTAAACTTACTTCAACAAAACCGGTTCTTGTACCAAAATCTATTTTGAGCATAGAGAAATTTGTTTGCTAATCCAGTTTGTTTTAAAACCATAGAATAAGGAGTCCCTTTGTCACCAAATTAAACATATACCAGCAAAACCAGTTCTTGTACCAAGATCTGTTTTGAGCATAGAGAAATTTGGTTGCTCATCTAGTTTGTTCTGAAACCATATAATAAGGAGTCCCTTTCTCACCAAATTGAATGTACTTCAACAAAATCAATTCTTGTACCAAGCTTTATTTTGAGCATAGAGAAATTTGGTTGCTTATCTAGTTTGTTCTGAAAACATAGGGAAAGGAGTCCTATCCTAAAACAAAAAAATTGCAATCACAAACTATGAATTGATTAAAATTAAGTAATAGACATGCTAATAATGTTTCATCCATCCACTACATATTAAGAAAATAAATATTTTTGTGCTTAATGAAAATAACCATGAACATGTATTGATTCAATTATGAAGGAATTGTCTATGAGATCAAACCATAAGGATTTTTTTTGTAATACAAAACAAGGATGTCTAATATGGTAGGTATAACATTGAATGAGCTTGATGCTAGAATGTTTCGTTTGAAAGAAGACGAATTAGATCCCTTATATTACACTGTGTAGGCATCAAAATTTCAAATAGTAAGCCACTAGTAACAGATGGTACAATTAACCGTTGCACGAATAACCTCCCACTCCAAACCCAAACCAAAGATCTTAAATGGGAATCCTTAATTTTCAATAGGGTTGCTCTCCCTAGATGAACTGTTACAAGGATGGGATCAAATACAAGGATTGTGGACCTAAAACAACAAATCCCAATATCATCAAACTCCATAGAGGGGTTGTAACCTATGACACAAGAATTCCATACCCTTAAGAAGGTCGCACAAATACTGAACAACTAGAGCTAGTTCAAATAATTCTTCCATGACCGTAAAAGTGTTCAATTGATGGGGTAACATCATACATCCCTAATCCACCCAAGCAGTCTAGTATGATGTACATCCTGAAGCAACCCTCCAAAGAACGGGAGACGCGAGCTGGACATATTGGTAGAGTTCATTGGCTAGGAAGCAGTGTTTTGCAAGCAGATGCCACTCCTCTTGACTCTACAGTTGTTTGATAGAAAAAAAACTAAAATGTATATTATAATAATCGCTACAAAAATAATCGGCTCTTCCGAGCCCATATTGGGTGATTCCCTATATTGTCCTAATTTGCTCATGTATATCATTTTCTTGGGTATAACCATATACTAACTGTGAGTCGAGTCATTACCAGTTTTAACCAAAATGGCTCTGATGCAAACGTAATTCAGGTATCTTTCAGGACTCAAAACAAAGTAGAAGGCACAAATCTACAACAGACTACGTATAAACCCAATTGGTATACTCTATACCTTAATTAAAACTGCATATAAGTCAGTATCTCAGACCTCTTTAATGTGAATGCTTCCTAAGACCATCGGTCTAAAAAGTTGCATGAATAAACACTAGACTATTCCCACACTGCAGACTGAATTCAACACGACAAGGGAATCAGAATAAGAGTACAAACGAAAAAATGAAAATTATAAATCATATAAAACTCCTACAAACTGCTCTACAGAAACATTACATGTGCCTGGGTGCAGTACTTTTCTACAGACTACAGCTTCTTCCTGAATATTTTCCTAGCAGCTTCTTCCTGAATATTTTCGTAGCTTCCCAATACATGCATAGGTGAGAGAGAAGAGTGTATTTGCAGGATTCTAAAGCTAAGCCTAGGAAGTAACTTGATTGTTCAGAATACCTCACCTTTGTTCTGATGGGGGGCGATTTCACCATTCAATCCTATTGGCCAGATGAGTTTCTTAATTCCTATTAGCTTCCTTGGGCATGGATTTCCCTAATTTCTCATTAACTAAAATCGGAAAAATAGAAATATTCTAAATTGGATTAAAAAACTAACCAAAGTAAACTTAAAACATGTGTAAATAACGGCTTACACCAACAATATTTGCCTTTCTCTACATGTGCCGATTGTTATATTTCTGTTTTTGTAATGTTAGGCCTTTTAGTCTTCAAACATGATGGCAAGACTCACATAATACCCAGAGTATCCACATTCTGTGAAAAACTTAATGTCAAAACATAGATGGCCATCACTATTTGCAACTTTCGGATTTGGTTAACTTTCCTTTGTTGAGCTCATTTTTTGTTTCCAAGGCTAGCTGCATTCACTGCTCAGTGTTTGTGGCAAGACCTCTATAATTTACAACATAAGAGTATGAAATGACTATAAGCTATCAATATGGTAACGTATGGAGCAGTAATGACAAGATACACAGCCAAGAATCTAGTAAGGGATGTTGTCCATGAAGGAAATGAAAGGGATTCTGGAAAAATATTAGACAAGTCCACAAATGAAAGTGGCAAACTCTTAGCAAACTTGTAAGGGATGGTTACCGATACCTATCTAGCAGTCTCAAAAGGGATAGTAGCAAATGTGGAAGAATTAATAGTGAATCTAACGGAGATTTTAATAATTTAAGAATCCTTTTCTTCGAATCATGTTCAATTTGCACTTAATGAAGTTTAAATTAAGGATGGGTGATGAAGAAAATGTTTGTTGGAGTACGAAATTAGTGATGCATTGTGGCAATGAACGTCAAGGGACAATTGTCCATATGACAGGGTTTGGTGATGGTATTCACTCATTCTAGGACTTGTGTTTTGGTTACTGATATGTCTAATATGTGTACAGGTACTTAAACTTATGGCTTTATGTTTCGATGTGGTCTGCAAGTTTTGGTTAGGACAATTCTTAATAAGTTTCATTAGAATGAGCTCAACTTTTACATACTCATGCACACCATGACCAACAACAAGCCTAGTAGAGAAGATATTTCTGCACAAATATTCTAATTATTAAAAATCAGACCGAGTATATGGAACAAAGATCAAGGAAACTAGAGAAATCTTAAGGGTTAGGTATGAAGAAACAAGTACTACCCTCCAATCCCATCTTCAATGAAAGACTAGTGGGAAAATATTGAATGCAACAAAGGAAGATAAAACAAATGGGGTGTGATATTATCAGCCTTTGAATTATGTAGCATTTATATAAATACAAGCAATTCCATTGAGCCATTGAAGATTTGTACTACTTTTTCTATCATAATAATAGAGGTCATTGTCTTAGAGGGGCCAAAATGAGAATCTTCCATCAAATTATTCAATTCTTAATCAAACCACACTCATAAGCATAATTTTTTACTGCTGCTATAGATACTTGAGGTGGATTGATGGGGAAATGAGTGGCGATCATGGAACATTTAGACATGCGACTGTCTGGTCTAGAAACTTAGGTCAGTCTACATGGCCTTAATTCAATACCTATCATATATTAGTGGATAGACTGTTTAAGTTTCTCCACATAACCCAACTTGAACAAGAAGGCAGCCTGTTTTGGGATTGTGTCAACACAAAATAACTTGAGTATATAAAGCAGTATTCAAGCATAGTTTTAGCTTCATATAGACAATCTAGCACAAAGTAACATGAGTATAGAAATCATTCTACGAGCATAGTCTTGGTTTCAGTGTTTTATAACTAGGTAAGCCTGTAATTGACCCGTCCTATCTCCTCCTACTTTGGCAGTGCTCATTGTCCTTAGTGAGTAGTTTTGTTTAAGGAGTTGAGCTTTCTCATTAAGATGTTGTCAATAATAATGTTTGGTATACATAAAGAAATAAAAGACATTATACAAAAAAATTCATTTGCCATGAGATCTGCAAATTTCAAAAGCCAGAGGTGAATGCAACTGACTCGTACTCATTCATACTTATTGATTAATCAAAACAGACATTCCACCCAATCAATGTTATGATAGTGGGGCAATTTATATGTGCAATGATTGCATGGTATAATCTCTGACATGGAAACTAATTTACTAGTTATGGATCTGGAGTGGCGCAGGCCTGAGTGAATTCCTGTGATATCAACGCATAACTCTCCATCTAAGCTCGATATCATTCACTAGGATTTATTTTCACCGTGTTGAAATTCCTTTGTTGCATCTTTTCTCACTCTTCAGTCTTCACTATATATTTAGTTCTTGTTTGCTTTTTTTCCAGGTTAATAATGGCCGAATTTGTGGGGAAATCTCCGTTTCACGCGCCTTTGGGGATATGCGATTCAAGACAAAGAAAAAAGAGTTGGTTCTACTTGTTCTTGTCTTTATTCAATAATTATCTTTTCTATTTATTTGGGTTGATGTTTTGAACTTTTACAATATTGTTTTGAGAGTAATTTTTTTTGTGCATTAGAATGCTGGATGAAGGTGTTCAAGTGGGGAGATGGACACAAAAATTTGTTTCCAAGTAATTCTTTTTTTCGATTGTACTTTCTTTGATTTTCAAGTAAGTTTTTTGTTTCATAATAGTAGGAAGGAAATTTTTCACATATCACCTTGTCAAGGCAAAAATTAGGAAAAAACAATATTGCTTTATATTTCCCATCGAGGCTAATACTAACACAAATAATGTCAAATCACCATGATTTAATAGTGTTATGCAAGATTTTGCTTTTAGGTTCTTAAGAAAAATGATCTAGTGGGATGCTTGAGATCCTCTATATGACAAACACTTAAACCTTTTTTGTTTCAAAGTCTGGCATCATTTATTACTCTATAAAAAACAGGAAAGTTGCATAGAGATATCACCTTTGAGTGATGCTCTCTCTGCAAACGCAAAGAGTGCTAGCATTTTTGGTTTTGCACCTACTTGCAAAGAGTCATCATCTTTTCCAAAATCCTCAATTCTTGATAATATGAATTGCTTATTTTATTCTAAATGAGTTAAGCGCTCTCAACTGCAAAGGAAAGTGATTTCTTGAAAAAGTTGATTTGTGTCTTCTTTTTTAAAAGAAAGAAATTGTAATAAGCCACACAAGCTGCTATGGTTGTTTTCTATGGTCCTTATCATTTTGTTTCTCTGAAAAGTTGATTTGTGTCTTCATTATAAAAGAAAGAATTTGCAACAAGCCACACAAGTCGCTATGTTTCTTTCTATTGTCCTTGATCATTTAAATACCTTCTAGTGGCGCCCATTCTGGGCCCACATATAGCTTGCCATATTCTTCTTGGCATACTGCCAAAATGTTCCAAATGTTTTCAAGTACTGAAAGGCATGTAACATTGTTTCTTCTTAGTGGCACATAACACATGCAACATTTGTGAACCTTCAACCCTGTTGAAGAATCAGCCAATCTTATTCTTGTCACGCAGAAGTCAATGTGCCTTTTGTTTGAGAGAAAATCTACAGTTCCAGATACTTAAACAAATTGACACCTAAGCAATCGTCGCTCCTTGGTATTGGGGGGTCCTTAATATTTTAATTTTTGTTCAGTTGAGAAGAAATAAAGGACTTATACCTGACGTTTTCATAAAAAATTTAGTTGCATGGAAATAAAAGGGATTCCAATTTCCCATTTGTCCATCGAAAATCTCTTGAAACAGGCTCTAGAACCTCCATTTGCAATTTGAAAAAGACACTCCCAAGGAATCGCATTTCAGCTCTTGATAAATGGGCATATATGCTCTCACTATTCTTTGGCTACGATTTAATGTCAATTTTTTCTAACCGTTATTTTCAGTATCACATAATTCCCTCCACTGAAAGAGCCTCTTTCATGACAAGCTCTTCCTTGCCAAATTGATAATCTTTCTGTGCCTCTCCTTGGAGGTAAAGGTCCAAATAATCTTGCAGCTTGGGCCATAGGTGTCATGCAGTCCTACAAATTACTAGTGCAAATGGTTGGAAAGAAGATTCTGTGCTTGTCAAATATCTTGAACAACCTGCCTTGCTTCAGGAAACTTGCCATGGAGATTAAACAGACCTTTAATACCTCCTGTTTAACCAATGTTTTCCATAGGGTGTTTCCATTTACAAATAGAGCCATCCATTTTCCAGATAATATTTTTTCCTTAGCTCTGATGTTAGTAAGTAGCATATAAAGCCCTCTATTTATGGTCATGTTACATATCTCCGAAATGTTGAGTCTAAACGTCTTGTATTGACTTGTTTCCCCCACAGGAACTGTTTTGGTTCTATGATGATATACCTTGTCTTATAAGGGAAACAGATTATTGATAGACAAAGATGGCCTTGCTGTGGAAATCTTAAAATGGTTATCGGTTTCCTTGAAAGACCTTTAACAAACCATTTTTTGTATTTTCTTCTTGAACTCATCTTAGATCCATCTTCATTGGTCAATTGGGGAAACACCAATCTTGGAAGGGATAAACGGATATCTAATTTATCGGTACATAACATTGTAACTTGATGCTTAATGTTTAATATTGCAATTCAAAGAGTTTCATTCGTGCCTTGATATTTTCAGCATCTTTTGTAATTGAGGTAAAGAGCTGTCATGGAAAGGCACTGTCTGTTCCTGTATTTCATTTTGAACACTAATAAAATAAGCTTGTATGGGAGTTAAATGATTCAAATTCAATAAAATAGATGACTGAATGGCTTATGTTTCAGAATCAAGCTCAATGGTGACTGGGTTACTGCTTCCCCTGATATATATCATGCACAGTTGGGCCCTGATGCTGAGTTTATATTACTTGCCTCTGATGGCCTCTGGGATTGCATGAGCAGGTATTATTAATAGATGTTATTCTGCTATTTCTTCTCTTTTGAATATGTTATGGTATTTGAAATCTAATGCATATTCAAGATGCATAATTTCTAGCCCTCCGCTTTTCACGTGTGGAGAGAGATGTGAAAAGTGTTGTCTAGCACAAATCTTTAAAATTCTGTTGTTTTCAGTGTGGATGCAGTAAGGTTTGTTAGAAATCAACTTAGACAACATGGTGATGTGCAGGTATGGTTCTATATCTTTAGTTTTAATTTCAATTTTTCCTAGTGAATAAGACATTTTATGTTTGATTGTAAACTTTTTCTATTTACTCGATTTCTTACAAGTTTGTTGATGTTTATTTTCAGTCTGCTTGTGAAGCACTTGCTAATGCTGCTCTGGTAAAGATATCTTCACATGTTTACACAATCGGCTCTTAAAGGATATCAATTTTTTGAATTTTTCCAATTGTTGATGTTGCATATGAATGGTTTGGATGGAAACTTCGCATCTGGTTGTATATAAAAAATAAGCCTATAATGTTGTGACAATAGTCTGCTTTGTGTTGCAGAATCGAAATACACAAGATAATGTTAGTGTTGTTATTGCAGACTTGAGGTAAGTAAATTGCAATACTAATTGTAAATTATCATCTGTAAAGGTGTGGGCTGTCTGAATTGCTATGTCTAAGCTTCTTATAATGAGTTTTGGGCTGCCATGACTTCTAGGAGAGAGTTTATTTTAACATATTTGGCGATTACAGAGTGACATGACAATATAGCCACAGCTTGTTGAAAATATAGAATATAACCGATTCATATTTGGCCTAGTTGTAGTACTTTTAATATAGTAGCCGAGTCACTTTAGGTTGTTTCTTTGATATTTTAGGCCCTGCTTGACTATGTGTTATATATAATCATTCACTATACTCTTTATAGGAGAATACAGCAGCAAGAAGGGCCTGAGGAAGAGCAGAATTTGGGGGGTGAAATCTTGCAAGCTGCTGCAACAGTTGGTATTGTATCCTTTGGAATTTGGTTGTCGTCTTTATTTGGCCAAGAGCTTGTAAGCTAAAGTTTTCTCAAAAATTCATCTGCTGTACAATAACTTATCACGAAAAGCATCATATTCCACTTTGTAATTGAATCTTTGCATTTTATTTAATCTTTAATAACTCTGTGTGGAGAGCATTGCTTATGCATGTACCATATCATAGTATCTTGGAAAGTCTACATTTCCCCGTTATTCAACTTCTGTACAATCTGGTTATTGGTACTGTTAGGTTTGATTATCACCAAGTGCTTCCAGTCTTAATTGCATGTTATGGGCGAGGATTTTACCTCAGGTGAAACCATCAGTTTTTTGTTTGTTAGATTGAATATTGTTGAAGTACGCTAAAGGCATAAATTCTCTTGACAGTGCTGTTTCGTAATTTAGCAGACACTAGCTTGCTTGGTTTAGCTTGGGATATATGATCTTGAAAGTCAAGTATCTAACAAGCTGTTTTTCTCCAATCTCTAGTTTTGCCTGGACAATTGAAGTCAACTTTTAGATCTCCTAACTAAGCAGTTTGATATATAGGCATTTATGTTCCAGAGCCTTTTGATGGTATACCTAGAGAATCAGACATTGATATCAAATTTTCTTCATCTATCTTAATTAGAGATTCATTTTTCAACGAAATAGACCATTTAAAAACATTGTTAAATCATTGGCGTGGTGTTTTTCTAATTAAATATTACCAACACGTTTTTGCAACTCTGCACAACTAACTGTGAACACACCTTCAATAGTAATGCATACAATTGATTTCTTGTTTCTGTCTTCTTATGTTTTCCCGAATCCCATATTCATTGAGCGGCTGAATACAATTCTGCATCATTTATGTATATGTTCAATGAAGATAGCTTTATATCTTACATAGTATGATTTTTTCTGCTCTGATGTTCATGCTTCTCCAGCTTTCAAATAACCCAAACCACTCCATGATCTGCTCCGACTCACTTTAAGCGCCCAAAGGTTGATTGGTCCTTAGGATATTTTACAAGAGGAGGTCATGGCCTCCTCTGAGGGATCTCCTCTCCATAGTTCAAATAAGAGCTTCCAGTCTGCTGTTTCCAAGGAAGCCCTGCAGATTTATTTAGTATCTGCCGGAAAAGCAATCACTAGACCCAATTTTCCTTCAAATAAGGAAAATGGATTCCATATTAAGATGGTTTCCACCCAAGATATCATTCTCAATGGATGAAATGGAGCAAAGGATTTGTATTGTAAAAAAATGAGCACTCATTTGCAGATTCATGGGTGCTTTCCCTGAACCAAAAACTTTGAAGGATTTTGGCCTAGGAGAATTGGAAACCCATGGGATTAGTAGAAATTTTAATTTTGCCAAAGGGGTATTTCATGGCAATGTAATCAACGAAGCAAGAGGACCAGATCTTTCAAGGACCCTGGTTCTTGAAGAAATGTGTCCTTTTCATGAAACCTCAGCCTCCAACCTTCGATCTAACATAGGACCTGACTAGCAGTGTCCCAATCTGGGTTTGGTTGCTTCTACTTCCAAGCCAATTTTGGCAGGAAAATGCACTGAAAAATACGGGAAATGCTATAGGAGAATATATGACATCCTTAGAACCCACTAGATATCTAGTATTACTCAATGATGCATGCGTATGTACCAATCTGGATTTGGAGAAACCTTTGTCAGTTAGATTAATTAGGGAAATGGGGATGAGTACAATAAGAGTGACCACTTGACTATGAGAACATCTCCTTAAGATGTCGTATTTTCCATCAGCATCGACATCTTGCCAGCATATTCTCTTCACAGGACTCCCAAGGGCAACAAAATCAAATGCAAACATATGACGGGAATGCACAGCCAACACCTGCAGTAAAGACAGCAGCAAATCTCATTCAAGATCAGGACGCCTAAAAGAAGAATCTGCATGTGCAAAAAGTTGAAAATAAATTTCAACGAGCTTATTCAAGTAATCAAAAGGGCAAAATAGTGTCGGTCACTCAGATTGCTCTGGTAAATCCATTTGCAGCTCTGGAGATCTAGACATAACACAGAAGAGATGCATGATACCCCAGAAAATGCGGAGCAACTTCTGATGCATTCTTGGAAAATTGGAAACAAGGAATGCACATAAAAAGATAATCCTCTAGGCTCTATTCAATTCACTTCAAAAGCTGCTACTTGTAGGCCAAACAAAGAGAGTAAAAAAGGCCAATCTCAGTGCTCTCAAGATCTCATCCCTACAAATATACGGACATGGTAGCCCAAATTAGTACCAAAGGCCAAGAAAAAGAGGAAATCTTCCCATCAAGCAATTGCGTCCAATGAAGATCCAAAGGTGGAACAAACAATCAAAAAGCTATTGCAGAGCTGGTCGCCAAAACTCTCTTGCTCTCAGATGTCTGTAAGCATAGTTACCAGGAAATGGGTATGGGTACGGGTACAAGGAGACGGGGGGTGGGGAGGGTTATGCCTTTTTTTACTACAAATATACAGACATGGTAGCGCAAATTAGCACCAAAGGCCAAGAAAAATAGGAAATCTTCCCGTCAAGCAATTGGGTCCAACGAAGATCCAAAGGTGGAACAAACAATCACAAAGCTATTGCAGAGCCGGGCGCCAAAACTCTCTTGCTCTCAGATGCCTGTAAGCATAGTTACCAGGAGATGGGTATGGGTACGGGTACAAGGAGACGGGACGGGGAGGGTTATGCTTTTCTTTACGACAATAGGAGACATGTAATTGGAGATGGCAAAAACATATATATAGAATTTTATATATATTTAAATATATATTGTAGATTTTAAAGAAATGCATTCTAATATTAACTTCATAAAGCAAATACATCAGATGGTGAAAAGAGGCGAGTAATTATATTGATATTTATCTTTGATATCTTATCATATCTAGGGTCAAGAGAACAAAATATGTTAATAAACAAAACACCAAAATGCAAGTCTGTAAGATGAGTACCAACAAGTATGAGTCTCGGAGACAAGTACCAATCTCTGAGACACGTCTCTGGTGATAGGAGATGAGTCTCCGTGCAACACTGCCTTTATGGGAAGTAAATTCAGGCTGGTCAATTACTGTGATGTGGATTCTTTAATGGAATATAAGAGGCGTAGGCATGCCCAATAAATGATTATATTTGAAAAACAATGTACAAGCAAAAGGCATAGATGTGGTTCTTTTTCAGAAAACCATGAAAGCATGCACATTGAAGAACTTGCATTATGTAGGTATTTGGGGCAGCAAGTCTACTTCACTTTGAGACTTTACCAGTACAATGATCCAATGTGAGCACAATTTTCATTAATTCTTCCCAGTTAAGAAAGATGAAAATTGTGTACAATTTTTGTTAAGGTACGCACAATTTTGAATTTTGGCATATTGAATATCTACATCCCACCTCATGACCACAATAGGATTTTACTTCTAGTACAAATTTTAGGCTGCCATATGTTTAGGGAATGCAGATCACAGTTAACATTATAGCTGTCCAGCAGCTCCTCCATCGCCTAAAGGTTCAAACAAGATATCTCCAAGGCTTTTGATAGATGTCACTAGAAACTTATTTAGAAATTGCATAGGCATTTGGGTTCAATGACCAGGTCATTAGATGGATCCTTAGTTTCAGTACCACTCTGACAGTCCCAATATCCACCAATGATAATACATGAATACCCTTCACTCTTACACAAGGATTATGTTAAGGTTATCCTCTCAGTCAAGAACTTTTCATACTCAGTTTCATTATCACTATGATAGTCTCAATATCCATCAATGATAATACAGGAATACCCTTCACTCTTACACTAGGATTTTGTTATGGTTATCCTCTCAGCAAAGAACATTTTATACCACTTAGTGAGACCCTCTGAAAAATGTTGGAAGATTTCAAATCAAAAGGATAATAAACCATTAGATTTCAACTTCTATTTTGTTGACAATACACTCACTCTTTTCAACTTTAACCCCAAGATAGATCAACAAAATGCAAAAATGCTTAGAGCTCTATCATATAGCCTTGGAACAACTGTAATAAGAGTATATCCCATGTCATTTACGTCCATATCCCAATGAGATATAAAAGAGAAATTCCATACCTATTGGGACTTCAAGAACCGGAGGCTATTCTCCCCAAAGAATGCACCACTTTAAAAAAGGGGTCTTTTTATGTCACCACTTTAACACTACACATAAAAGAACCCTTTTTTAAAGTGGTGCATTCTCTGGGGAGGATAGCCTCCGCCACTTCAAGAAGGAAAATTGCCTTTGAAATATTTGGGCTTCCCATTGCTCATGAACTTGAAACAATGCATTTGGGAGGCGTTACTAAATAAGTTGATGCAATGGACTCAGGTGGCTTTCTTTTTATTGGAAGGAATTTAACTTCTTCAAGTTGTTCATGCTCACTTTCCTCCCTTCACCATCACGTTGAGAACAAACGGACAATAAGTCGGGAGGCTTTTTTTGTGGCATGGGCTTGAAGAGAAGATTCAATCATCTCATTGTGTCATGGAACATTTTATACAATACTAAACAACAAAGGGAACTCAATGTAAGGAGCTTTTGACTCTTTAATCAAGCATTATCAACCAAGGTTGCCTGAAACCTATAGAGCACTAATTCACAATTGGATATCGTATCAATCAACAATAATAGTCTAATTCACAGCTCAATGGCACATTCCTCTATTTAGTATGTCTTGAGACATCACGACAGTAATGGAGAATCTTGGATACCAAATAACCTGGCAAGTAATGGCAATTTCAGTCGCTTTTGGGAGGACAAATGGAATGCTTGTGAGCTGCTTGCAAGGGCAAAATTAAAGGAATTATAGCTTAAATTTCAACTTTGCAGATATTGGCATCTTCTTGATTGTTTGCAAGAGGACCGTGACAATGCATTGCATAGCTTGCCGATACTAAAACAAATATAGTTTAATCGCTTTGAGCAACATACTCAACTAATCAATGAATTGAGTACACAAGCCATCTTCATGAATAATTGGCCCAAAACACTAATTTGGCCTAGCACCAATCAGAATGAGTGAGAAATTTAGAAATATCAACCTTAACAAAGAAAATTGAATAAATGATGGTCCTTGCAGTTATGTGTGAATATATGAGCTTTCCTTTGGCTTCTACTTGATGGTAAATTCACAACTATAGATCGGTTGCAAAATGAGTTTGGATAGGGCCACACCATATGCACTAATTACAATAACAATGGAGAATCAATCAATCATATTTTTCTTCCATTGTCAATTAGTCCAAAATATTTGGCATAAAATGGCATCTTTATTATAAGAGACCACTTCAACTCCTAGCAATTTGTCCAACAAACTATTGTGTGCTCGAGGATGCACACATATATGTAGTTTCTTTAACTCATGCATAGTATGGCCCCTATATGGGGCATGCTAAGAAATAAGGAAGTCATTCACTGCATATGTTAGCACCAATAGATTAGTATGCATACCAATTATATTGTAGAGCTGATCACACTCAAAGAAGGAATTCAAATAACAAACCGAAAATTGCATCATAAAACTATACATGAAAGGGGTTTCTAAACTCTTAAGTGATCTTATTAGCAAATATCCCAACATAAGACAAAATTTACAAATAGAAAAGCTCCACACTTAAAAGAGGACGGATCAATTATAAAATTATAAATGTTTTGGGTTATATTTGCATTCACAACATTTTGGCCCAAAAAAACATCAACCATTTTCATGTGGATTTCAACGTAGGTCAAAAACATTGAAATGCTAGACCATGTTAGAAATATATACCTTTGGTATTTTATTTTCAAGTGGAACTTTACATTGAAATTTCTATATGCTTAGTTCCGCATCAATATTTCAATGTGGTTTGTAGCTTTTGATTCATAGAGATTCTTATGTCGAAAGTCTGACATTTAGAAGACCAAAAATCATAATAAGCCATAGGGCCCTCATCTTCATGTGCGAAAAAAGTGAAAAAAAAAAAAGTATGCAAAGAGTTTTTGGTAGAAGAAGATTACAAAAGTGGGTTTTGATTTGGTAGTGAAGGATCCCTGACAAAAGAGGGACCAAATTTACAGTTATCACAATGGCATTGTGGTAGTATTAGAAACACCCCATAAGAAATTAGACACCTCGAATTATCTCCCATTCAAAGAATTAAGTACAAATGTTATTTTATTGTGCATTTTAAGTTTTTTTTAAAAAAGATTTTCAATAAAAAAAAATTCCCTTATTCCTAACTCAAGAGTTGAATATATGCACGTTTCAAGAGTATGTCGCACACTTTAAACCAAAAAACAACCCTTCGTTTGTAAAAAAAAATTGTAAATAAAAAACAGTAGAAAAAACAATTCTAAATTAAATACAAAGCCAAAGCTTAGAAAACCCTTCCCATTGCAAATGTGCACCAAAAAATCAGAGCTAACATAATCATAATAAAAATACTGGGCATGTCACAGACATTTTTTGTTGTTTTCATTTTAATGGAAATTTCAATTTCGAAAATCCCAGTAATTGTGTTTAATTTTTGTTGTTGGTTTAGTGTAAATTTAGCCATTGTTGAGCTTGCTGGGCATTCATTGTTGTTATAGTTATATTGGGGACAATTAACTGAAGTTAAAACATAGTCACTCTATTTTGAAAATCTTGTGGATCATTTAATTTTTTTTTTGTTGGTCTAACGTAAATTTAGCTATTATCGACTTTGCTAGGCATTTATTGTTGTTGTATCTATATTAAAGAAAAAATTGACTAAAGCTAAAGCAGATTCACAATAAGAAACCCCTAGCCAAATTGTATATACATACTCGTGACTTTTTTTGGTTTTTTTTTTTTTTTTGGTAAAAAATAATTCTGAAAACCCCAACATTTGTTTTATATTTTATTGGTTTATTATAGATTTTCATAACAAGAGAGATCAATCAATGTTATTTGTAGTATAGATATTTCCCTTCATTTATTTTTCTATTTTATTGCTATGCTCCAAAATAACAATGGAAGTTGGAACTACAAATATATGTAGAAATACTGATAAGCAAAAGAAATGATGGGAGCAAATGCTTCCCAATGATGGATCTCTTGCATGAGAATGATATGATAAAAAAAGATACAATTTTTAGGTTTTTTTCCTCCTATGTATTCAATCCCTAGAAACCCTAATTTACACATGAGTAAAAGAGCTTTGACCTCAAAGTTAGTCAAACTTCGAAATGTGCAAAATATTACATTGTGAGAATGGAACTCTAAACCTCTACCTATGACTTGAAAGCTTTGACCAACTTGTTTTAGTAGATTTTAGGATATTGATTTACTATATGAAACAGATCACTACAACTCAGAAACAATAAGGTTTAATGATATCTGCGTGGACGATGACGGAAGATGGCGGGATCCGGGCACACGTAGTTCCTCTTCCAAAGAACTGGGGACCTGCACACAAAAAGACAACTTGACAACAAAGATATTAGATAATAATGAGGTGAGTTGTTTTGGCAAAGGTCAATCTCAAGAACCAAAGGGCTTCCTTTAACGGGTGTCAGCTCGCATTTAGATAATAATATTAAACTAAGCACACACACATAAATATATAAGTTGTGTTTGGATGCACAACATGCCCTCCCCCTTAAAGAGTTTTGACCTCAAAGTTAGTAAAACTTCTAAATGTGCAAGATATTACATTGTGAGAATGGAACTCTAAACCTCTACCTATGACTTGAAAGCTTTGACCAACTTGTTTTAGTAGATTTTAGGATTTTGATTTACTATATGAAACAAATCACTACAACTCAAAAACAACAAGGTTTAATGATATCTGCGTGGACAATGACGGAAGATGGCGGATTCAAACGGGCACATGTAGTTCCTCTTCCAAAGAACTGGAGACCTGCACACAAATAGGTTGACAACAAAGATATTAGATAATAATGGGGCGAGTTGTTTGGCAAAGGTCAATCCCAGGAACCAAAGGGCTTCCTTTAACGGGTGTCAACTCGCTTTTAGATAATTGAGTTGAAAATAATGATAAGAGTGCAAATGATGTAAGATTGTACAAATAATAAATTATGAATATATAATGCATGGACGCTGGGACTCAATTGACGTCCTCGATGATAGGTTGGGGAGGATTGAAAACATTGTCCCAGTAGAGGTTGGCCTCGTCATTGTGTTCGAGGAGAATGTCCAACTACTTTGGAATGTTGTTTGGGTTGGGTGTGTGGATGGTGACACATATGCTTAGCTTGTAGTAGATGTCAGATTGCTCCCACATGAATGGTTGACAGATTATGGGTAGGTTGTAAATTGTGTCAGGTTCGTAAGCTGCTCCTGGAATAGTCATCTAATAGAAACACAATCTTACAAACAACATAGCATTAGCCATGATTTAGAGATATTATGAAAATATGTTAAGAAAGGAAAACATGATATTTAGACAAAGATCAATATCAATCTAGCAGATTGATGTCGATCTATGTGATTGGCGCCGATCACTGTGTTTATGGCCAACAATATGAAATGACATTAAATTTCAAGGGAAATGATCGGATGAGATTGTTCGAGACTTAGATGTTGAACATCAGTTCTGAATACAAATGTTTATCAATTCAAAGAATGAACATACCTTTTACGAGGGTGATGGTGACTTTGGATAATCTGATTGAGAGGATAACTTTTCCAAAGGGAGAATGATTTACTGAGAATGTCTTAGCTCTTTCATGTCGTCAGGGAGTCCTTATTCCGTTTTACAGATGCCTAATGCATGAACCTTATCACCTGTAAATTTTTATGATTTTGGGCAATGGCCCAAGTCAATTTTTATAAGATTGACGCAGTTTCAATGGATCGCCACTGATCCACACCAATCGACGTTGATTCAGGGAATTAACATCAATTTATGTCCATTTTGAGGAGAATGGTTGAATTTGGTTACAACTATTTCCTTTACGAGGTTTATATGATTTTGTTGTTTTAAGTTTGTGGGAAGTTAGTGGGCTATGGTTGTTTAGGTTTATTTTTTAAATTTATTTTTGTGTACATTGTGGGTGTGGGTGGTTAGTGGTTATATGTGGTAAAATGGTAAATGCAGGTCGGTAAAAGGGGAAAGTGGTCATGTGGATTTATGAAGGGATGTCCTTAGGGTGCATACACATGTGTAGCAATTAGGGTGACCTAATTTTGGTGTCTACGTTTGCTCCTTTTTGTCAAGCTCTTTGTGATGGACAAGTCGTTGGACAAAAATGAGTGAGATGGTTGGATTTGTGTTGGATAGGTGATCACCACTCAAATTGGGCGCCATTGCAAGACAATGTTATGGTCACCGATTTGAATGGATGGTGGATGAATAAACACAAGAGTGTATAGGTTTGTGTAAGATTGCACTTGTAGATGAATGTGTTCAATTCAATGTGCCCCAAGATTGGGCATGGAATATATTGCCACAAAGGTGGGTTTGCATGACCAAGAAGTCAAGTGATAGAGGAACCAATGGGTTCTAGACCTATAAGCGTATGAATTTGTAGGAAGTAGCGGGGAAAGGTTCTCGGAAGGCTGTGGAATCCACAGTAGATTGGGAAACACAAGCTTAATATGAAATATGATGCAATTTGGATTTTTAAGGGTCTTGGGGACCAAAAAGAGACAATTTTGGTAAGTGTGCAATTTTAATGGAATCATTACCGATTGGTAGGATCGAAATTGACACTGATTAACAATCGACATCGATTGATGCGGGATGCCTATATATAAGTTTTGGATAATCGTGAAAGGTCATTGTGCTTATTGTGTTTGTTGTGTTTATTTGCTATAAATTTGTGATTTTGACCTTTTTAGAGACGGAGGCTAGTGGAGTGGGCTACAAAGACGACGACCATCTCAGATAGAGTTAGGTTCATTTTTAGTATGTTTAGTTATATATATATATATTGCTACGTGAGGATATAGGATTGGCACCGATTTGGTAAGATCAATACTGATCCTTGTGATATGTGTCTATTTGATATGTTTTTGATGGTTTTTCGTAGGCTTAGATAAATTTTATGTTTTCTTAAGCTAATGTTTTTGTTGTTTGGTGAATGCAAGCGAAGAGACGCCCGAGGATGAGGGATCAGGTATTTCCTTTATTATAGTAGTTGCATGAGTACATGGGAGACATTGATTGGGAGACTTTGGAGGTATTGGCGTTGGGTGGATTGTGTCATTATAGATGCATCCATAGAGTTTTAGAGATGATGGTGGCACTATTGAAGCGGTGGGATGTAGCCACAGGGACTTTCTGGTTGCCTACAAGGGAGATTACCATCACCCTAGAAGATGTGTACATGATTTTGCGGCTTGCCTATTCAGGGAGAGCCAATTGTTCCTATTGATGAGACAGGGTGGGGGGCAACTATGGTGAGATTGTACGGTGATGCTACTTTAGATGTGACATATGTTGTAGGGGGATTTGTGTTTGACTCATTTTGGGATGGAGTAGCTGGGAATACATTGATTGTTATGATTATGGTGGGGATTAATTATGCTTTACTAGATTTAGGAGGAGGTCATTTTCCATAGGCGTTGGTAGGGTTTGTGGTAGATATGGTGGTGTATCAAAATGTTTTTGCTTGGGGGCCAACTTTACTGGCATATGTTTATAGGGAGCTATGAGAGTGGTATGTAGGGAGGAAGTTTGGATTGGATGTGACTTTTGTACTACAATGTTGGGCTTATGAGCACATTAGGGTGATCCGACCGTGAGGTCTTCCATGGGCTAGATGGCATGACAAGGTATATTGTGTTGGATTTATGAGGTATCATAATGATTTTGCTCAAGATGTGGTATCTTAGAGTCTAAAGTATGGTGCAGGGTTGTTACGTGGCTTGAGGGTAGATGATATATATTTTTTTGCTGAGGTTACCTAGGGAGAGGGGCCCAACCCTTTGTGCCGTCACCAACCCACACTGATCGTGGAACAATCTAAGGATGGAAGTTTAAGCTTTTGGCTAGCCCACGGATTAAACCACATTATCGTGGTGCTCTATCACCAGGGTATCCAAACCGTCTGTAGTAGGCCGCCTTAACACGGAGCCAAGATTTGAACCTTGGACCTCCCAATTACTAGGAGACCTAAGAACCGTTACACCACTACTCGTTGGATTGAGGGTAGATGATATTATCTGGAGGCCATTTTTACATTTTCCTCCATGGTCGGGGGAGGGAGATGAGTTGTGGATGATGCAATAGGAGAGGTCGATGCGGGGGCGACATGAAGAGATGATTGGGGTGGTGCAATTTAGATGGGTGATGAGATAGTTTGTCTTGGTATAGAATGTATAAGGCAATCCTATTTTCTATAGGTGAGTTGAGGGAGATATAGATCCACCGATAACACAGATGAAAGATCTTCAGGAGATGGCAGAGTAGGGGGTGGTGCCAGTCGAGATTGATGAGTTGGGGTTACACTTGAGTATGCAATGTGGTGGAAGGAGGAGTTGGTAGCTCGAGGAGATAGGGTTGTGAGGGTGTGACGGGAGCAGGAAAGGAGGATGTGGAGATGGGAGAGGAGGTGGAGGGATAGTTAGGATGTGGGTTGGAGGAAGAGGTGGAGATATTGAGGTAGAGGTTAGTTGAAAGAGATGCTTGAATGAAAACCTTGGAGGATGAGGTAGTGAGGTTGATGCAACAAATGAAGGGGAGGGATGGGCAGGTGATGGATTTGGAGATAGAGCTAGGGCAGGAGCGACATGACCGAGATAGGTATCACCGTCATCATGAGATCTTGAGGGAGCAATTTTGAGTGATAGGGAGTACACTGGTAGCATCAAGGCCAGTTGGATCAGGAGTAGGGGTGCCATAGAGGAGTGGGAAGCACCAAGAGGGGTGAGCGGAGTTACACCTAGGGGCAGATGGGGACGCTAGGGACATTGAGCCTGGCTGACTACTAGGTGTTATGTGCGGAGTTGAGATATTACAAGGGTGTGGTGGGGAAGATACTTCTAGGGGTGCCACGATACATAGTATGTGGCGAGTCAACGACAAACCTCCTAGCAAGGTTCTGCTACTAGTACATAGGAGTATCAGAGGGACGAGGAGGGAGCCCGAGGGCGGAGCTGGTAGGTTGGGGCACTTAGATGTACAATTTACTATTGTATATATTGTATGGGATAGAGTGCTATGATTTTTTAGATGTATATTGACTTGGATATATATATATACATTTTTTTTGGATATATTAGATGTGTATATGTGTAAATTTGATGATTTGATGATGATGTTTTATGGATAGTTTTAGATACGATACGATGGTTATAGTACAATTGTATGAATGTGATGATTTAATTTATTGTGATATTTTATATAGATTAGATGTGATTGTATTGTATGGATGTTGGTTTTATTTGCTATGATAATGCATTTTTGTGGGATGTGTTTTATTCTTTATTTATTTTTGGCGTTTATATGTATGTGATGGTAATTTTGATGCTAATGCACTTGTAACCCTAATTGTTGGTAACACATAACTAACAATGGTTAGTCCGTTTAAGGTTATGAGATTGATCTAAGATGAGATGAGATACATTATCTACTTCCTTCTAACATGTTCGGGAGTTGCATGCATCTTATACGGGGAATTGTGTTATCTTTGGAGGTTCCTAGGCTTTACGTCAAATTTATTTTGTTTTAAATTGTGCGGGTTGATCAATACATGAAGCTTACGTCTTCAAGGGAAATTTGATTGATGCAGGAAGTTTTTTTGGGATGATTAAAAAATTTAGATGTATTTAGGAAGGTTGATCAATGCAGGGAAGCCTTCAATTTGTCACCATGTATGTGGATGTTTGAGTAGCCATCCTTCGAGGGAATGGTCTATTCTAATATGTTTGATGGTGGATATATTTTGGTTGATAGATGTCCTTTGAGGGAGCAGTCTATATTTTGGTATAATGATTTTGCATCCCATAATGTTCTTTTAGTTGAGGGTGGGCTTAAGAGACCGCTTGAGGAGGGTGGGTTTGACATACAAGATAACATGGGTATCCTGAACATGTTGTTTGTCGGTAGATAGGGTAAAGTAGGGGAGTAATGATTACATGGTCTCTTACTATAACATAGGGGGATTTTCCATGTGGAATATGCTATGAGCAGGGCCATGGTGTCCATATTTAAGGTCATATTAGATATATTGACTAAGGTAAGGGGGATTGGCGGTTCTTGAGACCACATAATATGTTAACCACAAGTGCATTTAAGGGGCTTCTTTTAGGTTTCTCATCAAGGTAAGGGAGATTGGTCGCCAATTTGGAGAAAATTTCCCATTGACATGTTGAAAAGGACAATATCACTAATATTAAATTCATGTCTTTAAGGTTTATCTTAGTTGGACTAAGGTCTCTTACTATAACATAGTTTTCCAGATATGTTAACAGTATATTTAAGGTCAATTAGATATATTAATGGAGACCACAAGTGGGGGATTGGCGGTTCTTGAAGGAGGATCATTAAGGTCTTATATGGATATGTTTTTATTAAGGGGCTTTTTTAGGTTTCTCATCAAGAGAGGCTAAGCGATATGCCCCTGATCCATATTTGTGAGTGATAACACACGGTCCAAGCCAATTTGGAGAAAATTTCCCATGTTTACTCTTTTCCATATTTGTGACATGTTGATTTTCTTAAAGGACAATATCACTAATATTAAATTCATGTTCTTTAAGATGTTTATTATATGCACGTTTGATTCATTCTTGATAGACATTAAGATGTTCAAGGGCGGTTAGTCATCATTTTTCTAACAATTCGAGTTGTGACAAGCATTCTTGATGATATTTTTCCTCAAGGATGAAATCTTTAAGAGAAACACGTAGAGATGAAATTTGGATTTCAAGTGGAAGAACGACTTCAGTGTCATAGACTAAGGAGAAAGGAGTAGCACATGTAGGTGTTCAAATTCTAGTATGATAAGCCTATAATGCAAATGGAATTTGGAGATGCCAATTTTTACCATCTTGATTGACAGTCTTGGTGAGGATCTTGTTAAGGGTTTTATTAGATGCTTTGAGCTTGTCTGTTAGCATGTGGATAGTATGGTGTGGAGAAAATGAGTTTGATATTGTAGGTGTCATAGAGTTTTTAAACTTTTTTAATTTTTAAATGAATTACCATTTTGATGATTCTATGAGGGATGGTCAAAGTGACAAATGATGTGATGATTGATGAAATCAATGATCTTATCTACATTAGTGGAGATAAGGGGATAACTTTCGCCCATTTTGAGAAATATTTAGTGGCCGTGATGATGGAATTATATCTTTGGGATGATCGAGGGTTAATGCGGCCGATGAGGTCAAGTCCCTATTGTGAAAGAGGCCATAAATCTTGAGCAGTGTAAGGGAATTACTGGGGATGTGCGAAAGATTAGCATGTTGTTGACATTTGATGCATTTTTTGACGTATTGAAAACAATCTTGGATAAGTGTAGGCCAATAATAACCCATCCGCTAGATTCGTTTAGCAACGGACAAGCTGTTAACGTGACCTCCACATATTCCATCGTGAATTTCTTGAATAGCTTGGTGATCCTTTGGAGATTTAAGACATCGAAAGAGAAGGCCATCAAACCCCTTTTACAAAGGACACACCCCAAATATAACATAATGGGATGCACATTGTTGGAAGGACCTCTTACTATTCCTTGATAGATAAGAGGGTATTTTGCTTTGGGAAAGGTAGTTGTATATTTGAGTGTACCAAATGTCGGATTGGATATATTCTATATGATAGATGGTAGGAAAATCAATGTTGATATAAGATGGTTGTTCAAGTTTGTGTACAATGACGAAGAGTTTGGAATCGTATGGAGATAATGAGGGATGTGAGAGATGTCATGGTATATGCAAATTTATTAGATGAGTGTGGAATTCTTTTGGATTTCATAATGATCAAAGGTTTTCAAGGGATGGTCAACGATGGTTTTATATTTTTGTAGGGTCTCATTTTTGCATTGGTACTTTCCTTTAATTTGATTGATGACGAGTTGAGAATCACCATATATGTCAAGGATGCTTATGCCAAGGAGTGTGGTGGTTTGGAGACCCATGATGAGGGCTTTGTATTCCACCATGTTATTTGTGTAAACACAAAATCATGCACTTTAGACATTATTTAGTCCCGGTCTCATACTACTTTTTAGAAGGGTTTTGAGTGAAGAAAGTACTAATTAACCCCTATCTTTTAGCCATCTTGCTTTATTTTTTTCGTCATTCCTGACCTCTTGCACCCGCATGCTCAGTTAACTTTTGTTGTTTCACGTTATTTTATTTTTGACTGAGGTGCCCATGGGTGCCTTGGTCCCACCAAGGATGTCCTGATCCTTTTTGAACTTTCCCGCCACTTTTTGGGCACTTTCTAGCCATTTTAGCTTCTGATCTTTTTGGCAGTGGGCCATTTTGGGGTTAATTACAAAATTAGATCAAGAGAACCCTATAAATATAAAGTTATGAGACCATAATGAAGGACCAAGCACTAGTCACTACTATCATCCACCTAAGGTTGCCTTCATCCAAGGCATTTGGAGATCATTTGCATTCACTTAGCTCCATCATAAAGGACAAGGTTGGTTCATCTGCATCACACAAACATAGGAGGGGATTCTATTCTATTCCATCCACCATTCTACTACATTTTTACATCTAGTTATTACTCGCTACTTCACAAAGTGCGACTGACACAAGAGCACCTAAGGCACATGATTCACACACACTGGAACTACATTTGGGTCTCGAATGTAGTGCAACACTCAGTTAGTAAGCCAACTATTGTGGCAGCTGAGGTTAGCCCGACCTATTCATTTGCATTTTTTAGGGCTTTGATACTTCTTGTGGTTTCTTGTAGGTCTTTTTATTTATCTTGGATTATTAACGACACCTAATGCAGGGCATCGAACTTGATGTGACAAACAACGAAGGTTTTAGATCACTTACAAGACCTATAAAACTCAGTTTTGGATCTTTTGCACAAACCAGGGCAACCATTTTACAGACCAGAGCACCCACAGGAACCTCAATCCCTCTTTAGGCACTCCAGTCTAGCTAGATAACTTGAAACCATCCTTTTTGGGACCTCTGCACAATCGTTCTTGCTTCCAGATTATTTGGTTTATTCTGTGACACAGTCCAGTGAGCTCCTCTAATCAGCTGAGTCACTTCCTCATTCTTCTTACACATTAGGTTTTCTAATTTTATTAGATTAGTTGTTTGGGTCATTTTCCTTACTTGTTTACTACATTCATTTACTGTATTTACATGTCGTTCTAGATTAGATTAAGTATTATATTCACATTGTTAGTTAATCAATTTGTGCAATCGAAATTTATTTTGAAAGATAATGGAATAAGATTTCTCCAAGAAGGTATTATGACTATTTTGGCACCCCCCTGATTGACATTTAGATCTTTCAAATAATAAGGTCATTTTAAAAGGATTATTATCATGGTCAAAGGTGTTGATGGATTCGTCAGGCAATTGTTCACAAGGGAGTTGATTATTGGCAAGGGGAGCTTCTGCGATATGATCAACAATAACATGTTTTTAATGAATTTCTGAGAGATGAATTCCAAATCAAACTCTGTCATGAGCATGAGCCACCTAATTATGCAGTCATTATGATACGACTTAAAATGCATTTATTTTAGTGGATTAACGCCTGTGAATATGTAGTGTTTTGTGATTGAGGAGGTAATGACATAGTTTGGAAGTTATGAATTATAAAGCACAACATAACTTTTATACTTCTGAATAGTGGGTTTCATAATCATGAAGGGTACAACTTATATAATGAATGACATGTTCCCTACTTAGCTCATCTCGATGTGCTAGCATATCCTCGATGGCATGGTTAGTTACAGAGATATATAGATAGAAATACTTCCCCTCACGTGGAGGTGTGAGCACTGACTACGATAGGAAATATTGTTTAAGAGCGTCAAAGGTATTAGATATCATTTCTAAGGAGGTGGTGGAAGAGTTGACATCGGTCTGATAATTGAGAGATGAAATGATGAATGGATTGAAGTTTACCTTGTAGACTGTGAATTTGTTTAAGGTTAGATGAAGGAGACATTTCAATTATGGATTTGAATTTGGCAGGTTCGACCTCAATTCCCCAAATAGAGATGATGAATCCTAAAAACTTCCCTGTTAGGACCCTGAACACACATTTAACAGGGTTAAGTCGAAGGAAATTTTTTATTAGATGGTCAAATATTACGTCGAGGATGATAAGATGGTCTTTTCAGTGTTTAAACTTACATAAGAGATCATCTATGCAATATTATATGGTTTTATGGATAAGGTTGTGAAATATATAGGTCATGGCATGCTAGTAAGCTGCTCCTGCATTTTTCAAGCCAAAGGGCATTACTCTATAACATAAAGTTCCCCACAGAATGCTAAAATATGTCTTATGTTGTTCTTATGGTGCAATAAGGATTTGATTATAACCAGAGAAACCATCCATAAGGGGTAACTTTTCATGGCTTGTTGTCAGATCGACAAACTAATCAATGTTGGGTAAGGGGGAAATCATCTTTTAGAAAAGCGAGGTTAAGGTCTCAAAAATATGTGTGCAGATACATAATTTCCCAAAGGTCTTGGTTATAGGTACGATGTTAGAAACCCATTGTGGATATTCAATGGGTAGGATTAAATTGGATGAGAGAAGATGCTAAAGTTCTTATTTGATTAGTAAGGCTACACGAGGATGCATTTTACAAATATTTTTCTTCATTGGTTTGGTGTCGAGGAAGGTGACAATATTATGGACAACGATATTGGGGGTCAATACCAGGTATATCGTCATAAGACCATGTGAAGGCTTGACTATGATTAGATAAGAAGGAGGTTGAACTCGCGAAGATCTTGTGGATCTAAAGCTTGACCAAATTTAACTATATGCGGCTTGAACGATGTGCCTATGTTAATGTCAATGGTAGATTCATTGAGGAGTGTGGACATGTTAGGAGGTAGGGTTTTCTAGAGGTAATGATCTTCAACACCCATGTATGTTAGGATGACGTTGTCATACGTGGATAACACGAGAATCCTCTTCTATCATGTCGGGTAATACTAATGGAATGGTTTCAGTTTTTCTATTAGCTTGATAAGTTAATGGTCCAACAGTAACTGTATTGATTAATTTTTTTAAGGAGGAATGGATATGATGTCGTCCGTGTCAGAGGGAGAATTTGATGATAATGAGGATGATGGTTTGGACTCCAAGATTGATGGTGGTGGATTCAGGGAACATTGCTTGAAGTTGAGTCCGTGTTTCTCATGGGGTTTCTTAAGTATTCAAAGGGTAGCTCGTGTGGACCTTGCTCATATATTCTTATGCCAAAACCCTTCCACGTACAACGATGAATGTAGGTTCAGGAAAATTGAGGCTTATCTAGGAATGAGAAGTATGAGGTGAATGGTTTAGTGTGTGGTTGATTGTAGAGATGTGAAGATGGGCAGTCGATGCCTCCATAAACAAGTTGTGTTTGAAGAAATGGAGGATTGAAGGTAATGATATTTCCAATGTTGGGCTCGTAGAGAGGTTTCTTGTTGGGTCTCCATATGTTTTTGGTATAGAGAGCATATTGAGAGCTAGGATTCGATACTCCCCCAACTAGAGACATTGCAGCATATCATCAAATGATTGATCATTAGGTAATTTGAATGCAGGGACGAAAGAAATCATAGAAGCTTGATTTGGAGGAGTGATGTTTCATAAGGGAAGCAACACGTCATTTGGCCTATAGGTCATATGAGAGGCTTTAAACGGGTTAGGATCAACATGAATCATAAAGGTTTTACCTTTATGTTTATATTTCAAGAATTGATATAAGGTAGAAGGGACACAATGCATAGCGCGGATCCAAGGGTGTCCTAATAGTATACTATTTTGAAATTTTCCTTCCATAAGGTAGAATATTTCATGGAGGACTTTCACACCTATCTTGATAGGTAGGATTATTGTGCCTAAGGTGGGAGTGACAATATCATTGAAAACATCAGGATAGAAGGTGACTAAGCCACAACATTTTTAGGTAGCTAAAGTTATTTAAAAGCATGAAATGAGATGATATTGATGTTGTACCCATTGTCAATCATGACTCTTATAATAAGAGTATCATTGATTTGGGCGGTGACGAATAGGGGGATATCGTGTTCTTCAGGTTGTAATGATGGGATCTCGAAGTCATCAAACACTCCATTCTGAAATACATATCGCACAAGAGGATGAAAAACTGGGACATTCAAGGAGATAACACCTTTGGTAATTGTATTTTTCATGAATTGATGTTGCTGAGGAGGAGAATGAGATCTATTAGAATACCATGTATCAAAAGTTATAATTCCCTTCTCTTAAAACAAATTAAGTTTATGATCCAATGCATAACAACCATTGTCACAATGTCCATTGATATGATGACATTTGTAGTAAGGGAAAAAAATTTCATGTTCAAGTTGATGTGGAGGATGATGATCATTAAATGGTAACCAAATCAAATGTTTATCAAGTAGATTTAGCAAAATATCGTGTGGATGATCAAGATATTTTTTAAGTGTAATAGTTTTTTTTTAGGAGGAGGAGAGGAAGGTTGTGTAGGGGCGTTAGGTCTAGGTGTAATATGATAGGATGTATTATATTGATTTAAAACCTTGACTTGTTCCGAAGTAGAGGATGAAACATTAAATACATAAACATCAGGCTCCTTAGAGGGAGCAAGAGTATGATTGTGTAAAGATGGTGGAATATGTGGTAGAGCTATATCTCACTCCAAATCCATACCAAAAAAATGTGAAAGAATTGCATGCATCACAAATAAATTTAGTAAGAGGAAAAATGAGGCTAGGACAAAAAATATATTATACTTTCATATCAACATGTTTATAGATTAAGTGTTCCAAACTATCCTGAAAGTGTAAAATATAATCAGAAACCAACTGAGATTTGGCTTGATGTAAAGAAAGTTAAAAATCATAAGTAACTCTTGGACATTCATTGTCGATAAAGTGCACATAAAAAAATCATCTTCAAGTTCTAAAATGGTGTGAAGAGATCCACTAGGAAGGTGATTAAACCAATATGTCACATTACCTGTGAGGATTTTAAGAAAAGCCTTTAACAATAGCATATCATTTCTATAAGAAGACATGACAATTCTATAGTAGTTAAGGTGAATATTAAGGATCAAAATTCCCATCAAATAAATGATCCTTTGGCATGAAAATTTTTGTAGGAAAGTTAGAGTGGACATAGCAAACTAGCCAAGAGTAACACCTCTCCTATTGCGTTATCAAATTAGGAATATTAACTTTTTTATCAGTCAATTCCTTTTCCATTTAGCTTATTATTATTTTACACGTGAAATTTTCTATCTTGAAAACCCCTACCCTACAAAAAGAATATTAAAGTTTTGGGTTAGAGATGAGTTAATGTCGAGTTTACTAGTCGAAAACTATATAATTTTACTTTGAAATTATTAATCTTAATATTAAAATATCATTTTTATGAATCATAATAGTTTTTTAGGTAAATGGTTAGGGTTGTAAAAGAATCCAAAAACCTTGTTCAAAGCAAACTCTCAATGATGTTGTAATATATACTTAAATTAGGATTGTGAATGTGACACCCACTTTTTTATTTTTGATATACACTCATCGATACCCAATACTTACATAATATTGATTTACCTTATACTTACATGATATTTCCCGGTTCTAACATGATATTTACCCTATACGTACCTGATAGTACCTTTATGATATTTCCTCTCAAAAATTGAATTGAACATATGGTGGGCAATTTACATTTTTTCCTTTTTTTTGACAATATAAATATAATTAGTTTATAATTATTTTCATTTTCGTTTTATGTTATCTAATTTATTGTTTTTCAGTTATTTTACATAACTCACTAAGATATTCAATAAAAACCCCTCACTTCTCTGCATGCATCAAATCTAGGATGGTAAATGTTGCAAAACTCTCTTTTAAAAAATATTATACTGATCATCTTTATTTTTATTTTTTTGGGTTGAATTTATATGATTGCCGATTGTCTCTTATAAAAAAAATATGATTGTTATTCGGTGAATACATATGTATACATATATGTTCACCGGGTGAATACATACACAATAATGTACTTTCACCATATATATGCACTTATGTATGTTCGTCGGTAGGTGAGCACATTGTTACTATTTGTTAAAATATTAATCTTAAGTAGGGTTTAACCCTTCTCAAGTGTTCTTAAGTTATAAACTTTAGTTTATAAAGTTTAATTGATTATTTTAATTCAATTTATAAAATGAAGGGGTGCTTCACCAGAAAACACACCATTAGTTATATAGGGATCTCCAACCCTCATGAATTATTGAATGAATTAGATTCGAAATATGAAATGGAGAGAAGTGGTGAAAGAGAATATTATTATGGACTGTAAAATTGTGTTGCTTGATTAAATGGAAATCTACTTGGTTCTTAATTTTTTACCTCTACGAAGTTTTCCACATTAAATTGGTGTTTTCCACATCAAATAATTCGATTTATAAAATAAATTGGTGGAAAAATTTGTCGGGATAGTTTAATCCTTCTTAAAGATATAAAATGAGCCCCATTATTTTGTCTCCCACGCACATACTATTGTCTCTTCAAAATATTTATCCCCTCCTAAAATTTGGTGTATTGGAAAAGTTCTTGCGGGCCCACTCCTCATTCACGTACATGTAAGAATTGGTTTAAATATTTTGCAAAGTTTAATTTATTTCCAATGTTTGAATGTGTTTAAGGAATTAATTCACCAATGTTTAAGAAATTTATTTCCAATGTTTGAATGTGTTTAAGAAATTAATTTATTTCTAACACATTATGGTGGAGTCCTTGGTTTTTTGAAGTGCTTGGTTTAATATTTAAAACCTCCCCCGATATGCACTCTCTTTTATCGACTATGTCCCCTCATTTAATCCATTCCACTTGTCATATGGTCATTGGGACCATTTGCAACAAATTTATAGTTCAAATACGAGTTGGTAATGATATTGGTAATGGAAACCACTCTTTAAATGTTGTAAATGCATTGCAGGGAGTAGGGTCGAATTAAGGGTTATGAGCACCTTAGAGACTACTAGAGCTAACACTTTTTATAAATAAAATTTATAGTAGAAAAAATAATTAACTGTGACCAAATATCGTATTACTTAATAGTTATGCCTCTATCATATGTTTTTTTTAACATATTCACCTTTCTTGATCCCTCCTCCAAAAGAACTTTCAAAGCTTCAAAACCATACAAAGTATGAAAAATACATGAGTATGAATTAAATTTAAGAATCCGTCAATAAATGCCTTTGCATAAATATTTGAGGCCTCCTAAATATTATATTCTTAATACAATAATGTAATTTTAATTTTATTTTGAATGAAGTGAATTGAATTGGTATACAAGGTTGGAAACTAACTGCTACTAGCATATATGAAACTAATAAATTAATCTACTCTTCATAAAAACCATAGTAAAATAACATAAATTAGCGCCTCCATAAATATTAGCGCCCTAAGCAGTTGCCTAGTTTGCCTAGGCCTTAATCCCCTTATGGCGGGGAGAATAGCCCCCATTAGGCCCATATTACCACCAAATAGGCCTTAAAGTATACAAAGCTATAACTTTGATGTGGTCTCAAAGATCATACATGCTAGCGGCTCGATGGAATCTTGAACAATGTTGGCAGTTGTATCATGTGTTTTGTGGGACTAGCTCAAATGTCTTCCATGTGTTCAGTTAGTGGGCTTAGTGAATTGGCTAAACCATGAGCTATGGGAGGCTATATGGTGGCATGTATACCCCCTCCTTTAATCAACCTTGCATAAATATTTATATGTGGCTTATACATTATTATTTATTATTCATGTTTAAACCTTAGAATAATATTGCGTTATTTATATAAGTGTATTATTGCTTAGATCAAATGGTCTGCATATTTTTTTATAGGAACATTAGTTCAAAAAGGTCAAGGGTTAAAACCCAATTTTTTTGAAATGAATATTTTTTTTAGATAAGAAAAATTAAAATTCGATAAAATGTATAAAATTGAAATGTTATTTTTCTTTAAATTAAAATGATAAGTATTTCATTGTATATTTTTCAGGAGAGTTTTTTCTTTAATTGTTAGAAAAATTAATTGAATTTTCAAATTAATCTTCAAGTTGTCATTTTTGTGTCGTAAGAAACATTTGACGTGTTAATTGCGGAAATCGAAAGAAATCCATTGCACAATACTGGATTGTTGCATAGACATGACATGGGGATTTTAGTACACCTTTTATAATTTTTTGTCTCTGTAAAACCCATCTTTTATCGAAAAGTAAAAAATAAAATTTGAATAGATATTTACTTCATTATAATCTTGTTTTTTCCTTTTAATTTGATTTTTAAAGCTTTAAAATGGGTTATAATCATTTCAATATAGACAAGACACAGATGTTGAATGAGACTAACTACAACATCTGGACGATACAATTGAAGGTGGAATTCATGACACTTAAGCTTTGGACTGTTGTAAACAATACAAAAAAGATGCCGACCAATAGACATGCGACAACATATAACTTATCAACATTCTAACAGTAAGTGCAGGAAGTGATGTCAATCATATTACGAAGCGTGTAACATGACTTTCTGTTGCATATTGGAAACTATGAAAGTTTGAGTGAAACTTGGAAACAGTTAGAATCAATGCATGAAGGTACACACCTTTCAAGGATTATAAAATTAATTCTTGAATTAATGACAACTCCCATGAAGGGAGATAAAAAGTGATTAATTTTATAACAAAAATTAAAAAAACATTAAATCTCAATTAAATGGATGTAATTGTGATTTAATTCATGATAAAATATTGTATTTCATTACTCAAATGAATATCCATAAAAGTTTTAGGAAATTCATTTCCATTTTAAATTCAAAATATCAAATTGAACCATATATTCTTGACTTATCTACTTTGAGTGTGCTATGCACCTTAGGATATGGCAATATAATATATGTGGGTTGATGGAGATGTTGACATGTGGCACACATCCCCTTAGTTATATGTATGGGTTCACATGGGATATAATATTATAATGTATATGGGTTGATGGAGATGCCGACATGTGGCACACATCCCCTTAGTTAGTTATATGGGCTCACATAGGAATTAGTTATATCGGGTAATGAGTTGGCCTACATTGGGATTAGGTGTTACCCATCCTATTTAAAGGATGTGAGTATCATTATGAGGAGATCATGGATGTATGAGTTGAGTCTTCTACTTGGTATAGGTATATTGGAGGTGTCCCCCTCAAAGTGGATTCCCATCTTGGGAGATTGTGGAGTTACTCCTTCCGTAAGGAGCATTGTATGGTGTTGCCCTACCTTAAGGGTATTATTCTGCATATATAGATTATTTGGGCATATTGGCCCACCCATATATCTTGTGTTTTGTTATCTTCTGCAATTTATTGATTTATTATATGCAAGGTTCTTATCAGAGTGGTCTCCTAATTCAGGAGGAGAAAATCATGTCGAACTTTGATTCGAAGGAGAATGCGACTCAAACACTTATCGCACAAAAACTTAAGAACAATTTTTCTAGTTTTAAAAATAATCAAAAATCAAACTTTAAACCCCTAGTAAAGATAAGAAATCAAGGAATAATAATTTAAAAGTCAATTTTGATGGGAAATGTCACAATTGTGGGAAATTTAGACACAAAAAGGAAGACCATAGAGTAAACAAAAAAAGTCAAGTTTGAAATATAAAAAATGGAATAAACCAAATCAAAATCAAAACAAAAAGTTAAAGACTAATAAAAACCAAATTTAGTTTCTTTATATGTTGCTTTAGTTACTGCCAAATAAAATGAATGGACACTAGACAATGATGCATCTAGACACATGATATATAGATTTGATATTTTGTCTGATATCAAAGAGTGTAATGATCAAATCTATATAGCTTGTAGACACCTAATTCTGACTACATAAGTTTAACAACTAAAATTTCACAAATTGTCTTTTTTATTGTCATTTCGTTATAATTAGTGATTTTTCGCTAATTAGCTAACATTCTGCTTTGTCTCGGTTAATTAACGATCTTATCCATAATCCTGAATGCCATTTAAAGTCAATTCATTAGTTAAAATCCTCTTTTAATTAATTAATTAATCAACCCTTTCAATCACATATTTAATCAATAAATCCTATTATTGGTTGAATCCCCTTCTCAAACTCCTCAAATTATACTAATTTGCCTCTAAATCATCTCCAAATGGCTTCTATAAGCTTAACTTGGCCTACTAATCAATCCTCAATTTCAATTAATTGAAATCTTCCCAAAATCCCATAAGATCACTAATATATAATTAATCTCTTCTAATCAAACCTATCATTTTATAATCCTACATTCCCTTTTTATCCCGCATTCACTAGGTTGCAAGATTCTCCCAAAATTAGAAAGCTATATAAGAAACTTAGTACACCTTAGTCATAACTTACACCTTTTCCTTACAAGACATCTGACATCTCAAGAGAGCATTTCCGTCATAAAGAAAGCTTGCACAAATTGAGAAACCTATTTTAACTAAGGTTAGTAGAGAGAAGAGTAAAAAATAACAATGAAGCCATATTGATGAGATCTCTTTCTACCTTTAGTAGAAACCTATTTGATTGCACGTAACTTACGTACAGTTCATACAAAGGAAACATCTACATATCAAAAGACATAACCAATTTCAAAAGGAGGTTTTCATTTCTTTGTTTCTAACTTTTTTTTTTTCTAGTTTTTAACTTATTTTCATGTTTTATCTTGATGTATTTGTTGAAATACAAACTAAGTTAGGATTTATTTGGTGTTAGGTATGATCTCATTAGCTTAGTTTACATTTTAGCATGCATACATATGGTATGCCCGAGTGGGACACTCCATTTGTCTCATATACATTCATTAATATTATCTTTAATTTAGGCTTCATTTTACCATCTTATACATACGAAGTTCTTTCAAATTTATTGAAATTTTCTATGTTTTAAGTACATGTATTTTGGTTTTTTGTGGTGTTGATTCTTCCTTGTCATGTATAAAGGAGGCGAAGTGTTGTGAAAATTGAATCTTGACAGGGAAAATTAAAGCTTTTGGCTATGTTTGTTGGTCTATTGTTTTGACATTTTTTGTGTACGTATAGGTTAGTAGTGCTACCATTCTATCTATATTTGTGCTAGCATATGCTTACATACGCTACCATTTCTCATCCGTGCTAGTATTTATGCTTACTATGTGCTATCGTTAATTTGTCTTTATGTTAGAATCTTTGTGCATATCATGATTGTAACTTTAGTTGCATTTGTGTACTGTTAGGCATACGCTACAGTGTGCTAGTAGCTGTGCATTATGTCATCATAATTATGTCTATGTTTCTACAATTTACGTTATAATTTTCTTCATTTTGCGCTAGCGTATCCTTGGAACTTGTGCTACCATGCTTGAAATGTGTGCTACCATGAATGTAAGTAAGTTTTTGTGACTTCTTGCACATGCTAGTCTATGTTTGCACACACCCACTATTATTTACACGTAGGTATGTAAACTTTTGACACTCAAGTGTTACTCACGTGCGCTATCGCTACTTGCATGCCCTACTGTTACCTAGAACTAGTGTTCCTTACATGTGCTACCCGTTATCTATGCTAATGTTTCTTACACGTGCTACAATCCTATTAGCTACGCTCACCATCATAGAAAATTCACTAGTTTTCCTTTCTAATAAAAAATTTCACTCCATTTCTTTACACGTTATATTCAGATTTCCATTGCTCCAAATTACTGCTATTCTTATGTGTAGGTTTAACTCTAATATTCAGATTAATTGGTTAGATTAGTGCTAACGTTTGAAATCTTTATTAAGTTCCATACATTATGCTATTATCAAAGCCACATATGTATGCTTCTCTTATGCTCACAATTTTGAGTGATATTGAGGATAAAAATGACCATTGTGATTTTTGGTATTTTCTTCTAACATTGTGATTGTATGGAAAATTACTAACCATTTTTGTGTGCAGGACCATTACGATCATTTGGAATACATTTATAACACAATACTTGAGCAACAAACAACTAACTAATCTTGCATGCAGGTTTCCTTGGTCAAATACAATCAAATTTTTGATAAGTTCAAATAGAGATAAACAAAACACATTGTCATTGCAAGTTCGAGATAAGGGGTAAATACATATCTGCTCTTAACTATGGGAAGTACTTGAGATGTAATCCCTAAAAATCATTATGAGTACCGCATGAACCCCAAATTAGTTAGCACACTAAGAGGACTTTCCAACGAAACATGGGTAGCGTCCCTTTTCCTAATTGAGTTGTATCACCCTGTTAGGAAAACCAAAAATTATCCTATGGTAATGTCCCCATTCTTAATTGATTGAGGGGTATTGTTCTGTAGATGGATATTTTTTGGGTGTGTGTACTCCTTCAGACAAGAATTGGTGAGACAATTTCCCAAGTCCCTAGGAATCCTAAACAAATTAGGGCCAATTAATCTCATATTATTTGTGTATACCAATAACAAAATTATGAAGTAAAAATTTGTCCTTGGATTTAAAGCCTTGTTTTAGTAATAGAACAAGGCGAAACTCTATACAATTTGTGTGACGTAATCTTTCCATCACAAATTAAACTTCTCACATAATTTTGGCTTCATTTATCAAATAGAACAACTCGAAACTCTCTAAACTTTCATCAACCATTTTTAATCACACTTGATACTTGTTTTCCAAAAATTCTTCATTGATAAAATTTAACTGTTATGGTGTCATATTTTTCCTAATTACCATAACCAATTTTACAACATCGAAAACTAGGAAAATTGTTTTTTTACAGTCGTTATGCTGGAAAAATTTCTTAGATTTCCTTGATCATCCTTATCAAAAATATTAAACTTGGAAAATATCCATTTTTCATTCTTTATGATGTCTGTTTTCCTTTGGATTCCCTTTGGAAACTCACATAAGCATACAAATCATTCACAACATGACTATTTTGTAGCCGTTACACTACTCGAATTGACCTAAAACTTCCTTTAATATGAAATAATTCAATTATACAATATAAGTTCAAGGTATAAAAATCAAAAGATGACATCCATGACTAGATATCCATGATGGTTCCTCACATCATTATCTAGCACTTAGATTGAGAATCAAGAGGTCAAACACTCGAAGAGATTCATTAATGAAAGTGGCTGGTTCGAAAGATGGCGGTCCAAGCTCCAAGACCCAAAGTAAGGATACTGAGAACTAATGGCGAGATTTTCCTGCAACACTTTTCTTTTCTGTTGTTTTTTCCTGTTTCTAGTCTTGGTTTAGCTACTTACTAATCAAATTGTATGTTAATATGCAAACTATTTAGTTTGTCTTTGTTATGTGGGGGCTTGGTTTTCAAATTTTTTTACTCTCCCTCCTTGGCTTCGTTGGTGTTTTTTGTTTAAAACTTGTTTTGCTTACGTATGGGATTTTTTGGTCCCTCGTTTAAAACCAAACTACGTTATATTATAAAAAAAAATTAAAATAGGGAACATATTCTACCTCTCACTTAACCCAATACTCCTTAGACCTTTGGGTCTCACCAAAACAACTTTTTCCTATAGAATCCACTTACTCACCCAACCTACATCTTCTATGCTAACCCCTTCTTCTACTTGAAATAATATTGTATTCTAAGCAAGATCCAATACCAACATATCCCATATCCAAATATAATTAAACTCTTGAGACATCCCAAGCCAAATATAATTCATCCACTGAGTCATCTTCATCCCCCAATACAAATCCAATCTCGCTTTTCCCCTTAGGGCCATTTCATTTGTGCCTTATTATATCATTTCAAATCCTCTAAATATCAATATCTGTTTCCTCATAAAAAAATTGACAAGATAAATATGTGCTAATATATCTCTTCAATGCACTGTCAAGTTCCTTTATGGAAAAAATAAGGTCAAAACCATCCTAATCCCATTATCTCCATCATAACACAACTTATAAATCCAAAACATCTTGTTGGACCTCTTCCTTCAAACCAATCCTTCTATCATCAACCAACAAGGACCTCCACTTATACTTCCATCATCTGCATTTCTCATTACATGCTGAAATGACACCTATGTCTGTCCTGTGATCCATATCTCTCATCTTCTCATCACCCAATCATCCCTTACATATCACATCTCCTAAATCACAATCGATTCTTATTTCACCTTCTACTAGCCCATTACCATCTCTCCTTGGGTCACCTCCTACTATCCCATTACTATCAATATTCATGGGCCACCTCCTACTCACCCATTATCTTCTATTCTTAGGCTACCTCTTAGTATCTCATTACCATCTCTCCTAGGGCCACTTCCTACTATCCCATTACCATCAATCCTTGGACCATATCCTATCCGTCCATTATATCATCCCTCTCTTAACAAATGTGGAAATTCCACCATCATCCTTAATAATCCTCTCATTAATCCCAAGCATCCACTTTCTTCTCACATTTCTCAAGATCAATGAAATCACACGTTGTCTTATATGAAGTGCAAACAACTTCTTCAACAAACTAAAAGCTCCAAAGCTCAAAATAAATCCAATAACAAATCTAAAATGCAAACATGATCTAAAAATAAAAACAATTACAAATGCAAAGTATGGTGAAATGTACAAAATTCTACGGATACGAAACTCAATCTCCCACATACAAAATCCATATTACAAGATAATTCGCATCCAACTTATCGAGTATAATCTCACCACGATCATCAAGAATGAAGATAATACCACTCTTGATAAGTAAAAAATCCTAGTCTCCATCATCAAAGAAATAACAAACATCGATGTTGGGTCCTATCACACATAGTGACATTGTTGGTCCCAACTTACCAATCCATCCTATCCTAAACTTCCTACCAAATAATGGATCTTTTTCCTCTATCCCATTTTTACTCCTACATATCTGCATTTCATCCATTTTCATTGTCTCCCTTAATGTTCAAGAAAGTATTTCCCTTTTGTTGTTTTCCCTTCACAGACCTTAAAAAATCCAGAGAAATCATTAAAACATTACAAAAAACCAAATATACAAACATTAAACATCGCAATAGGGTATTGCATACACACGGATGTTCTTTCCTTTCTTCATATCCTTTGCAAATCACCCAACATTTTCATCACTTCGATGATCCTTTGGTTAGTCTATTCACACCCATTGTTTGTCATTTATTTCTATTGTATCCATTTGACCTTGGTCTTTCATTACCTTAGTAAATTAAAGAAAGTATGACCTCTTAGATATCCTATTACTATCACACATTTAATAAACTTATTGCAAAGACATTTGGGTGTATATTTTGACACTAGCCAATGTCTCCATCTCAATCAATTCCACATCCTTCGATCAAGCCATTAATGGTTCTTAACCCCTAAACAAAATAATCTAGAGAGTTGAAATAATTTTCAGATGTAAAAATTAATCAAAAAGCAAAGAGATAAAAATATCTCTAGGGGTATTTCCATTATCTCTATCGAGGCTATGAACGCCTAGGTGACAATAGAGAGATGATGTGAATAGAACCAAATAGATCTCGGTCAGGGCTATGGACATCTGGTTGGCAACAGAGCAATGTACAGATCTCTTTCTACCCTTTGTTCACCATTAAACTATCAAAATCAATCATTCCTTCACATTGACTAGTTTGTATTCACTTATTACTTATCAAATCTTCACTTCAAGAAGAAATTAATTTTCACATGCACACAATATATCTCAATGAACATCAGGATTAATATGTTACCAAGTGTTGTATGGACCTTGTTTAGACTCTTTATTCCTTATTTTGTCTAACGATTTTTGCCTTCAGATCATCACTTTTTCATCGCTAATATTCTAGCTACATTTTCCATATCCATCCATAGAATTCACACTGTTCTTCTTCTTCTTTCAAAACATCCATGTGTATAAATTGGATTTTTACTATGTTTGGGGAAACTTTTTCCCCTTTTTAATGAACAAATCTTGTACTTTTTTCTATCATCTGTTTCTTGGCCATCTTGCACTTGGGGAATGATCACTTCTTCCTATATTTTTCATTTGCCCTGCATTTTTAATATTTTTCAACCTAACCCCTTTGGCCTTGATATGACTTCTCCTATTCTTGTAATATATGTACGGGAATTTTCCCTTATATATTCTCACCTCCTTCTGGGGGCATCTTGGCATTTTGTTGTCCTATACATAGTTTCGGAAAACCTAGAAAATCCTAAACATTAGAAAATATTAGAAAATCCTAAACATTCAAAACCTTCAAAATCCAAAAACATTCACAAAATCTAAAATCCAAAAATAGTGAAAAAAATCAAAAACACTAAAAATTGTAAAATATTCCACAAAATTCTAGTGCAAGACATGCAGATCATCTCGCGATCTTTAATAAATTATTTTTTCTTCTTATGTCTATTTTCTTGACATATATTGTTGCCCAAGGTAGTTTCATAGTACACGACTACTTTTCATGGGACTTTTATGTCCTCTATCCAATCCCTTGCATGCATCTTTTCTTGGGGAATCATTTTAACCCTGGTTGTATAACTCGAACATCTGGGTATTGAAGCTGGATAACAAAAACAATGGTAGAATTGTCTTAAAAAATTTCTTGTTTGAGTGTATTTGATTGTTTGTTTACTTTCTCATATTTCTTTGCTTATGTTTTTTTATTTGAGTCAATTATTTAGCATTGCACAAAAATTGGTATTATGAATTTTCATGTCCTTTTACCTTTTTGTTGTATGCTTACATAAAATAAAAGGTGCTTTTGAACCATGACAATACACAAATTATGTTACAATCTTTCCATCCCCCTATCATATCCTCCACCATCATATATCTTTCTTCTCATTCTAACTAACATTCCCTCTAACTTACCTTTTTTATTTCTTCTAACCTACCAAGAAAGAGTTGTAATAATGAATTTTTTACCCTCCCTCCCTCCCTTGTATAACCCTAGCCATACGATGGTACCAAAATTTATCAAATCGAACAATTGCCAACCGAGCCAAGTTTGAATCCTGGCCGTTGCGATATGAATTTCTTCCATTATGATCATTTTTCTCTTTTTTTGGAACGTCAACTGACGTCTTATATCACCCCATTGATGCTTGAGGAGGAATCTTCCATCCTACTATTTTTTTTTCTACACAGACAAAATAAAATCATCTATTATATTTGAAATGGCGTCACTAGTGCTACACCACATCAAAGAGGGGCAAAGGTAGACACCTAATTCTGACCACAATTTTAATAACTAAAATTTCACTAATTTATTCTTTACTGTCATTTTATTCTAATCTTAATCTAAAAATCCCAAGGGACCAAGGTTAGAAAAAGATGCAAAAAATGGAAATCTTAAGCTAAAGAAAGGTGATAACACCAAAAAAGGGGGAAATACATTCTCAATGAAGAAACAAATGGGAGGAAATGATGATGAAGAGGGAAGACATGAGTGCCACAAATCAAAACAACACCTTACCTTCCATTTCCAAAACACAATAGAAATAAACCATGCAAAGTGTAAAAAACATGCAGATCATACTTGCAATGGATGAAGAGACAAAAATAATAGAATAAAACATAGGATAGGGTAGAAAATAACCATAAAACATGAATTTTATTGTTTTTATAAGGACACACAGTCCATTACCATGAAGGAAGAAGGCACAAACACATTACAAAAATCCAAATCTAATCCCTACAACTCTAAAAGACTTGTGCAACACTTTAAAATGATGACATTATATTCTAAGAGGGTCTAACCTTTACAAATGAGCACCATTTGCCAATATATAGAAAATATGATAGAGAGAGAGGAGGAGGGAAAATAGAGGGAAATTCATATTTTTTCCTTCAGCCACCAATAACATGCATTAAATTATTAAAAATAAACATGAACACCATATCAAATCAATTCCCCATGAGATCTTACTTGCTGGAGAAGGGAATAGCCACATACTTCATCGATTCTCAAGGTTTATCTACCTAGAAATGAAATTTCAATTATGTACTTCTATTTTTCTCTTTTCTCCCACCAAACTCCATTTTTTTCTAAATTTCTTGATGTCAAAGTGAAGTTCATGATGATATCTTTCCAAAATTTCCAATTTTGTCAAATTTAGAGTCCATGAGAGAAAGATATGTCCATGCAAACTTTGGGTACATGTGAGGAATAGGACAAGATTCTTTGCGGGTCATGATAGCCCAATTTAATCATTTTTTGCATTGGGGGCAAGATAAAGTAGGTCGTTAGGGTACAAAGGGAAGTTCAAAAATGTTCCTAATGTGCTGAAGGGGCCCTAATTACCCACTTCGACCAATGTCTCTCCTCACTACCTTGTCCTTCCCATCGATGATGTCCCTCATGCAAGGAACAATTGGACCATGAGCATTGTTACACACCCCTTCCTGCTCAGTCTGATTTCTCCAGTTACGCCCCTTAGATGGGTATGTCACTCATGTGAGGAACATGAGGAATAAAGTAAAAATTCCTCCCGTTCCTCCAAAGGACGATTTAGCTGATTTGCTTGTGTTTTTTCCCCCATTTCACTCAAAATTTGGCTAAGTGTTGAGTTGTGGGGCTCATTAAGAGGGAGAGGAATACCTGGATCATTGAAGTTGTCCCAAAATGTGAATTTTACCTTATTTTTTCTTGTTCCTTCTTTGAATCTCAATGATATTGCCCAAGTCCATAAACTTGATAAGTTGTCCAAATTTATAAGGGGTGAAAATTTGGATGGTATTTTGGTGACTCAATGGGGTAATCTACCTAAGAGATGAAGATTCGTTTCCTCAAATCATCCATTGGGCATGTAGTCAACCTAAAAAAACATGAAAATTGATCTAAAACTTTAAAAACATACCCTTGGATCTGTACATAACACTGCATGGACTTAAAATTCATATGGAAGTATATGGAATGTTGATTTCCATCATGAGATCTGATCTCAATTGAATTTTAATGAGAGTGGAAAAGTGGCTTGAAAACTAAATTTCCACCACATTCCTTAGAAATCCATGAATAAAGTTGTAGCAATGTCTTTCTCAATATATTAAATGCTTGCAATTTGGTTTGAAATTTATTATGCTATTTATTACAGCTCATCCATCCACTTTCCAACTCTATCTAAAACATATCTTCTTTTGACTCCTCCATGAACCATTGTGAAATGGAAAATGCCACCTGGGAGCAACAAGAACAATGTGTAAAGAACTTAAGGAATTGAAACTACTCTACCAACAAGACAATGTGATGAAGAGCACTTGGAGGAATTTGAATTTTTTCTACTATGTACAAGGGAGGAACTTTGTTTTAATAGAAATGTTTGAGATAGATCCCATTGACCAGGATATGAAGTTTCTCTCCATCCAATTTTAATAATTGAAAAGCATTATTTGACTTGCAATTTGAAATTACGTAGGGGCCACTCCAAGTTGTATCAAACTTGAAGTGTCCGCCTGGTTTAGATATGTCTACATACCACTTTATAAATAGATACCCTTCTCGGAAAATACTAGCCATTAATTTCTTGTCAAAACACTTCTTGATCTGAGCTTCATTCCTTTCCATTACTTGCATCGCTTGGTTTCTCCATGACCTTCGTATATCTACTTTCTGTGGCCTCGCCCTCAAACATTTCCAACTTCTTGATGAGATATAAGGTTGAAAATTCAATAAATATTGACAACCTTACTTCCTTACCATAGAACAATTTGTAGGGGGATATTCTTGTTGACATTTTAGGAGTGATCCTATCATCCCATAAGGCTGATTTCAAACTTGTGTGCCATGTTCTTTGATTTTCGTCCAAGGTCCACCTTATGATTCTTAAAGGTTATTGTTAGTTGATTTAGCCAGACAATTACCTTAGGGGTAACAATTTGAAGAAGTGCTCAAGTAGATCCCATTCTTAACACCAAATCAGAGATCTTTATGCCAAGGAATGTCAAAGAATTTTTAGAAACGATCATGGAAGGAACACCAAACCTAGTCACAATTCCTTCATACGAGTCTAAGATGATGGCCTCATTTACATAAATGGGTGGAGTGGAAGAGCTGCTAATATTTATTTACCTGTAAAGAAGGAACATTTCTTACATTCCTTGACCCATGCATGACAATCATTGAAAAGGTTGGGCCAGTAATAACCAGCCCTCATAATTATGAGAGTTGTTGTCCTTGGAGAAAAAACGCCCTCACGCTTCTCCATTATATAACTCATGCAATACATTCTCTTTCTGATATGTTTTAATGCATCTCAAGAACACACCATTCAGATATTTTCTAAATATAATGCCATCAATAAGCACGAAAGGGAATGGATTGGAGTATGAAATTCCTCCTTTTATCCTTTCTCAAGCTTTGAGGACATTGGATTGTCTAGAGGAAATGTACTATTCCATGAGTCCAACAAAGAGTAAGAAAGGCATAAACTAATTTTTCTTGATCATATTGAAGTACCAGGACTACCTCTTCATCAATTTCCTAGTCTAAAACTAGTTTCTCACACAACCCTTTTACCCTAACCAGGTTGGTCACCTTGATGTCCACATCATAATTTATTACCTTGGTTATCCAACCATCCATTTTCTCATTCAAATCCTTGTTTAAAAGGAAACTATTTCACACCAACATGTGAAACCATGAGATGAATCTTGTTTTTAGACACTAAATGTATGAATCTATTCAAGCCTATTATAATATCTAAGGCATGTCTCTCAATGAAAGAGTACCTTATTTCATAGTCTTCAATACATTGGATGAAGAATGCAACTAGTTGCTCTTGACCCTCTTTGTTTATCTATACCAACAATGCAGATATTATATCATGCCTCCGAAAGCATACAAGGTTCAAAGTATTTAGTAATATTAGGGTTGATGAGAGTTGGTGCCTGTGAAATTACTTGCTTAGTGTCTTTAAAGCTATTCTTTCCTTCGGTGGTCCATTTGAAAGCTATATTTTTCTTAAGCATTAGTGTCAATAACTTGACAAGGTTGGAAAATTTTGGGACAAACCACCTGACAAATTTGATCCTTCCCAAGAAAATATGAAGTGCTTTCTTATGGTTGGGCAGTGGTAATGCAAGGATGATGTTTATTCTCTCTAGATTGATTGTTAACCCCTCCTTAGAGATAATATTTCCAAAGAGTTTACATTTGTGTGCTATGAAGGTGCATTTTTTAGGATTGAGAGAGATACCAAACTAGCTACATATTTTAAGTAAATGTTTGAGATATAAAAGATGATCGAGAAAATATTTAGAAAACATTGTGACATTGTCAAGATATACTAGAACAATGCTTTTTATTAGGCCTTTGAATGCCATATCCATGGCTCTTTGGAAGGTTTCCCTGACATTCGATAAATCGAATGACATTTTCTTGTAGGCATAGGTTCCCCATTTAGTGGTAAAGAATTTCTTTTATCGATCTTCCTCCTTTACCATGATTTGGTTATAGCCAGAGTAATCATCTAAAAGAGAAAACCTTTCAAAACCTACTACCATTTGTAAGATTTGTTCCATAGGGGGCAGCGAGTAATGATCCTTTAGGGATGTTTTGTTCAAATCCCTGAAATCCACACATAATTATATTTCTTCTTTCCTTTTCCACACTGGGATTAAATTAGCTACCCATGAAAAATGTTTGATGGGAAAGATGATCCTTGCCTCAATCAACTTGATCAATTCCTTTTCCATGAGAGGATTGATCCGTGGATTAACATCCCCTTGTTTTTGTTTGATAGGCTTGAAAGTGGAATCCAGCTCAATGGTGTGCCAAGATAAATTACGATAAAAATCTCTAAGGCATTCATAGCTCCATGCAAAAACGTTAGCAAATTCTTGACATATCTCTACAAAATCATATTTTTCATGTGGAGTGCATACTTTACTGATTTTGAGCAATTTACATTCACAAAATGAGATGGGTTCTAAATCTTCACCCTTAGCTGTCATGTTTACCTTTTCTTTTCTAAACTAGTCATCAGGACTAAAAATGGATTCCAAGGTCACCAATCCTTTGGGAAATTTATTTGAGGTACGTTGGACTATTTGGCTTCCATATTTCTACAATAAGTTGTCCTGATTTTTTTATGAAAACTCAACCTCTTCTTGGATAAAATTTAATTTTTTTTTTTATCACTTTCAAACACTTGCCAATTTGTGTCATTGTCTAGTATAGTGGGCTTGTAACATCCCCATTTTAAGATACTAGAACAAGGGAATTTTTTTTATTTTTTTAATTTTATACAACGTTCCCTGTTATGAATTATATAATTCAAACACACGTTCAAGTTTTAATAATTGTTCTCTGTCCAAATAATTCAGTTTGGATCACACAATTTCCTTTTAAAACTAATGTTCTCTTTTCACATATTTGCAATATGGAACACACATTCAATGCTATTCAATCATATAACAGATTCCATATGCTGTTGTAAATGACTCGAAGAACTACCGATCTCCCATTTTATGGCTCGGAGTTTCAGTGATCTCTCATTTCATGACTCGGCGACTTACCGATCCTTCATGATAATTCATGCATAGTATAATGTATATACAAGGTTCTCTTACCGTTTCCGGTTATCGAAGTGATCCATTTAAGAATCCTATCTGAATATCTGTTACTAATATTCATCTGACATCCTACATCTTAAACTAGGTGATTAGGACAACGCAACCAGCACTTGCGATACTTTGGCCAAAGATTTTCACATGCTTTGCATGATCATATTCCTGGATGTGATACACACCAATGGAATACGTCCTTCACCTCACTTCTGCTGTTATCTAGAATGGTCTTTCCTGGTCTCTACCAGTCCTTCCAATTAAGGTCGTACTCTAACCCCCAACTAGCAATATGAACGAGTATAGGGAGTTACTCATGGTAACTAAAGATACGCAGACATACGGTGTCGTCCCTAGACGACTCCGTGTGTCTAGTTACCTTTAGTCCTCCGGAGTCACTCCATATACGTGATCACATTCCTATCCCTAGCCAAGAACTTAGTATCCAGCTTATGTAATCCTAATGGTTTAATTCAGGAGGGCATTGTAATATGTCAGCTATAACATTGTGTCGTCATGAAGGCCCCACCTTCATGAAGACACCATGTTGTAACTGGTGTATGTCAATGTCCTACAGAATCCTCCCATCGAGAGTGCACATCCAGCTCAAGTGATTTGGTTATGATCTTAATATTTAAGATCAACTTTCAGCAGCCATGCTGATCCTTTATCCTCGTTCTTGTTATAGTTGCATGTAGCTAAGAGAGACTTAATCCATCTTCTAGCTTACTACGCATCTCCTCCTTCATACCGAAGGGTTGCATTTCCTCTACTTGGTTCTTTTCTTAATCATTGGACTAAGCAGCCCATTACCGATAAACTTAATAAGTTTAACCTATTAAACTTAACCAAGTTTTTTCCACAACTGTAAACAAATTCAAAATTCCATCTTATTAGACGTCATTTAAATGAGGTCTAATTCTAAATGAATTATTTCATTTATTCTCCTTAACCTTACATAGTTAAGGTCTGTTATCCATGGATATGTTTTTCCCATATCCTTATTTTCTGAATTTAACATTTGAGGCTATTAACGGAGTCCGAATACGAGGTTCGACTGCTCCTAAGTTATTTGATATTCCTTAGTTTTCAAGCTAATCCCGAATACCTTTCAATTGAGAGATCATGTTCTTCCTAATCCTTTTTAATGTCAATTAAAAATTCATCTTAACCCAAGTATGAACTAATTGCACATTTCAACATAAAAGTTACATTTAGGTAAGAATAGATATCATTTCCTTTTAAATCCATCCATGAACAATTGAATAATTCCAAATCAAGGAATAATGTTATAATCCCAACTTATTCAACAATATCAAACTGATACAGTCATTAAAATATCAGACTTGTATTTGCATTCATCCATCTGTTTTATAATCTATACATTTTCCAGTCCAAATGACTGGACTTTGTTTATATTAAACAACATTACAACACATAAGATAGAAGAATGTAATTTCT